>VWZU01011313.1:65883-112308 GCA_013397095.1 Sterrhoptilus dennistouni
CACACCGCACCCCCTGTTCCTCCCCATCCCCGCACACCGCTGCCTCTGCCCCGAGAGTGGCCTCACATCCCTGCACCACTTCTCTCCCCATCCCCCGCAGCCCCGACACCTTACCCCGCCCCAAGACCGCGGTGCCGAGCCGAGTGCACCGGGTATTGGCGATGCACTTGGAGCAAAGAGGTCAGAGGAATTTGCTTCCAGTACTGCCAGACAGCGAGGAGGTTTGTGTTGCCTCATCAAGTCACAGAATCATGGAATGGTTTGGCTTGGAAGGGATCTTCAAAGGTCATCCAGTTCCAATCTCCCCTTCCACAGGCAAAGACATCTTCCACTAGACCAGACTGATTGTATCTCTGTCCCACCTGACCGTGAACTCTTCCAGGGATGGGACATCCACAGCTTCTCTGGCAACATGTTGCACTGTGTCATCAACCTCTGAGTCAAGAACGTCTTCAGATTATCTAATCTAAACTTATCCTCTTTCAATTTAAGTCATTAACTTTTGTCCTATTACCACATGCCTTTGGTACCAGTGCTATATGATCTCTTTGGAACCTTGTTCCAACCCTCTGACCATCTTTGTAGTTCCCCTCTCCACTCACTCCAACAGGTCCTTGTATTCCCAGAGCTGGATGTGGTACCCCAGTAGGGTCTCACAAGAGAGGAGCAGAGGGGTAGAAATCCCCTCCGTCTGCCTACTGGCCACAGTGCTTTTGATACAGCCCAGGACACCACTGGCTTTCTGGGCTTCCAAGAGCACATTGCCAGGTCCTGTTGAGCTTCATCTACCAGCACCCTCAAGTCGTCCTCGGGGCTCAATCTGTTCTCTGCCCAGCCTGTATTTGTACCTGGGATTGCCCTGACTCAGGTGCAGCACCTTACACTCAGCCTTTTTGAACTTCACAGGTCCACCTCTCAAGGGTTTCTTTTTTTTTCCCAGGGCAGTTTCTGTGAGATTTAGCAATTTTGTACCTAGTGATTATTTACTGTAATTTTCCATCTGTGGCTGTTTCACTTGCTAGTAAACAGGTTTTTTTTTCACTTACATCTACCCATATTTAATTTCTCCTTATTGGTGGAAAGGGATCGGTTACAGCTATAAGAGTAGGCAACCCATTCCACAATAGCTGCCTCTTAAATTGTCCTAAACAAAGACACTCCAGTGGGCCAACTTAAAGCAAAGCTGTTGCCTGACTGTTAGTTCTGTCATCAGCCTTTGCCCTGAATATTTGATGAACTCCAGGGAATTTCTGGCTGAGGACAAACACAGCAGTTAGTCAAGACCAAGAGAGGATGGCAGCTGTCTACATCCCACCAAGTATTTTATTGTAGCATCATAAAGAATAATATGTGGTTCCTATGACTTAGAAGTTAAACTTAATAGAGATGTTAGAGAAAGGACTGTGAAACAAAGAAAAAGCCTCCTCTCAAAATAGGAATGGCAATTTTTAGAACTTTTTAGCATTAGTCATTTTCAAATTACTAATTCAGCTAATTTTACTACTTTCTTATGGTGCTGTAGTACACCACAACGACAAAAAGGCTCTGACTTCAGAAGGCTGAAAATGACTCCTTTATTCTTGGGAAGTGTCTCCCCTTTTATACTATTCTACACAGACCAATTTGATTGGTGACAAGAAGACAAACCTTTTCAATCACATTGATCAGAACAAAGGAACATCAAGAAGAGCTCCCTTCTAGGGAAAATATGTAAACAAATTTGTCATTACCAAAACATGTCTCTTGTTTATAGAAGATTCCCTGGGAAAGGAATTTCAAAAAACCAAACATCTCAGGCACGAACCAGGGCTACATTCTTATTATAAATTCTTAACAAAATTTTGGTTGGAAGAGACCTCAGGAGATCATCCAGACCTCTCCAAAGCAGAGATAACTTCCAGGCTCTGTCACATTGTCCAGGATGTGATATCCAGGACACATCTGCAAACTCCGAGGGTGGGACTCCCAGGGCATCTGCTCCAGTGATGAACCAGGCCCTTGTTGAAAAACTTTCCAGTTGAAAAATTTGAAAAATTGTATCCAATCTGAATTTTCCTCTTTCATTTTTTGACTGTTGTTCCTCATCCTTTTACTTGCCCCATTTTTGCAAATCCTCTTTATGTTGGGCAAAGGAGGTCCTGGCATGCAGAGCAGTAACAAGCATGGGATGTCTTCCCACTCCTTCAATCCATGCTTTTAGACCAGATATTAGATGTATGTAAAAAAGGAGAAAAACCAGTTGCAGGCATATTTCAGATCTTCCTTTTCAAAACTTTTAGCATTAGAAATAATTAAGAAATAATAGTTTCTCCTAAATAAAAATGCTCCTTATATTGATGGCCTTTGCAAAGGAGTTGAGTGCTTTTATAGAAGAGAATAAAGCATAGCTTTTCTCAAGATATGAAAGACATTTAGCATAAGAATCAGAAAGGGAGCTTTCCTAACCCAGAATTGTCTTTTGTCTCAGACATAGCGACATGATGGACAGCAATATAGTTGGCTCTGCTCACTTTTAAAAGTTTGTTTGGCTACCAGAAGTGGTAGACAACTCCCCTGATTTTGGCTGGGATAGATTTATTTTTGTTCCTAGTAACTGGTACAGTGCTGTATTTTAGATTTGGAGTGAGAATAATGTTGTTAACACACTGATGTTTTAGTTATGGCTGAGCAGTTCTTAGACAGTGCCAAGGACTTTTCTGCTCCTCACTCACCTTAGCAGCATGGAGTCTGTGTGTTCACAAGCAGCTGCGAGGGGACACAGCTGCCCCACTCTGATCCAAGGGATATTCCATAGCATCCAGTGCCATGCTGAACAATAGAACTGTGGGGCATTGGGTGGGGGCAGTGACAGGCTCAGGGATGGGCTGGGCATCAGTCAGTGAGTAGAGAGAAAACTGCACTGTGCATCTCTTGTTTTTCCTATTCTTCTACATGACTATTATTATTATCCCTTCTTTTCCTGTCATACTGTCTTTCTCTCAACCCATAAGTTTTGCCTTTTTTCTGATTGTCTACTCCATCCTGCTGGGGGAAGAAAGTAAACAGCTCTGGGGTGTTTTGCTGCTTGCTAGGTTAAGCCACAACGACAAAGCATTTGTAGTCATCAAATAATTTTTCTTGTTTCTTGGAGCATTAATTCAGCCTGCAGTGAGCTCTGTGCTGTCAGAGCTAGAGTGCAGCTGGTTTCACAGCTGGCTTCTTCAAGGCTAATGTGGGGATCTTTGTAGTTCACAACTTGTAGTATCAAATTTAGGAAACATTCAATAAGTCAAGTGCACTGGTGAGAAGAAACAAACTTTGTATCTAATAGAAAAAACTTATAAAGACAGAAATCATAAATAATTCATTGTTTGGAGTGGTAGAGAGTAATCTAGGTTTGGAGCAGGTTTAAGAAGTTTTTTGTTTTAGAAGATACTCTGCTACAAACATAAAAGTATTCTTCAAGACCATTGTTCTCTGGTTTTGGATGCATTTCAAATGAACACCTTGTCAGCACTTATTTTCATGGAGGGATATAGTGTAAGGGTATGAGGAACAGGGAATTTTCACTATTATTTTTCAAGTGGGGATCTAACAGGTATATTTGATAATTGTGAATAAAACCAGAGCCCTGTATTAGCCAGAAGTCTTCCACAACTTAGAAGTGCCAGCAGTCATTTATTTTGTCTGTATTAAGACAACAAGAAGAGATTCAAATTGCATAAAACCCTTTGACCTGTCTTTGAATAAATCAGGTGGGGTTTTTTTCTCAAACAGCAAAATATTTTGCTGCAGGACATGATAAAGGAGGGAATAGAGTTTATTGAAGCTAAAAATAAGTTTTATTAGTTGATCCACTGTCTTTTTCTAAGGATTAAGAAAAAAGCGCACATGGCATTCATCACTCTCTGATTTATATAGCCATGCATGAATGTAGACATCCTGAGGACCACATAAATTTTTGTCAAATCATGATCCCATTTTTGCTTTTGCAGTCATATCTGATGCTGTGCTGGTATCTCACATCAAGCTTATTGACTTGCTGTGTATGTGCTTTCAGGAAAATTGTTCTGGTGAGGGCATGACAGATCTACATCGAGGTCTTCTAGACAGGAATGAGAGAAAACTCTTGAATTTCATAAAACGTCAACTCTACATCCAGAGCTCGAAGAGACATTGATGGAAAGAGCAATGCAATTTCAGAAAATAAACAACACAGAACGAAGGCAGTGATTGTCCCCCTGTACTTGGCCATACCTGAATCCCATTGTCCAGTTCTGAGTTCCTCTCTAGAAGAAGGACACTGGAGGGCTGGGGCAAGTTCAGAGAATGCCAACAAAACTGGTAAAGAGTCTGGAGCACAAGTCCTACAGGGAGTGGCTGAGGGAGCTGGGGGTGTTTATCCTGGAGAAAAGGAGGCTCAAGGGAGATATTATCACCCTCTAAATCTCCCTGACAGGAGGCTGTAGCCAGGTGGGAGTTGGTCTCTTCTGCCAGGTAACAAGGGACAGAACAAGAAAAAAATGGATTCAAGTTGTGCCAGGGGAGGTTTAGATTAGATATTGGGAATCACATCTTCACTGTTATGATGGCCAGGCACTGGGACAGGCTGCCCAGGGCAGAGTCAACATTGCTGGAGCTGTTTAAAAGACGCTATGTGGCACTAGTGGACATGATTTAGTGGTGGACTTGGCAGTGCTGGGTTAGGAGTTGGAATGAATGATCTCAAAGGTCTTTTGAGCCCTAAACACTTCTATGATTCTATATTTTGAAGATGGTTAGTAAGTCTTAGTTTTGGGACAGGATAACCCCTACAATTATCATGTGTACTCTGTGAAAATTTATAGTGGGAAAAAACCGACAGATATACTCAGATACACTAGGGTAGTCCAAAAAGTGTCTCTTGTGTTCAGGAAAAGGGAGAAGAACCTCAGCATTTTCTGCCACTTTCCAGTCAGGAAATATCTAGCCAAACTATTTCTGATCCATGCAAGACTGCACTGCCCATGACTGGGACTAAACTTACCTTTGTTTAGACACTGCTGGCAGTCACAGACCAGGGCACTGTGAGAGCAGGCTGGCAGGAGTATTTAAGGGTAGAATTACCTAGAGAGAAGTGTTTCCTCAATGAACAAATGTAGAAAGAGACCAAGACAAGTAAGCCAGACAGCACATCCAGCATTTTAGCCCATATAAACACCCTGCCAGATATGCAGCCTTTGATAGTGTGGCCTGCCTGTCTGTGTGCCTCCAGACCAGAGCACCCGTTTCTGAAGAGGGCCTCAAGTTTTTTTCTTTTTTTGATATTTTGCTCCTTAGGCCTGCCATTTGTCTGGGGCTGAAAGACTCCTCTGCCTTGTCTGTATGTGTGATGGAAACAGATGAGTCCCAAGGGAGAGTAGAGTGACCTTCAGCAGCTTGGCAGAACTGCAGCAGAGCCCTTCAGATCCTCATCTAGAGTCTAGAGGAACCCTAGGATGTTGACAAGCTTCACAGGGGTTTCCTTTCCAGTTCTGCTTACTGCAAAAAGAATGCTGGTGATCAAATGTAAAAAAAAAAAAAAATAAAAAAATTTCACTCCCTATTGACAGGGAACATGCAATAGACATATTAATAACTCACTGGCATATTTTTTCTTCTTTTTTTTTTTTCGTTTTTGCTTATTCCTCTAACTTTGACACAATAGTAGAATAGAAAAGAGATGAAAAAATTGTCTGACTGTATTTCTTTACAAATGACTTGTTAAAAAGCAAGATGTTTCTTGAAAAACCCCAAAGACGATACAAAAGTCCACAGCTGGTTATGAAACTGGAGGGAAATTGCAGTAAATTCACTATAGTTTTCTTCCATATGGGGTTCTTTTCTCCTTGGGTATCAAATATATATACACTTCTGAAGAACTCCTATTTCTCTTAAAGCTTGTGGTCATTCCTGCGAATTCAGGAACATGTTTTTGAAACTGAAAACCAAACTGTCAGAAATGTATCAGTACAGTTAACAAAAGTTACTCCAAAAGCTCACTGTTCACACCCTATTTATTCTGTCATGAACCACAGTAAGTGCACTATCTTATACATGAAATAATTTTGGAAGAAGTTGTGAGGGACTTGATTCAATGGGCATAGTCATGATTTTCATGGAGAGTGGATCCCATCCCTTCCTCAAATGTTTAATGAAAAAAAAAAAACAAAAACTAAAGCAGAGGATTCAGGAGACTTCTGAGCTGTCAGGAGGTGGTCTATGTAACAAAAAGGGTTGAAGGGAAGACAGAACAGAGCTCAGATTATTCCTTAATTGAAAGAAGTCATGGCTGAACCCTCCTGTATAGGTCCTCAAAAATTTGTGACAACTCTGAGAGAAGTCAGTCATACAAATAGGAGAATGTGTTTAATCATCTTTGAAGCTCTTGCAGTTTAGGTCGTCTAAAGTTGATCTTCCTCTAATCCTGATCCTCACTTAGGGACCTCCTAGGACAAGTAGCCTTGAAATACACATAAAACTGAACTTCATGGCCATTCATTTATGAGTGACCAGCAGAGTGGTGAATGGTGATGGAGAAAGTGCTCACGTTAGTGGTAATGCAGGTCAGGATTATAATCTCTACTTGCAGCTTCTCTCTAATTCCTGTGCAAACCAATAGGATTTTTATTCAGTATATTGAAGTGTGGCTACTGTATCATGCACTAGATAAATATTTATGGACATGGTCCAATTTTTCCTCCCGTTAGTTTCCTGAACTAGAGGAGGAGGGGAAGGAGACAGGCTCTGAGCAAATATGAGCAGAATCTGTGGTAGGTGAGAATCCAAGAGCACGGGGGGAGACACGACAGGAGGAGAAGCTGCAATGAGGAATTACCATGTGAAGGCTCAAACTGTACTGAGTGTAGCTGGCATCCAGGCCACACAGACAGCACAGAGAAGCTCTTCAGCTCCCCCAGAAATTACAGATCTTGTCAACAGCTTAATAGGAAATCCTGCCTGGAGTGGAAATTCACTTTGCATTTGTTGGGAAGCCTGATGGACCAGAGATAAGGTGTTTTTACCATGAGACTGGAAAAAAGCAGTGTTCCTGTTTCTACAACAAAAAGATCTTTGGGACACTTTGGAGGACACTTCCTATGATATCAATGAAAGTCTTTTCTTATTTAAAAACCAGATATCTCCATTGAGCTCTAGGAAGCCAAAAGTAGCTGTAACAACCAGGGTCACAAAAAGAAGGTCCTTTTTCCTGTTGCTAAGCAGTCATGGGCTTTGCCTCAGCATCACCCATCTCTTTGTCCTGCTCCACCTGAATTCATGCCAAAAAGAGAACCAAAAATAGCTATCTGGTAAGACCTTACTGTACAGAAAAGAGGTCAAAGGGACTTGGATTTCTGCATTTCTAATCCAATTTCTGTTAAGCCACACAATGGAGTTGCCCTTTAGTTGCAGCTGTGGGCCAAGTGATGACAGATGCTGTACAAATGGATTGAAAAGGACAATCCCTACCCAGCACCACCACTACCCTTCCCAAAGTAAGACTGAATAAAGGGCAAGAGAGAACACCTGGGTACAGGCAGATTGCAATGACAGCAAGACCTTCACGCCACTCTGCTGAATGTGACGTGGCCACCTTCTCCTATCTGTGCAACCACATTAAAGGTTTGCTGGTTTGGGTTTGCAGAAGGGCTGCCTGATTTGCAAGAGATGATTTGCTGTCTGCAATTTTTAAATTCAAGCTTATCAAACATTGTACAGGGATTTTTTTGGAAGCAGGAGCAATATTAAGTAATTTTAGAAACTTAGACTTCAACAGCTTTTCTGGCAATTCTTTTCACCTTATTTGGGAGAAAAAGCATAGAATTATGAGAGAGAGAAAATTATAACCTTAGAGGTGGGCAGTGAAAGATGTTTATTTTCACTTATGCAATGAATAGATAGAAGTAAAAATGTCCTGTGAGAGGAGTGATGAAGCGATGCGCTAGAAGTGATGTGCTAGAAGGCCACAGCTCCTTTTTGTCTAGTCCTGGGTGGTAGAAAAGTTATTTGCAAAGGTACAAACCATTGGTTTGTTCTAGACAATTGGTTTATTCTGTGTTTATTCTAGCTGTCTAGATAGACAGCTGGTTTACTCATGAGGAACAGCTGTTCCATATAAAATGTTATGAATTGTCCTCTGGAAAAGGATGGCAACCTTTGGAAAAGGCAGTCAAGTGGCATCAGGAGACTTCTGGCAGAGAGGCAGAGAGGGCTATTGGGGTACCACATGGAACAAAAGAGGGTAGATAGTGAAGGGAAGGGAAATGAGAGATTGTGGGGAACACAGGGATGGGTTAGGAGAGGTCTGGGAAGCTTGCAAATTTCACAGCAAAAGGTGGGAGCGAGAACCCTAATTTTGATAAACTGAACACAGTAATACTTCATCCCACTGACAGGAGCTGGGACCTTTAGTTTGCGCTTCTGGGAGTGTTTGGAAATTTCTCACAGTGTTTCAGAACACAACAGATATCAGATCACAAAACTGTGTTTAACAGATCCTGTTGAAGCTTGAGGGAAAAGAAACAGACACTTCAGAAAAATAAGAAAAAATCCTAAACCATTACAGTAGTTTGAAAGTATTTGGAACAAATGAACCATTGGACCAGAGCTGAGGTATTAAAATGTGCATGGTAAATACATTCAAAAGACACTATATTGGTGCTGCCTTCTATCAAACATATCTAATATCTGGCATATCTTTAAGACACTACACAACTATGACAGAGAATTGCTCTGATGAGCAGCTGAAAAACTGAGAATTCCAACAT
The DNA here is from genome assembly GCA_013397095.1 of Sterrhoptilus dennistouni. Classification (NCBI taxonomy): domain Eukaryota; kingdom Metazoa; phylum Chordata; class Aves; order Passeriformes; family Zosteropidae; genus Sterrhoptilus; species Sterrhoptilus dennistouni. The sequence continues at coordinate 74,649 of VWZU01011313.1, forward strand.
GGGGTGCTGTTACAGCAGCATAGCAGAGAGGACTGGTGTAACTTAACACTGACCTTTTTTTACACCTTCTTACGCTGAAGAATCCAACATAAAATACCACAAAGTGTCAAAAGATTGTTTGGCAAGCTGGCTTCAAGATGAAGAAAACAGCTTGGTTTGACTGAAGCTTGTCAATTATTTCAGCAGTGCTTTCCAGAGAACGTGGAGACCGTGTGCAGTTTGTCAGTCGTCAGTGCGTAACAACATATGGAGAGTTAAGGCAAGATCAGTTTTGACACACTAATTCCTGCTTTTAAGATGATGTTACTGGCTTACCTCTCGTGGTGGTTTGGAGAGAAGCAATGAAGCAGCAACTAGGCAATACCATAAACCCCCTAATTTTCCTACTAGGAGAAAAATTACTAGACAACATGAAAAAATATACTCAGTTTCTATGTATTTTAAACCCCCATTTGTCTCACGAACAGAAAGGAATTTTTCATGGCAATAACATGGTCTCTACTGGCCATGTATCTGCATTACACAACTAGCAAGGAGTTCCACACGTGGACTTTGTTACCTGAGGACAGCTCTTCACCTCCAGAGGCTGTGAGAAATTCCCAGTGAAGTCAACAGGTCCAGATTTCATCTCAACACGTATCTGCCTATCTGTCTTTCTCCAGCCATTGGAGAGACACAGATGAATCTGACTGGTCTGAAAATATACCACTGCCTGCTCTTAGCACTACTTCTTTCTCTCAAGATGACTCTCCTGGAAGTATTTATTTACTGACTATAGAATGAACAATGATTACCTTTGATTAGAAGCCTAACTTTTAAACAGATTGAAAAAGGTGATGTGATTTCTAAGACTCATTAAATCTTCTGGGTGTGAAACGGCCTGGAGACATCCTGTAAAAAGCTTGAGTGAGAATTGCCTAGCTTTTGATTACATAGACTTGAAACTGGTAGAATGGATCTATTGCACAGGCAAACAGCAACAAGACCAAACAGTATTGGGAAATTCCACGTTGTATTGCAGAAAATGTTCCCTCCACATGGTTGTGTTGCTAATGGCTGTAGGATAGTTGATCCCATGCAGGAAGAAGGATGAGTGTGTAGCACTTTCTTCCAAGAAAACAAGCCTTGTTTGATCAGACTCTGTGTGTGACTGTCCCCACAGCTAATTTTTGAATGACTGGCCAATCTTAAGAAAGCATGGCAGAAGAGTACTAGTTCAAAGAAAATAGGTTGGTAGAGTAATTCTTGTGCAGAAAGGCTTCAGCAGCACCTTAGCCCTTGTTAATTATCAGTAGATCCAGACAGAGAGCACACATTTTGTAGAATACACATGAACAACTGTGAGAAAAAAAAAAGTAAAATATTTCTACTTCACTGGAGGAGTGGAATAATCCAGCCATGAAACCAGTTGCACATATATGGACTGACTGGATAGGAATTCAGGGCTCAGTATGAAAATATTCATGCCTTGAAGCTTGAAGGCATAGATAGCTCTTTAATACATTGACAGTTGTGGGAGTACAAAAAAAAGGCTTCCATTGGACTTGTGGGGAGGAAGCTGTTAAGGCTGATAGCTGCCAAATGCTTGCTGATCATGCAGAGCCTGCAGCACACATCCAACATGATGCACACACGTGCTTACCTGCACACAATGGCTTCTCACAACTCTACTGCAGAACCAACAAGGGGATGATATAAGTGGTTGTTTGAGATAAAGCACTTGTACCACCAGGCCTGAAAATTCCACTGGGGTTTGGAAGTCAGAGTGTATACTTGTATTATCCCAGGTTCCTGCTGATGTATCATTTCAAGCAGTGAAAAATAAAAGATAGTTGGAGACAAATTCTAACTTCTTCAAGTCTTGCTTTGCTTTCTTGTCTTTTGATCTGATTGCAAGAAGTTTTCTGTCCTTCCAGAGGGCCAAGTCAGAGAAGTATTTGGCCTTGCATCTACAACTCGCTTAACTATTCTTTGAACAACAAATGAGCCAAACCCACAATTTCCTCTTCTATAGTGTTATAAAGAGACCTCTGAGGAGTTCACTCATGAGTCCTGATTTCATGAGCAGAGCTGAGGAAATAGACATGCAGAGGAATATGCATTTTACATGGAAGGGTAACATTTCAAGCCACATTTTCCTTTAAACTCCATTGTGTCCACAAAGAACTTCAAGAATCTGAAGAAAGCAAGGCTGAACTGAAAAACTACAGTTTTCCCTACTTTACAGCAACAAAGGGAAAAATCATTATTAACTTTGCCTTATTTCTTATTTTATGCCTAAGATTAACTGTCCATCTCGGCCAACACTCAGAAAATTACAAATTATCCAGGAGTGGATTTTCTGTTGCAAACTCCTCAGTGTAGAAATCACCTACCATTTGTTTTTGTCTAACAGCTTTTAATTGAAGTAAGACCAACAGTAAAATAAAATCCTCAGGTTTTAGTTTGGTCTCTTTTATACAATATCATTCCCTCAGAGACACCTTTAGCATTTTAGGTCAATTGTACAGGAGAGCATGAAGAAATGAGAGAGGTAAATCTAGGTCTATTGCTTCAGACAAATTCAGTTTATCAGTATCCAGTTTGGCTGAGGCCATGGGGACAATCCAGCTGAAGAATGTTTAAGTTAGCTCCTACATTTAAGATACTCCTTTTTTGTAATAATGATGATGATAATGTGTGGAAGCAAAATTCCACTTTCCCAACAGCACCTTCTCCCTTTTTATTATTATTTTTTAAGGGGGATGGAACCTACTGTTGCTCTGTTGTTTGTTACTTGGTTGGTTGGTTTGGGGTTTTGTTTATTGTTGCTGTTTTACAGGTCAATGTCACAAACACAACATCTGTTTCAGTTTCTCTAGGCCAGCAATCTGCACCAGTCCACGTGTGCTAATGGTGCCAGACATTTGTCACAGCTGCCTGGGACTGACTCAGGCTTTCTGTCCAACGGATTGGAGAGGACTGGGCTGCGATGCAGCTCACCTTACTCTCCCTACAGCCTTGCTCTGACTTCCCTGCTCCTTTGGTGAGCACTCAGTGTCAAGGTGGTCTTACACAAAACAAATAGCCAGTATGTCACAGGCTGGAGATTGCTGCTTTATATCAAAGTTGACCTAATTACCTAGTTTTAACTTCTCCAAGTAAGGGATTTTGTTGTATCCAAAATCTCCCTCTATATTCTTTCACTTTGTGGCCTATCATGTTTACAGAAATCAAATGGATATAGACGCTCTCTATGAAGAAACACACAGACTTTAACATTGAATGTAACTCCTTTGGTGCCCTTTTGGTTTCCTATCCAGAAAATGACGTATTTGCATTCAAGCATTTTCTCATTATTTTTTCCATGACTTCATCATTGTTAAACATTTTTGCAAAGGACCAAGACAGTGTTTTGAAGAAATAGTATTGTGATGTTTTTGCTCTATTTTTATAATATCAGATTAATTATCTCTAGATTCAACTCTTTCATATTTAAATATTTCAATTCTAGTGAGTTTGTCAGTTCGAAGGTGATAAAATAAAAGCAAAATCAGGAAAACCACAGGCATTTCTACCAATACAGTTAGAGAAATTGTTTCTGATACTGTGGTTCTAGCTGTCTGCTTCAAAATAACTGTCCTCTCCACAGTCCTTTTTCTTTTGTGGAAAATTGTTTTAAAATTAAATATACTTATTTTACAATAAAGAAATTACTTAAGACATGAACCACTTGTCAATCCTGTAGAAATTTTTATTCAAAGCAGCATTTTAGAAATGAAATTACACAATGCTCTGAATGGTTTCCATCACTGTTTTTGCTGTTATTTAGGTACTGACACTTAACAGTGACACAGATAACTAAAAATTTTTACCTTCAGTGGAATGTTACCTGGTATATACAAAAATTTTCCTTTGGAGGCAGGTCTTGCAACGTTCCCAGCATTTCTAAGTATTTAGTGAGACCACCAACAAAGGGTATGATTCCTTCCTACAACATCACCTTCCCAAAATAGGAGATTAAACTGGAATTTCAGCATTCATTTACAAAAGGAATAAAAAACTATTTACACATCTAGATACTACAGTCACAGAGGAAAGCTGAAAATCTTGGTTCAAGGCAAGAAGCCAGACAAGCACAACTGCTTGCTAATTAGTTCTTTTGTGTTGGCAATGCTTTGGAGCACAAACTTGTAATTTTTAAGTAGCTGGGGCTGACAATACCAGTTTGGGGATATGATATAAATACAGCAAGAGTAAGGACTGCCTGCACCATCGTGTTCTGGTTATGTTCATAGCAGCATGGGTGAAGGAAGGGGAAAGTATTTCAGTGCTGAGAGTTTTTGAATCATAGACTGAAACATAGTTTGAGTGTGAATAATTGCAGTTGGAGGCACAAGCAGCCAGGGTAATAACCCAGAGCCCTGGTGGGTTAAACTAGGGACAAGCCATCTGCTGCACAGATGGGAGCAAGGATGGGCCCAGGCCCTGATCTTCCAGAAATTTAAGACTATCTCTGGTCATTGAATAACAGATGAAAGGATATCCCTGTAGGTCTGACACCCACTGCTTCCATAACCCACAATAAATCTTACTTATTAAGCACAGGTAAGTAATACTTCCCAAAGACACCTGTCTCCAAAAAGAGTAAAAAGGAGAGAGAGAAATCCAGCACAAGGTCATATGCCCATTAGCCCAAAGATCTGGACTTCCACCTCTAGTTTACACCAGTGGTAGGGAATCCAAGATGTGCCTTCTGTACCCACTCTGGAGCAAGAAGCAAATTTCTCCAACTCTGCAGAGTGAGTTGCCTGGTCTAAAATGAAGACTCTGACAGTGATATAACTTCTTGAGCCTCTTCTTTGAAAAAAAAGTACTAAACATATGCATAAGAAAATTCAAATAACAGGGGAAACACTGATAGGAGAGAGGATGGCTGAAAACAAGGCAGAAAAGTTACGAATGAGGATAATGCAGTCGGGAAATCTACAGCTGTGAGAAGGAGGGGGGGTGTGTGAAGAGAAGATAGCTTTTATTTGAAACATGTGTGCTGCTTAATCATGGCTGGAACCTGGGATCGGGTGAGACTCTGTAGTGGAGGGAGGGTGCCAGACACAGGGAAATTATTTTTTATTTCAAACAGATGTATTAACAATGGCCTTATGCTGATGAAACTCAATAAAGAAGAGATTTTAAAAAGGGGTATACCGTGATGGGAATTTGTAGCTGGGAGGCAGAAGGGAAAATTATCATTTGCAAGAGTATGTAATCACTGTGTGCTCTCCGTGCTGGGAGGAGGGTGGGACTGCAGCTGCCAGAGCAAGTGAAAGGAAAAGCCTGACTGCTGTTACAGCAGAAAATGGGAAGAAGGGATAGGCTGGTCCAGTAGGAAGGGAGGAGGAAACATGTGGCAGAGGATGTACACACATATTTACAAATGACTCCTCATGAAGCTAAAATTCTTACTTTAATTTGCCGCATTAAAGAAATGTTCTGCTCAGTTCTGTAACTCTTTTTTCTCTAATTGTGGGATGTCTTATTCCTTAGCATTTATAGATTTATGCCTGGACATGTTTTGATAAATTCAGGATCTTTGTCACTCAATGTAAAGTTAGAATTTTGCTTCCTCTTCACTTTTTTTTCATTTTATTTGCTTCCTTGGTTTTTTGTTTTGTTTTAAACACTGTGTTAGATATGTATGTTCCTAATTTGGTTTAAGGTGAAAGCTGTTATCAGTTTTTCCTCCCTGGGGAATTTCCTATCACAAGCAGCAAGAGATTTTACTTAAAAACATAAACACATATTGCAATGACCAAATGAAAACCAAGTTCAGTACAGGCAAGACCTGAACAATATACCCATGACTGCAGCAGAAAATTGGTGAAAACCACAGTTATATAGGTAATATGTTGAAAACTAAATAAATATCTGCACCTAATTTAAATTTTAATTTTGAGAAGGCCAGCAGACAAAATGAAGATGAAAAAATCTTCCCCAATTTCTGAGAGCACCCAGCAGTGAGTGTCCAGATGAGTGCAAGGAGTCCCAGCCTTCATGACCATGAGTGGAGATCTCATCAGCAATGTCACTGCAGAATTGGGGGGGATGGTAGGTGTTTAGATTAGGATGAAATGAATCCCACTACATCCCCTTGACCACATTAAGTTTTGCTTTCTCACAAAGCTGTGTTTTGTAAGGTAGGAAGACACAAAACCCTAACATTTTTAGGCACCCAAGGTCTCAGTACCCACTCAAGTTTCAATAACAAAAAGCACAAGCTCAGCTACCATGCCTTGATGTATGTGATGACGTGCTAGACCTACAAAAGTCATTGCATCCCAGCTCTGTCATAAAAATACCTGAATTTTCAAAATCTTTCAGACAGGCTGCAGCCATAGAGCTGCACAAAAATAAAACTGATCCAATTAATGCTGCTTTATTCTCATCCAAGGGTGAAAAGTGCATTTTTCCTGTGACTTGCCACTGACTCAGCAAAAAGAAGGAACTAGAGTTGCATGATGCTGGGCTGTCCTGGAACAGGAAATAGCTGCTCTGACTCTCCAGGGTGCAGACTCCCACTTTGGGGGCCCTCTGTTTTGCTCCATGCTCTAAAGAAAGATCTCTGAAGCCTTTTATAAAGACAATTTTTTCCCCATGCTTTTGGATATCAGAGAGAAAGTACAGCTTACAAAAGAAATTACTATTCAAAGGATAGTTGTTTTCCTGCCTTTTTAAATAGTGCTGCCAGCTTGCAGCAGAAGGCAAAGTATAGATCCATGGGAAAGCAAACCAAAATTGTATTTGAGAAAAACTGTTTGCTATCAGCTTCTGCTGGTTTCAATCCAGTGCATGACTAGAACGAGGCTATTTTATGCTCTAGGTTTTCCTTTCAAAATCCAGACACAAGGGAAGTGCTTGTCAAAAATTATTAACATCCTTAGAGGGGCTTACTATAGACAAAGACATTAAGATACGTTTGAAAATGCCCATAGACGTTATAAAAGTTGGCAAAATGTGCTTTTTCCAGTGCTCTTTTAGGACAGAATTGAGAAGTGTGTATTGCATGTTTCTCTTGGGACAGATTCACCAGCAGTGATTTGAACCGAAAAAATCTCCTTCACTTCTGCAATCTATAATGAAGGAAAACTGAGCTGTTAGCTAAAGATGAAGGTAAAAGCCTGACTCCAATGAAATTAATGGGAATTCTGCCATTGATTTCAAAGTGGCCAGCATTTCAACCAAGATATAAACTTTGTTTTGTTTTGCCTCGTTCTGGGAATTACTCAGGAGCAGTGCTATGTAGGAAATTAATGACTTTTTTTTTATGCTCTGCCCAAACTGAAAAATTAAAAAGAAAATAATCTTCAGTCAACCAAAACCCATTGTTTATTTTGCTAAACCAACAGAAACTCAGAATACATATTTTGTCAGCAGAGGTATTTCTTCAAACACAAAATGTATTGTTTGTGCAACTCAAATCTCTCAGTCTTCTGTCTTCATTTATTATCAAAAACAGTTTTTCAAGCAAAACCAAATAAATGTCTTTTTTTTTAAAGATGTCAAAACAAATTGTTTAGGATTTTCTAAGTCTTTTATCACCCAATGCTTTTGTCCAAAACCACTCACTAATATCAAAAAAGATTCCTTTGAGTTTTTCAGGAGCATCACGTTTTTTGAATAAACCTCTTTTCTGGGAACAAACCAAAATAAAAGAGAACAAAACAAATCTCTTCAGGATTACAGCATGGTCAGGATTGCAAAGAGAATTTAAATCAAGTTTGAAAGAATGATCATATTAAAACTACTTACCTGATAATTTATTGTAAATAATACTTTCAGTTTTAAAATTTGGCATTTATTTTTTGTATGAGCCCCAAATAAGAGAAGGGAGTGGATGAACATTTGATGCAAATGGCAAAATCAAGTATATTTGCGATCCTGGTGCTTCTAGTTCTGAAAATATACTTACTTTTAGTTGCCTGAAAAACTTCCATCAAAAAATCTCCCATTTCATTCAATTATGGACTTGAAGGAGCAATGTCACAGTAGCAGATGGACATGCACAGGGTCATAGCATCACTACATAACCCAATTGCAGATATGTGAACTGTCATGGGTTCAGAGTTTGGGACTGACAGGGATTTTTGATCTTTTTTTTTTTCTTTTCTTTTTTTTTTTCCTGGTTTGTATGTCGGTATAATATAAGTTTGAGTAGTTCAGACTTTACACAGCTCTAGTAGAAATGGAAAGTCCTAACCACAGACTAAATCATCTGTATTGTATTATGAATAGTCAGCTCTGTTGAGAAAGGACATTTGACTTTGCAATGTGGTAGATATTAGCAAACACTTAAGAGAAACCACAAAACTTCATGTATTTGCCTGGAGTAAGCCTGCAACATCTGCTTGAACCCTTCTGGGTCTACACTGTTAAGAACATAAGTCAGCTTGTTGGTCATTCCTCTGAACTTGAAGCCAGATGAGCAAATCCAAGCCATTTCATGGTACAATCACTCTAATCATTTCAGCATGGTTACAAGGGGTTTTTTGCAGAGGACATGAGCTTCAGAAAAATATTAGGCAGCATTTGCAACACTTCCCTCCCTTACGAAGATTAAGTTGTGTGAGTTGCAGAGCTCTGAGGAAAAAGCCCTTCTTATCTGTCTGTCTGGTTTATTATTCATTTATTAGGTCACATTCCCAGGCCTTGCAGTTGAGTTTCATGTATTTAGCACCACTGATTTTCTCCTTCATGACCTGAAATTGGCCATTTTGCATTTTCACCCAAAGGTGAAATTATACATACACATGCTATTATACATACATATGAATTACAATTTATAAGGACACTTTCTTATTGTATAGTATTTTCATAACTGTTTTGTGTGTACAGATATCTCTGCTGGGTGGGACTGGATTTGTCCAGCTGGCCAGGTCAGTCCTAACAGGTGAATGAGAAATGTTTTCCTCAGCTGTTGGTGTTTGTTGGATGCTGTTTCTAAAGTCACAATGCAGACACAGAGGCCAGGGACTAGCACCCATAACAGCTGTGAGCATAGAGGCAGCCACAATCGTATGGCCATATTTATAAAGAATTAATGATATTCATGTCAGCCTGCAAGATTTTAAAGACAGGCTCCAGTTCCACATATCTCACAGTCCAAAAAGGACAAAGGGTGGTAAGGGATGATCATAGCCAATGATGTATGGCAGGAATGAGAGAGATTTACAGGAGATAAAACCCAGATTTGTTTTATATGGTTTCACTTGTCTTTTTAGCTATTGTTCAAATCTCCCCTCTTATTCTATTTGTTTTGGAACATTTATGTTTCTTCCTCACACAGGCATAAATTAATGGTAATGGGGACAAAATTTGTTATCCACTAAAAACAAAAAAATAAATTCCCTGAGGAAAGAATTAAAAGTTTTTCCAGTTCTGGAAAAACATTTTTCACATGTCTGCACACAATTTTCTTGTTTGAAGTAAGGTAGGCAAAGTTATGTTATGTTTCTTGAAACCTGAGTATTGATGATAAATTCTTAGGGGAAATTTTAAAATCTGATCCTAACACTTTATATGGGGATTTGGTCAAGGTTTCTACAGGTGCTGAAGTCATATTAGAATTTGATTTCTCAAGAAAAATCTTCCTGTATGAAGTAAAAATTCCTAACCCTCCTTAAGTTTTCTTCTAGTATAGAAAAATTGAGAAATTTGAAAAAATTAAAAATATCTTTATTTCTCCTGAAAAGGAAAAACTGGGAGAGGAAAATGGAATAATAATTTAAAAAAAAATTAAAACTCTAATATGTTTTAAACCTTGTCTTGTAACTAAAAGAATTAAGTTAATTTATGCTTCAAAAATACCGTTCCTCACAATGACCACTTTTGGAGCTCTGCAAGCAAGTGGATGTCTCATACAAACAATAGCAATGAGTGGATATGAATGAAGTTGAATAAAAATTGTCTCTTCAGTGGTCATCAAAATCAAAAGGAGTTCTTACAAAGAATTGGATACCTTTCAGTAAAGTAAGAAATCTTATATTTTCCAATTATCCTTTGTCAGAAGGAGGCAGCCAGGACCATTTCTTTCAATGCTTGCCAGAAAAAAATAGTTTGGGCCCAAGTCTAAACAAAAGGGTTTTGCTGAAAAGAAATCGAGAGAAGCTGTGGTGAAATGAATATAAATTTGAGTTAAATGAGATCTGGCGGACAGTTATATCATTATATCACTGCAATTAGTGACAAAAGTTGAAAATCTCAACAAGTACAAACTAATGATCAGTATGGGAATAATGATCAAAAGAGAAGGTACAGAAAGACTGCAAAGATCCAAATGATGGTAGTGTTCACTTGTGCTGTAAAGAAACAGCAGCAGAACCATGTGCTGGAACCATCCTGTTGAGTAACGTCCTGCCAAGCATGAACCTTCAAGAGAATTTGCACATTGCAGAGATAAAATGGAGTGCACTGGTGGTTTCTGTGCTGCAGCTGCCCTGGGGATGCCCCAAGGGCAGCACAGGAAAAAAGCCCTCAGGAGATGAGGGGGTGCAGGTCCCTCTGTGCCCACAGGGATAGAGAGATCCCCCAGGCAGTGCCCCACTGTGCCACAGAGGCAGCCAGGACACATCACCTCCTCCCCTGGGCATTCAGGAAATGTCAGGAATGGAGAGAACTTGGATTTAATCTGTCAATCCTGCTGGTTTTGCAAGAGTCTTGCATGATTTTTCCAGAGGAACATCTGAAGAACTGAACAGAAATACACTCACATTCTGGTTGGTTTTGAGTTCAGTTAGATGTTTCCTCTTTTCACATCTCATGCCCTGTTTCTGCCAACTGAGAGAGCATACTTCAGCTATTACAATGGTTCCTTGACCTTTCACAACTATAGGAGGAGAAGAGGAGGCCATTTGATCCCACATCATTCCCTCCAGAAGGCAATTCACCTGGAAATTGTGGAAAAGTCTACTCCATATCCTTTTGATAGTGTCCTGAGACCTATGCTCATAACTTGTTTTTCTTCTGCACAGGAAAAAGATACAAAAAAACCCAAGTGCAGTGAATCAAATGATCAGCTGTTTACTCTCCAGTTCTGAAGGCACCTCCCAGTTTATTGCTCATTGTTTCTGGCCCATTTTTATCTGTTCTTATCACCCCTTCAACACCACAAGGGAATCATTGCAGACAGCAGCCACAACCCATACTTTCCATATTCCTCTCCCAGCTTCAAATAAAGCCAATTCCTAATAGCTTATAGAGAAACTTCATAATGAAACATCTTCCTCTGGTGAAATAATCCTTAAATGCAGGTACTAGAGCTGGAGGTCTAAAATAGAAGATGAAAACTTCCCCCAGGAGACAAAGCAGAACCAGTGCTTGATGATAAAACAGGGTGGGTGAGCAGTCTCAAGATCGGTGACTGGATCTGCTCATTGATTGCAGATAGCCACAATATGATGTGATGCTGTGCTCGTGTGAGCAGCCCACAGCACAGCAGGGTATGAATGAACGTTGTGCACATGTGTTTCATGCTGCAAGAGTGAGTTACAGGCCATCTAAGCATCCCACAATTGCTCTAAAATTAATGACCCTCCTGGTCTCCTAAGGGCTCCCCCACTTTGGTTGCCAGCCGCCACCTCACTCAAGAGCACTAAACTAAAGTTCCTTTAGCTCCAGGAGGGGTTTTAAGGGTACAGTCTCCTTCCAGATCAATGTGATTATCTCAGCAGGTCTCAGTTTAATTTGGCAGATCCGCTCTTTTTCAAAGAAAATAAGGAAGTTAACCACTGATGAGATGCTTTTCACAAAGCAGGCTATACACTGAGAAAAAGGCTGGAAATAGAGCTTGCATGCAGGAGGATCAGGCACCACCTTCAGCACAGGTCTCTTCAAAATAAAGGACAAAATGTTGTAAGCACTTGGAGTCAATGTAAGACGTTACGGGAGTGTTTAATGCGTGTTCAAGTCTTTCTGTTATTTTTCTTTTTTTAAAAAAGCCAATAAAAATCAATCGCTCAAACAATCAAACAAAAACCTAAACAAAAATAAAACCACAATTTTGTTCTTCTTCCCCTCCTTCAGAGTGAAGTTTTCAAGGCCTGGTTACCAGTCACATGAAGCTTCCCACCTATGAGGCCAGGAATACAAATCCCCAATTAAGAGTTTTTTTAGCCATTGACACATTAATCTGCAAATGCTCTTTTGTAGACTTGGCATTGCTTGTTATAGGAAATGTGCCTTTAGACAGAACATGTTTTCTTCCATGTATATTTCTGTATACTTTTCTTTGTTTGCAGAACAAAACATAATTGGGAAGTCATAAAGACATTGCGTGAAAGGTTTCAAGGTCTTTTGCTGTAAATTAACCAGAAATCTGTTTCTCTCAAACATTTGAAAGTTAAGTCTGCAGTTAGTGCTTGTGTGCCCTTCACAGTCAGCAGAGGAGGAACGGCCTGCCAGTCTCCAGAGGGAGGATATATGTCAAACTTATAGATTAAGGCCAGATCCCATCCTGGATTTCCAGTTTGATTTTAGCCTAGCCCAGAGAGCTCATCCATTTTTAGGACACAATTAAAATCAAAACTTATCAATTTTTTTCCTTCATTATCCATGTATTTCACCTTGTTGTAAACGACCATTAACAAATGTATCACCTTCCATTTATACAGCACTGAAAGCCACCAGATTCTCAAAAAACTTAATGAACTTAAGCTTTAAAAGAAAAGGAAAACCTCGTCTGAGGGACAGTGAGAAATTGTAAGCACTGAAAGTCTCTGTAACTTCATCCCTAAAGTTGCATGTCTTACAGAAAAGAATCAGAATCTTCTTAATAGTCCAGTCCCATGAATAATTCATGGTAAGAAACATGTCTGAACTCAAACTACTGTTTTCAACACACCCTAACTTTGGCTGACTTTTTAGTCCAACTAATCTCAATATCTGGTTTTGTCCTAATTCCAGTGGAATGCATCCAAATTTCCTTTTCCAGAGAGTTCCAGGTTACATTCTGAGGTTTAGGCTGCCTTTTACTTCTAATGCCTATGGCAGACTGAAAAATACCAGAGTAAAAATCAGATTTCTGTACAGGCAGGCACGATGTAACCAAATGTTTAGAGAAATTGATACCTGAGCCAGCAATATGGGTTTTACTCAGCCATTGCATTTTGTTTCTAAACATGGAAGAAATTTAGGAGAAAGTCTGAAGTGAGACTAGGGTGTCTAAGCAGTAGCCAGGTAGACTTCTAATTCCTTTCCCAGCTGGTTGTGTGCTAGTTACTGCCTTTGGCTGACCTGAGAGCATCAAGTCTGTGCTGCTCTGCACCACCTCATTCTCTGAGTCCTCTCTGGGAGCTGCTCCCAGCCTTGGCGAGACAGAGAGAAAAGCACCTAAAAATCAGGTTCCTCCAAACCAACCATCATGCAGTCTTAGTCCCTCTCATAGTGAAGACTGCAGAGAGGCAGAAAAAGCAGTAAGTACTCATTTCTGAAACCAAGGCAGTCCTCTGCATTTGGCCAGGAAAAGTGGGAATACTCTCATCTGCAGTGTAGTGCAGTGAGCAGGCAAAGCACTTCAAATCCTTTACAAGTATTCTCATTAAAAGCACTGTCTGTGAAATCCTGGTGCTTGTCAGGGCTGAGACTCAGCTTTTGAGATACCATTCATCTTCCAAATACAAAAGTCTCCAACCATTATTGGTGAGTCCTGTGCCAGCAACTGAATTGGAGACACCTCTATGCACTGGGAGCTGCAGCCAAAGGGGCAGCCAAGCCAGGCCTTTGTACCTGAAAAGATTTTCATGAGGAATTAAATTACTCTTGGACACATTTACTTGCTTTGACTAAACAGTCATGTTGTGCAATTTCCCCTTTCCAAATGCAGTTTCCATGTTCAGCCTGTTAGCAGAGAAGTGCTGACACAGTTTCTGCTATCACAGATTCAGAGGAGAATTCAGTGTTGCATATACACAAAAACAGTCATTTCCAACTGGATTGGTTGGACTTTGATGTGACAGTTAATATTTAAAATGTGGTTCTCTTTATCCAGTCACTGGTAAGTATCATAAGGGTCCTCTTGATGATTTCCATTATTTTAGATATCCCTTTTCAGACAGTGATTGGGTTATATGTATAAACCCTGAGAGCATGGCAAGTACTAGGCAAGTGTTCATTTGTTAAGGGTTTATATTTGCTTTAGAAGAACCAAGAGAATATCCACACATAAACTTCCTTGAGAAGTTTAATTTTTTTTTCTCCCCCAGGCTAATGAAAATCTACAAATGTTCTGACATGTTCTTTGTGTGAGAATTATTTGTTGAGATCTAGGCAAAGATAAAGCTTTTATGTATTGGGACCAGTACCTGCAGTTTTGATAACCATAATGATCAGTACAAGGCTTAACAAACCTTCTGCTTTAGGGCTTAAATTAAGTGGCTCAGTAAAATCATCTTTTAATTAATTGAAAATATTTCCAGTAGCTTCAGATGGAGTTGTTTAAGCTCCAAGCCTGGCAAAGACTTTTCTCCCCAAACTAAATTATTGCTGGGCTGGAGAGCAGCTTCACTACAAGATAATATTTCTTCATTTACAATTACCACTACTGATTACTTGGTGTCACACAATGAAACAATGGTCCTATTCAATGAAATATGTTTTCTAAATCAGAATAAAAAGATTTTATCTAAGGTAAACTATAAAAATGTATCATGAAATAAAGCCATTTTCTATTTAATGGCTTCTTTTGTAAAATATTTGTTTCCTATATATTAAGGAGAAATAATGAGTAAACAAGAAAATTGCAACGAATTTTGGGCTGTAAATAATTTCTAGGTTAATCCAAAATTATAACCTTGTAAAAAATCAACTAAATTTTTTCACAGTTCTTGGACAGTATCATTGGAATAACAAATAATAATATTTACTGGTCAAATAAGATCACATAGTTTCATTAGTGCTCTGTATTTTTTCCAGCTACACTCTGAGCTCTGTTAATGGCAACGGGCCATAGAAAGATGCTGAGGGTGTTGTTCATGGGAATCCAGGAGTAGGTGTAGATGTGGCTAAACTGTGAGGTTACAGAAGAAATAAAAGCTCTTCAACACAGAGTCAGTTTCTGGCAGTGTCAGTGTCTGGCTTATCTCTGTTTCAAGCTGATTTAAAATTTCTGTGATTGCAACACATGTTAATAATCCAAGCACTGCTGATGAGTTTCCTGCCAGAATAGGAAAATGCTGCCTCTCTGCTCGGTGTCAGAAGACCAGACCTTACCAGAACACAGGACCCAGGCCACCAGCCCCAGGCAGTTCATGCTTCTTATCAACTTCTACAAAACCCTGTAATACTAAAACTAACCTTTGGAAGACATTAAAAAGACTTGATTTCCTGATTTTTCTTCTACATTCAATACAGCAATTCTTCATCTTTGCCTGATTAGGATCTGAATTCCTGATCAGCTTGAATAGACATTTAATTTCCTTAGAGGCTACAGTATGTTATAAAAAAAAAAAAAAAAAAAAAAAAAAAAAAAAAAAACAAAAAAAAACTGAAGGAAATAGAAATGAAAGTTGAAGATAAAACTTTTCACATTAATTAAAATTCATGTTCAATTGCCCTGTAAAAAATTTAGTCATCATGGAATCGTAGATTCATCAAAGCTGGAAGAGACTTACAAGGTCATCCAATCCAACCATTCACTCAGCACTGTCTCTGTAACCCCATAACTACTAAACCATCACCCAGCACCAGCTTCAGACACCTTTTAAACACCTCCAGGGGTGGCACCTCAACCACCTCCCTCGGCAACCTATTCTAAAGCCTGTTCATGTTATGTTATCCATAGAATGACAGAATATACTGCAGGGGCTGCAAAGTCCTCCTGATAGGGTTGGGTTTGTCACTGATATTTGACCAACTTTTTTTCTCTGGATTCTTTTAAACAGAATCTAAGATGAAATGAGTAGCATAAACTGTAGGAAGCAATTTATATTTAAAAGTTTTTTTTCTCCACAACTTAAGACAGAGAATAGTAAAATAAATTCAAGCTTTACTATGGCAGTGTCTGCAGGCACATCAGAAGCCAAAATAATCTATCTGGGTGAATCTCTGCATTTATGCAACTGATAAACCAGGATGTCTTCTGAAATTACAATTTTTGCAATCCCACAGTTTCTATCACAATGGTGAGCAACTCCTAAAGTAGTTTTACATCCAGAGAGGTGGAAAAAGACAATCTTTGTTTCCTGTGTGGGAAACTGTAGAACAAACAGCTACTCTCTTAAAGATTCACCAAGCTGATACTGCCTTTTAAAATGTATGTAATTTTAGGGCAATCACCTGAATATTATCAAGAATACAGTGTGTGTGACATGGACCAGGAACTATATGTTTTACTTCTTGACCCTTTCCCTAAAAATTATCTTTATGAGCTGAGTCTAAAATATGCTGTATTAACATATCTTATTTCTGTCACACGAAGTTACTGATTCAACAAGATATTTTCAATTTATAAAAATATTCATTAAATTTATGATCCCAGATGACGGTATTTCCAGTCAAAACAAGTAAGATTTCTATCAGCACTATACCTTAAGAAGCTCATGCCTGAACAAGATGAGCAGGAGCCAGGCATGTTCTCTGGAAGTGCTGTTACAAACCATCAACACAGACCCTTCTGCCTCCAGAATCATGTCTTCTTCTTCCTCCAGTCAGAAGGACACTTACAACGAATTCTGAGATCCTAAATATAAAGAGTATAACATTATTAAGAATTTAATTATGACAGAAATTACTGACATCTTAAATATTATGAATAGTTCATAGGAACTCTTTAATATCAAAATTGAAGTTCTAGTCAATGATGCCAATGTACTGGGGACATTGGTCTCTGCATTTGAGTGGCCTAGACAGTTTGAGAAGAAACATCTCCAAATAGTTATGTACAACATGAACATATTTCAGTGCCTGACAGATTTTTGGTGCTGCTGCCCAGTCAAGAGTCAGACCCAGAGCAAAGCATTCACTTACACGGAGTCTGAATTTGGTCCCAAGATTCTCTCAAGCACACTTAAAAATATTTTACAGCAGTTTACTAAAACAGAATCAACAACAACAACAAAAACAAACCAAAAAAACAAACAAACAAACAAACAAAAAAAAAAAACCCAGAAAACCACAACCCTCAACCCTGTAACTAATCAAATCAAATAGAAATTCAAGAAGATTAATTACTTTGAGATTTAAAGAAAATGCAGGCAGACAAAAATCCAGACTCTCTTGCCTGGAGGCAGGGGCTTATTCATCCTCTGCATTTTAATGACAATTTCAATGAAAAGCTAAGGAAATTATTGGTTTTCAGTCCCTCTTCTAGAGTACTTTGCAAAATTAGTATAAGTTTTAGAAATCTTCCAATAAAAAACCTGCCTGCCACAGTCACAGTAACAACCACTTTAACAGACTCACAGGTAGCCTGGTTACTGTCAATTTAAGCACTTGGAAAAATAATTGTCTAATATTAATTATGAATCACCCTCAAATCTTTGTAGTGTGAAAACAGAAACACACTTAGAGTCTGTGCTTGCTAATATCTGATTATATGTTCAGAAAAAAAAGAGTTGAGGGAGTTCCCCTTATCCTTGCTCTCTAAAAGGTAATAAACTGCACCACAGCAGAACAATTATGTGATTTTTTTTCACTTTTAATTGATCTGTGAGGTTTACTTGGATAGAGTTTGTGAAGATATTTTTGCAAAGGAAGTGTCTCATCTGGTAAGAGTTTTCAGGAGGGAAATCTTCTGTGCTGTTCTCCTTCTCTTGCACTTGTTTCTGTGTTAAAATTCTAATTATGTTTCAATTTTATACCGTGGTGTAAACCCACATCAGTTTCCTGCATGGGTAGAAAACCCAGTGATTTGGGGTGTTACAGAAATAATTATCCACAGAGAGGACTGCCCACATATTTTAAGGATCACACCCTAAAAATTTTTGGAGAGAAACTTTTCCTTTTATACCTATGCTATTCCAGTTTGCAAGCAGTGATGGTGCAACCTGTGGCTGATGCCATGGTGAAAGAAAGTGACATATTTTGCCAGACCAGGTGGAAGTGATATTTATCTGATTTAATATAATGTGGACTCTCCCCATCACCTTAAAATAACTAGACAATAATTTCTTATTATAGACAATGTCTGTCAGTTGACCCTTTCCCTCCTCCTTCCAAGTTGCCTATTATAACTCCAAAGTTTGGAGTAATTAAAGTGGGTTTTCATCCCCCTTAGCCACTACGATTTATTTCTACCTGGTTTAGGTGTCAAGGAGATCTTCTCCTGTAAAGAAGTGGGGATGATGGAGATGACAAAATGGAAGCAGTGTGGAGCTCCTCGGGTCACTGAAGAGGAAATCTTGACAATCCAAGATGCATAGAGAAAGTGCAGTGCAGGGGACCTTCAGAGATACCAAATATATGTATTAAAACCTTGGTTTTAACTGCTTCCACTGCTTAGGAACCACAATTTCCTCTAGCAGGCATAGCCAAGGTAGATCAGCTTGAGCTCAGCTGTTTCTGCATTGCAATTTGCATTGTGCCATGTAGATAAATCCAAAAAAAGTCTTGGAGATGGATTTTGAACCAGGACCAAAGTAAAAGTAAGTCTTAATTTCATGATTCACAGTAAACGTGCTGCATGAATTTGTGCAAAATTGGTGCTGGACTTGAGGAAATGGACACTGCCTGACTATAAGCACTAGTAAGCTGCTCTGCAGTGGCTATTGCTCCTTCTGGTTGTAGTTGTAATCTACGGAGACTTTACAAGGCCCAAGACATTCTCATCTTTGAAAGCACTCAGAAAAGAAGTGCCTTCACCCAGCTGCACTGTGGGATCTGTCCTGCAGTTCAGAGCAACCATTTTCACTTCTCAGTAAAGGTTTTGAGCACTCTGATAATAGTCACCACTACATATTTTCTTTTTCAAGCAAGAGGCAACTTCTCTGCTCCATTTTTTCCCATTTTTGATCATCCCTCCCACTATTCAATCCTTTTTTCCACAGGTTCAGCTAGTGAACTACATTAGGCATAAAACTTTTACTCTTCTTTCAGTGGATCAGTTCAGTGTTTTGTCTTCTCATGGGTCCTCATTCATAGAACCAGTAAAAGTCTTTTTTTTTGAGCCATATTAACACAAAAAAACCAAAAACAGTTGCCTTAATATCATCATGGGTTTGAGAATTGCAGAGAAAGTAGCTGCTTTCCACCAAAAGTAGGCAATTGACATAATAATAGTATAGCAGAACATGTTAAGTCTTGCTTGTTTTACACGAGTATTGGTATTGAACAGCTAAGAGTATCTGTAAAAAACCTTTCCAAACATGCTGAGACAGCTGAACTTGCACAACGCACTCTTTACTTGTCAGTAAACCCAACAAACGTGTAACATTCAATATGGAAAGGCAGGTCTCATCTAATCCAGCTGGCAAAGCCAAAGCAGCAAAAACTCTGTTATTGCCCCAGGACATAATCTCAGCTTTCCCCCAAAACAGTGTTGAGCCAGGGAAGCATTTGAGAAAACCCCTGCACCCACCCACAGCCAGTCTACTGTGATGTCTTCAATCCATGACATATCTAAGATCTCTTTTAACTACCCTGTTATGTAGCCATGGACTTTCATTCAAACAGAGAGAAAATACAGTCATCAAAACATTAAGCTCACATGAAATTTCCATTTCCTTACAGGAAAGGCTATATGGGATCTGAACACTCTCCAAACCATGCAGCCGTTCTGGAGTCGCACTTGGACATTTGAGCTCAGACCTATCTGTCCTTGTTGAATATTTTATGTTGACACAAACCACATATGTTATGTATCTGCCTCCTTTTTTTCCCTTTTAAACTGGTTTCTCTGATCAGTGGAACAAAGATACAAAAGGAAATTAATCTGCTGCACATGAATGTCCTTCATGGTATTTAAAGTCTTTCCCAGATCTTACTCTGAAAGGGCATGAAGATAAGCCCAACATTAATTGAAGCATACAGATTTGGGTGGATAAATTTTGAGAAAAGGAAAATATTAATTTTTTACCTTATTTGAAGAAAATCAAGGTTGTCAGCTCAGTTTGTGAATATTAGGACATATTCTTCACAATATCATTTATAGTCACAAATCTCAAATTAGAGGTAACATTTATTTTATTTGGAAATGAAAATTCTAAACAGTCTTTTATTTCCAATAACTTAATTTCCAATAACTTTATTTCCAATAACTTATTTCCAATGACTTAAAATTGCTTCATTCATTTAATATTTGTTAGGATTTGAAACTTTTATGCTTAAGATCTATTTTCACAAGAATTTTCAATTCCAAATCCAGCATGAAAAATAAATTCTGCTTTCCCCCAGGTTTTTGTGAAACTGAGGATCAAAATAATTATTTTAAAAATTGAATTATTAGACAGAAATTATTTAAAACATTAGAAATTTATTATAATCCTTTTAAAAAGGATTGACAGGATTTAAAAGGATGACAGATGAAGAATTGAATCTGATACTAAAGAGTTTCAAGAGCTGTTTTGATGATTTTTTGCTTAGAGTAAACATAGAGTTAAACACAGGAATGTGTTTACCTGATATAGTCACTGGTTTGAGCAATTATTGAAGGATTTGTTAAAATGTCTGCAGGAAAAGTTTAAAATGCTTAAAGGTTGTTGAAATTTAGGTGGAAGTTGTTGCAGAGATCTTATAAATATGTGGAGTCACTAAATAAGCCAAAACAACATTCCATAATTACAGATACACATCAATGACTGGAAAGAAGTGCTTTTCCTGTAGTTTCTGAAGCAATAATTTATTTGGAGACATTTCTCTTGGGGCAGTCTACTACTGCTTTGGTGCTAGTTTGTCTTTCCCATTTATGAAAAGTGAAGGACAAAATCAGATAATAAAGGTAGAAAAGCATCACGTATGTGATGAAATACCTGTTCTGTAATTTTCCACTGATATGGGAAAAAGCAAAGCTCCAGTCTTTGGCAAGGGAGATACAAACTACAGCACATAACTTTCATTCTAATGTATTAACTGTAGAATCATAGAATCATGGTATTTGTAAAAGACCTCCAAGATCATCGAGTCCAACCTTTGAAAGCCACCATACCAACTAAACCTAAGTGCCATGTCCAGTCATTTAGAACACCTCCAGGGGAGGTGGCTCTGCCCCCTCTCTGAGCAGCTGTTTGAATGCTTCATAACCCTTTCAGTGAAGAAGTTCTTCCTCATGTCCCTGAACATCCCCTGTCACAGCTTTGAGGCCATTTCCTCTTGACATGTTGCTAGTTGCCTGGGAGAAGCCTAGGAGAAGTCATGAAGAATGCAGGAGGTGCTTTATTTATTTATTGTGCACATGATGATGTTCAATGCACCCTGCATTTGCCAGTTTCCTGCACATAAGTCTCTAGCTCCTGACTATTGTGAGTGGATTTATGGAGATCCTGAAACTTTTGCTCAGGCTACAGAAACAGGTTTTCGGGTAAACCACAAGCCTGGAAAATGTCTTCCAGCTTCTGTTTTGTGACTACCAGATAATGGAGACTGCAGCCTTTGCTGAAACATCGTGGCTCTTTTTGACCATCCTTGAGGCAAGCTATGAACCTTGTCCAGAAAATGGAAGTGATGGCATCTGCTGACACATTATCTGAAACGTCTTCAGAAAATGACATAGAATAGTCTAAAGAAAGCACAAAGGTTGTTCCAAAGCTGACTTCATGGGCCATGCAATAATGAATAATATTAGAAGAACATAAGATAGGCAGATATAGACCCATTTGAGGTGAGGATGACACCAAGTGTAGAGGCCTCAAAAACATGGACTGATAACTACACCTGTAAATGTAACTACTGTCTGTGATTGGTTTTCTTGGCACATCTTCTAGAATTTGTGTTTTTTCACATTTATGGCTTAACACATTGCAGATAATTCATCAGTATCAGCTATTTCTCCCCTTCAGAGGCCCTACTAAATGAACATGTCTGAAGTCAATAAAAAGCAATCTCCCTAGAATACAGAAAAATCAGTTTCTTGCTTATAAGGAACTTTTTTTTTTTTTTTTATATTCCAAGTAGTCTGTTTTCCATTTTCAAATTGGCAAATTGGCATACATGAAGTTGAAATAATATTTTTATAGGTTATGTTTAACTGCAGGAGTTTGGAGGAATTTTGTTAGGGAAAAGAAGACCAAAACCAATAAAAAAATTATCAAATAGATGCTGTCCTTGTCTACAAGAGCTAAATTTGAGACAAGTATGAAATAAATATCTGATCTGTAAATAAGCTCATAGTTATATAGTGGGTTAAAAAAACACATGATCAGGAAACTCAGGCTGTGAGCTTTGTTGCATTCAGCTTTTTTAATTCTTGCATTACAAGTAGGTACCAGCTCTACTCACCTTTGTACTGAAAAAAAAAAAACTTTATTAAAACTAAAACAAGGAGTAGCCCCACAGAAAATTACTTTGCAGTACTTCTTAAAGGAAGGGTTTTTACACTAAGAATGGTGAACTCAGTCACAATGGATAGCACACTGGGTACATAGAAACATTTATATTGGAAAACACCTGTAGGATCATCCAGTCCAATCCTTGGCCTATCACTGCCAAATCCACCACTAAACCATGTCCCTAAGTGCCACATCTACATATCTTTTGAACATTTGAAAGAACGGTGACTCTACCACTTCCAGTGCCTGACCACCCCAACAGTGAAGCCATTTTTCCTAATATTGAAACGAAATCATCCCTGGCACAACTAGAGGCCATTTCCTCTTGTCCTATCACTTGTTACCTGGGCAGAGACCAATCCCAACCTGGAGAGTAAGAGGATCCCCCTGTCTCCTTTTCTCCAGGCTAAACACCCCCAGCACCTTCAGCTTCTCCTCATCTGACCTGTGCTCCAGATTCTTCACCAGCTCCATTGCCCTTCTCTGGACTCACTCCAGCACCTTTCTTGTACTGAGGGGCCCAGAACTGAACACAGGATTTGAGGTGTGGTCTCACCAGTGCAGAGTGCAGGGGGTGATCACTGCCCTGGTCCTGGGGAACACATTATTGCTGGTACAGGCCAGGATACCATTGGCCTTCTTGGCCACCTGGGCACACAGCCAGCTTGTGTTCAGGTCCTTTCCAGCCACTGGAAAGCTGTGCATTTGCAGATGCTGCATAGATGAGTACATCTGCATGCCACATAGGCAGATAGTGACAGGACAAGGGGCAATGGTTTCAAACTGAAAGAGAGCATGTTTAGATTAAGTTTTAAGAAGAAATTGTTTACTCCAAGGGTGATGAAGCACAGGAACAAGTTCCCCAGGGAGGGTGTGATGCCCCATCCCTGGCAGTGTTCAAAGCCAGGTTGGAGGGGACTCAGAGCAACCTTATATAGTGGAAGGTGCCCTGCCCATGGTAGGGTTGTTGAAAATAGATGATCTTTATGGTCCCTTTTAACCCAAACCATTCTATGATTCCATGAGGTTATTGTGACTCAATTGCAGGCCCCATAAAATTGACCTCAGCCCATTAATCCAGACTGTCCAGATTCCTCCATGGAGCCTTTCTACCCTCCAGCTGATCAGCTTGGTGCTGGCTGCAAATTCACTGAGGGTGCCCTTTATCTCCTAATGCAGATTGTTGATAAAGGTATTTTTAAGACTCTCCCCAGTACTGAGACCTGGGGAACACCACTTGTGACCAGTAGCCAACTGGATTTAACTCCATTCACCACCACTCTCTGGGCTGGGCCATCCAGACAGGTTTTTACCCAGAAAACGGCACCCATCCAAGCTATGAGCAGCCAGTTTCTCCAGGAAAATGCTATGGGAAACAATGAAATATTACCAAGCAACATAAGCAGCTAAAACAACCTCTGCAGATCTTGAGTTAGATGCCCTTTATCTGAGTATTTGTACACAGCAATTAATTTTCTTATTATTCCTCCAACATATTCATGTTCTCTTTGACATTTACAATCTTTTGTGTGTACAGGAAATGCCCATAAAGTGTGTATTTATAGATGCTGGATAGATGAGTACATTTCCATGCTATGCAGCTTTCCCTGTAATATGAGCAATTGCCATCAAGTAAAAGAACAATTATTAAACATTAACAGTGGGATTTGTCTGATCAAAAATTGATTGTTATGTTTGCATTACTGTGCCAGATGGATTTTATTTAATACCAATAATATCCAATCCTAAGTAAGGGATAGTTGTTTTAAACTTAAAGGGAGTCAATTAAGACTAGATATGAGGACGAATTTTTTTACTTTGAGAATGGTCAAACACTGCAACAGGTTTCCCAGAGATGTGGTAGATGCCCCACCCCTGGAAACATTCATGGTCAGGAGGGACAGGGCTCTGAGCAATCTAATCTTGTTGAAGATTTCCCTGCTCATTGCAGAGTGTTAGACTAAATGAACTTAAAAGTTCTTTTCAACCCAAACTCTTATTTGAGTCTATAAGTCTAAAGCAGACAATACAGTAGATCAGAAGAAAAGTTTCCTAAGAGAATGTTGTCGCTATATGGATGGCACAGATCCCACCAGAGACAAGCCAGGAGTGAAAAGGTACTCTGTGGGTAACCAAAATAAAGTGAGATTAATCCCGTACTGCTGAAAGTAGTTCATCTCAAGTCAAGATTTGCATTACAGAACTGTAAAATTAAAATTTTGGACAAGCATAACTTCTAGAAAATCCAGTCTGTGTCTTCCTAAGAAATCCAGCCAGTATTACTAGACCCTCTTTAACTTATCAAGGGTTTAATACAGCCAGTTCCTTCTATAAACACTACAATGAGTTCTTAACCTCTTGAGCACAAGAAAGAAAAAGAAGGGCAATAATATTTGTTAAACCTGTCCATGTTCTCTGCTCACGGTCTTTTGGGAAGTGATCTAGATGATGACTCAAAATGTGCAAGTACAACCTGTTCCCTACCAGTATCCACATGCAGAAATTCACAGTGGCACCAGACTGATGTATTGGTGAAGGTCAGCATGCAGGACTGAGAC
Organism: Sterrhoptilus dennistouni; assembly: GCA_013397095.1. NCBI lineage: Eukaryota > Metazoa > Chordata > Aves > Passeriformes > Zosteropidae > Sterrhoptilus > Sterrhoptilus dennistouni. The sequence continues at coordinate 99,655 of VWZU01011313.1, forward strand.
AGAATAAGAAATAATGTGAATATGGTTGAGACTGCAAAATAAGATAAATATTTATATACTTATTTAGCAGTACATCTTTTGAGTTTACAGTTCTGATTGAAGATCAATATCAGCAATTGTGGCAGTGATACCATTTTCCTGGGCAGAGAGGCCAAAGACCAGAGTGAAAAGGACTTTTCATAACTACGTTCCCCATTATCCATTTTTTACTCATGTGGACAGAAGTTGGCTCTTGGGTACTGAAATACTGTCCTGAGCACAGGCAATAGGAATTCATGTTCTCTCAAGACAGAGAGCCCAGAGGTGGCTTCTCCTGCCCCAGCAAAGGGAGTATAGCATATGAGAGTCATGAGGAGGAGAGCTTGTCCCTCTGGGGAGGGTGAAGACAACTACTGGTACTCCATTCAGATGTCCCCTTTCACTGAAAGTTCAGATTTAAAACAAAATGAGCTACAAACCCCAGCAGACTGTCATAACTTTACTGATGCATTTTGGTGCTCCACAGTTTTGTCCTGCCCCACTGAACTTCCCAGCTCACGTTCCTTCAATTTAAAACACTTCACAGTTACTGTATATAGTGCCTTTCAGCAAAGGACATGAGTTGCTTTGCAATCACTGATTATGCCTGTCAGCCTTACGTGAAGAATAATCCTAATCCAAAATCATGAATTAGGCAATAAGAGAGAGAGAAATATTGTCTTGGTTCCCACCCTCATGCATTAGATGCTACTTAAGATCATTATTTTTCATATTCATCATGTAGACCGGAAGGAGGTAATAAGAGAAAGTATTCTTAAACACAGCAAAGACTAATCAATGCTGACATTAGATAACAGGAAAACATTTTTTAAAAAGAACAAAAACTGTCTTATTAAAAGTCAAAATAATACCGTATTACAACATGTCATATAAAGACAAATGAAATAAAGAAATGCATCTTGGTGATTTTATTATTGTAGCCATAGACTCATTGCATATCAGAAGCTGAAAGAAATAAATATGATTTAGAAAAGTGGATTAATGATTGGGGTTTTTGCCAATATGCCACAGGAACAAATGGTTCCAACAATATAGCTGAAACAATAAAGATCTCAATGCATGTCAACTATTTAGCCTGGTTTTGCAATGAAAGCTATGTCTCAATTAATGTATTTTAAACATATCTGTGTACTATTTAAGATTTGTATTCTAAAAAGAATTTTGAGCATGCCTATTTGGTGTGAATTTGTAATTTCTTCTTTTCTAGAAGAAAAAAACTGCTACATATTGAGTGGATGTCATTTTTCCCCTAAAAGAATTAGAGGAAAGTAGGCCATCATTAGAAAATGTAAAGATTTCCATCTGACCTCCAGCAGACTTTTCATTCCTTGACTTCTACTCCACAAATGAATTGGTGCAATGTGTACTATGTCTCTAATCCCTCAATTTTAGCTTCTTACATTCACAGGGCATTCATTCCCCTTCAACTTACAACAAAACAACTTTTCATCACCATCAGGCCTGGCTCTTGTGAAAAATGGAATGGAGCTATTCATAAAACTAAAATGGAATTTTGTCCACCTTTCTACCAAAAATATCACTTCCTTATCTGAGCCCACTTGATACAGGTTAGCACCTGTCCAGAGTCTTATGGACCACATTTTAATGTATCAGACTCTGAGGGTTAAGCCCTTGCAGATTGAATTAAAATAATGTGAGCGAGACTGCTCTTCAGAAGTTTTTTGTAAAGTAAAAGGTTTAATAAATGAAAAATATCAAAGTAACACATGTTACAGAAAACAAAAGAAAAGCCATGCACAAGTGTCTGAGAACACCTCTGACACCCTGCTAAAACACTCCAAAAGGCCCCTTATTTTCTTTGGGCTCCCTCCTAAGTACTGAATGTTTTAGCAGGGACAATTTGGCTTTTGGACCAGTGAAATTAACAACAGGCTTTGAGTTACACTCTCAGAGCCCAATCCATGTTCCTATGCTGGCGCTGAGCCAATTACAATGAGAAAAACGCAGAACTTTCTAGCTGAACTTCCTAAAATGTCTGAAGGTAAACTGAAACTCTTTCCCTATTCGGAAACACCTGCTGGAGGTGTAGGGTGCGTTACTACACTCACTCTTTTGGGTGAACAGCTCCCATGCTGCCCAAAGTCTGTCAAAATTTGCAATTGTGATGCCAATAGGGCAGATTCCAGCTGTATGTGCTTCATGTCCCCTTTTGCATGTCCATGATTATCTGAGAATATATCCTCTGAATGCACTTGCAACACAGTTGAGGTTTGTGTTTTCACAAACTCAAAGCAGCATGTTTGTGTTTTCACACTACGTTGCTAAGGAATGTCAGAACTAGGACTGTTATCTAAGCAGTCACTATGTTTACAAGGAGAAGAACAAAATGATTGAGGTCTTTCTCACAAGTGCCCTAAAAAGACACGATAAGAAATTGCAATGTCATTGTTTGCTTTCAGGACATTTATCTCTCTAATGTTACCTAGACATTAAAAAGGTTCTCTTTGCTGAAATTTACCATTTCGGTACCAATATTATGGACTTGGTGAAAATTCAGTCATGAAACTGCCATTTTCTTTCAGTTACAGTTACTTATTTAAAGCAAATTAAAGTTTATAACACATCTTTTTCAAATGCAGGTCACTTCAAAAAGATATATTGATTTGCAACCTGAAACATGATGATCTGACGTCAGCATTCAGGCACTTTGCATTCCAAAGCACTTTTGTGTTTAGAGACCTCATGATGTTATCCCAAGCCACAGACTAAACAACCAATTTGAGATTTAAAAAATAATAACACATCAATTCATTTGGCAATTTTAACATATAAATCTACACATACAATCTGTAGTCCATAATGGAACAATAATCTTGTGATCTTTTGGACTACTTCCTAAAGGTAAAGGTTTTAGATACAGATGAGAACAATAGAGGACACAGTTCAGAGGGATTAATGAAGTTATTGTTATGTACAGATGTGAAATCTATGAAAGTCTTTGTTATATGCCAAAATATCAATTAGTGACTTTCCTTTTCACTGGCTCCTCTTTTCATTCCCTTCATTGTACATAATGCTTTCCCATGTTCTCACCAAGTTTTTGTCCTAGCAGAGCTAGAGAGAGGGTGGAGCACCCTCTGCAAGGAAACATCCAAACTCTAATATTGTGTGTACAACTCACTAACCAGCTGATAGCACTCAAACATTGGAGGTCATATCCAGTCCATGCATAGGTGGCCTCAGAGCGTTATCCAAAGCCTTTTCACTGACCCCAGGGCACTCACTGGCTGGTAAACTAAAGCACAATATGAGAACATACACTTCTGCCACCCACCCTTTGGCCAAATTTGGCTTCTCAAGGCATATTCCCCTCACCCAAAAGTCTGGAAGCCAAGTGAAGAAACAGTGTAATACACAACATGCAAAGCTGATTCAGGTAATTTTCACTTGGATTTCCAGGAGGGAAAAATCAAAAGCTGTATTTGCTAACTAGCTTGCACTGTGTACTTTACAAACAAAACCTTAACCAAACTGGTCATTTCATAGAACAATAGATAACACTGGCCCAACAGGACTCCTCTCTTGAGAAAAGAAGCACTGACTAGATGAATCTTTTCTTACACTGTGGAGACATAGGGTAGGCAGGAAACACATGAGATCTTTAACCTTCCCTCCTGGGCAACCACTGAATAAAGGCACCAGGGATCTCAGTTTGTAACAAACAACTCCTCCATACTACACTGCATCTAACAATACACCACACACACACTGCTGCTGCTGCTGCTCAGAAATGTCATTATTGGTTACAAGCCCAAATCCCTCTGTGGGACCTGACCGTCTGTTATGGAGAGCAGGACACAGTTTGATGCACAGAGTTACCTACGGACAGGAAACCAAAACCAGCAACAGCAGGATGAGGTGGTGGATAAACCATGTGGTGCCTACCAAGCAGGGATCTGCCTTCCTGTTCTTTCATTTCTTCACCTTTTAACTGCAAAGGGGAGATTCTTGCCCATGTCCTCAAAAGGAGCCTGTGACATCTTTCAACATTTGCACCCAAGTAATGTCAGCGTAGCCATATGTCCAAGTTTTTTACTCTCCCAGGCTGTTACCCAAATCCTTTGATGTGCAGCTGGTACTTTGAGAGGGCACATCCTCTTCCAGAGCTACTACAAACTCATGAAGCCAAGTGAGATAGAAAAACATCTAAGCAAGTTTCAGGCAAAATTCATAACTACTTCCTTTGGATCTTTGGGGAGGATGAAAAGGAAATAATGGTACAGCTAAGCTTGTTGAGTTACTGAGTTTCTTTCTATAGCTTAAATAATGAATTTTAGAAGTGACTTGTAACAGTCAGCTTTAACAGACTGGTGGCTTTTGAAGACAAATGGGTAACATTAGAATAATTTTAGGATAATTGACAAGCAAATCTCTCTTTTGGAAGAAGTGTTGACTTAAAGCAGTTTCTTCATGTAAGAAACAAGAAATCAGATTTCCTTGACCACATTTTCAAGGATATCTCTTTCCAAGGATACAATTTTTCCATCTAAAGCCAAAATTGCAAAACCAGAAAAGTGTTATCCAGTGCAAAGCCAAGATAATGGGAAATGTGGAATTGCATCCAGATTTTGTGATAATTATGACACAATAAATGTCAAATATGATGAAGTTTTACCATCACTAATTTGCATTACCCAACATGAAAATAAAATATACAGCTGATCCATGTGGAATAAAGAAACAGCATTTATCCCTCTTTTTTTTTTTTTTTTTTTCCTCAGGTTTAAAATAATTCTGCTTTGTTCTGGGTCCATAACCAGGCTGAACTCTGTTTTCAGCTGATTTGGGTTTTTTAATTCACTATTTTAATTGGACATTAACATATTCATTTCTTAGCTATATTGCTGTGTGTAAAAGCCATCACAGATTCTCTGATGGTGTATTTCTGAATAGACCTTCCCTAGGGAGGTTGCAAATGTTCATCAGCCCTCCAAAGGCTATCTATTAGAAAACAACATTTGTTGGCCTGCTTTAGACATGTTGTGCATGGGTTTTGAAATATCTTTACTTCCTCTGTTTCAAATTTGCCCTTTCCTATAGTAAAAGGCAAGAAAAGTTCAGAGTCCCTGCTGGCCAAGGAACCTGCCCTGACTTCCCCTATCACTGCAGGACTCCAGCCTGTCATCCAGCCCAGGAAACACTTGTGAGGTTTAAGAACACAATCCATATCTCTCTAGCCATGTCACAGGATTCACTGACAGTCTGGCAGGGGAAGGGGGGGTGAGGTTGAGCTGATAGCAACAGCAAAGTATTGCTCACACTGAGTATCCGTTTTATTCATACAGGCTGTCACAAAAGGGAAAGAATCCTTGCTTGATCACAGTTCTGCTTACCTTACATTTTTTCTTTATTCTGTTTCTTTCCTCACATTCATTCAATCAAATTATTAAATATAAAATTGCAGAAAAATAAGGCAATGGTGCTGGGTGAATGCTTTCCTTCCTAGACAATGTATTCAACTTAAATAACAGACATTAGAGGGAAATTACAAGTTTATAATCACTGCAGTACCTCACTGAACACTTCAGAGTCTCCAAATTTATTTAGAGTCATCTGAAGTCTATCACCTGTGTGATATCCACCTTTTGTGCAAGTAGGTCAGTTCTTTTCAATCTTGATTTTTAACTTATAGAATCACAGAATCATAGAATCCTTTATATCAGAAAAGGCCTCTAAGATCACCAAGTCCAACTATAAACCTAGCACTGCCCCACTAAACCATGTCCCTGAGTGCCACACCTATATATCTTTTAAATGCTTTCAGGGCTGGTGACTCCATCACTTCCCTGGGCAGCCTGTTCTAACGTCTGATCACCCATTCAGCAAAGAATTTTTTTTTCCTAATATCCAACCTAAAATTCCCCTGGTGCAACTTGAGGTAATTTCCTATGGTCCTGTTGCTTGTTACTTCAAGGAAGGGTTTTAAAAGCAGCTCAAGATCAAAATAAACTATTAATATATTAATGGCAGCAACCATTTGAGAGAAATATAGATTAAGACTCAAGAGAGAAATCACAGCACTGCATGGTTAACCCTGGCTGTTAACCACCTGCACCCTGCTCGTGTAATGAGCAGTAATTGATAGCACAGACACACACCCACCTCTGCATACCCCCCAGCCATGGAGCAGCAGGATGTGTGAGTGCTCCTTCTCTGTGTGCCCACATCCACCCCACAACCTGGTGAGAGAACCCCAAGAGGTCATGCACCTGGGTCCACATGTGCAGCCCCATCCCACCATCCCATCAGCTGGATACAGAGTCCTGGCTGTGTCTCACAGGAGGGAGCTGTGTCTGGGTAGGGCAGCACTGTGACACTGCTACCCCATGGCAGCATGAAACCAACTGCTGCTGCTGTTTCCTTTATGAGGACAGTCTCCATACCAAAAAAACCTCATCCTTGTTTCTTTTCTGTGCTGACTTCTCCTTTGTTTAACAAAAAAAAAAAAAAAAAAACAACCTCATTGTATTTTCCTGGTTAATATTTTGTACACCAGACAATCAGCTTCCTCTTGAGCACTATTGGGTTTGCAAGTTAATGTTTTGGTAACAGGAGGCTACAGGGCAGACTTACATAAGGAGCTGCTAGAAGTTTCACACATGTCCCATGGAGCACATGCCAGCTGGCTCCAAGAGGGATCTGCCACTGGCCAAGGCCAAGCCCATCAGCAGCAGTGGTAGCACCTCTGGGATGAGATATTTAAGAAGGGGGAAAAATCCCTGCACAATTGCAGTCAAAGAGTGGAGCACATGTGAGAGGAGCAGCCCTGCAGACACCCAGGTCAGTGAGGAAGGAGGGGCAGGAGGTGTTCCAGCTGCTGTAGCAGATTCCCCTGCAGCCCTTGGTGCAGCCCATGGTGAGGCAGCTGTGCCCCTGCAGCTCACAAAGGTCCACAGGGGAGCAGAGATCCACCTGTGTCCCATGGAAAACTCATACTACAGGTGGATGCCCAAAGGAGGCTCTGATCCACTGGAAGCTTGTGCTGAATCAGGTTCCTGGCAGGAGCTGTGGTGCTGTGGAGAGAGGAGTCATGTTGGAGCAGGTTTGCTGGCAGGACTTGACCCTGTGGGGGTACCCATGCTGGAGCAGTTTGTGGAGAGCTGCTGCCCATGGGAAGGACTCACACTGGAGAAGTTTGTGGAGAGCTATCTCCCATGGGGGGCACTTCACACTGTAACAAGGAAAGAAATGACAAATTCTTCTGCTGGGGAGGAAGGAGCTGCAGAGGCGATATGTGATAGATTGATTGATAGATTGATCATTGTCCCCATTGCCCATTCCCCTGTACCACTGAAGAGAAGATAAGAGAAAATCTTGAGTGAAGTGGAGCCTGGGAAGAAGGGAGGGGTGGGGAGAAGGTTTTCAAGATTTGATTTTATTTTTTCAATATCTTTACTCTGATTTGTTTGGCAAAAAATCAGTTAAATTCCCCAAGTCTGTTTTGCCCATGATGATAATTTCTTCATAATCTATCCCTACCCTTATGTCAACTCCTGAGTCATTTGTTATATTTTCTCTCCCCGCAGTGGAGGAGAGAGAGGAAAGAGCAGCTTCAGTGGGTACTGAGTGTCCAGCCAGGGTCAATCTACCACATCAGCCTGGACAGTTGTGGGTGACTCATTCACCTGTGACATCTACAGGCCTTTCTGCCTTGACAGCCACTGTTATCCAGGCTATTTTGCCAAGGGCAGACCATAAGGCCATCCCTACATCCAGGAGGAGTATATTGTACTATACATACTCTTCCCAGGTCACTGCTCAGGCTAAGAGCATTGCTGCCATCCTCTAGAACAGTCAGAAAGAATTTTCTGCCACTTGGTCTCCAGCACAAGCTCAACTAGCAGGAACAAAAGACAACTAACATGAGATTTGATCCAACAGATGCAGTTTTAGAAGTATAGGAATATTTTTAACAAGAATAACCATAGGAACAGCTTACAGACTGATTGTGCATCATCCATCTGTTCATATCAAGACAAGCTGCTATTTTTAGGAGACACACTGTAGGTCAGACCAAAATTATAACGTAGGAAACTGAATATTTTTATCTTTGTTGCAAAAGTCAGAATAAAGGAGACTAAATACAATTGCCATATGTATATATTTTCCAAATGTGTGCTATTTTCCACCTGTAATTTAAGAAAAATTGTATCTGTAATGAAAGGATCTGTGCCTTTTTTCTATCCTGCTGCACATGTAGAAGACTGATAACTTGAGCATGTAACATAAACCCAAGAAAACCCATTGAAGTCTGACTACACAGCCCCAGGTCAGCAATACCTTTTTTATACAGCCCTTCCCAGATGTGTCACGTCCACACGTGCTGTAGAATTCATATTTCTGCCTAGGAAACCCCAGCTAAAGTTATGGGAACACTTATCATAACAGCTATTTCCACCCTTGGATAACTGGCATTTTTTAATTCAGTCCTATCCTTTTAAGAGAAACTTTCCTGAGACTTCAGAAAGTGCTGTCAGCCATAGGTGAGGGACTAAAAGAAAGTACTCTGTGAACTGAGTAGAAATTTTGAGGACAGCATGATGTCATTTATATAAGCATAAACGAGGGAAGTAAGATAGCACTCAACAGTTTTTTAAAAAACCGAATGGTTCCTTTCCAGCCCCTTGCTCAGACCACATTTGTTAGTCTGCTTATTGATGTATCTTTAACCTGGCTCCATTTCCTCCTGGCTGGTGCTGGTCAGGAGAGTGCAGCGCTCTAAAGAATAGGTGAGGGCACTCAGGCAGCTCTCTTTCTCCAGAATAAGTAGACATGCCTGACTGGGACTTCTTGTTTGCTCTTTGTGGGTTTTATTTATACTTTCAAGTTCTTCCTTCCAGCTGTGCCTGAAAGTGGAGGGGACAGTTTAGTCCCGTTTAAGCCAAGTTCATGTGTGGTATCCGCTCCTACTTTCTCTTCTCAAAATGGGAAGATGGCCAAGGGACATCCAATCAATAGGAAAATGATCTTCAGGGATGCTTGAGTGAGGACCCATCAAAGTAAAGAGCCAACACAGCTGGAAAAAAATAGGAGACAGCAAGACCTCACTGAAAGCCAGATGTTCAGTGCACATTTTCCTTTCTAATTTTTTTAATCAGAATTTTTTAACAACAACAGAAACATATCCTACTTTTTCTTAAAATACAGTCAGGAAGGGAGACAGCTTATAAGTTTAAATTTATGTGTTTTATTGCTCTAATTCCTTTGAAAAAAAAGTTTAGACATAAAATGTTATTAATTGGAGAAGAAACATATGCTTCTTGGCTCAGCAATGCTCAGTGCAGTCAGTGTTGGATTTTTTTCTTTCTGTGTACTTTCACAAGATGTCTGTTGGTTTTGAATTAGTTGCATTGTAGAGTTAAATTTATATGATGGGATTTAGCAGACAAAACAAAGACCCTTTACAAAAAATGTTTTCATGGAGATTTTGATGGAAGAAAAGATATAAAAAAATGGGAACGAGTGTTGCTGAAGCATAAGAAGTCTATAGGGAATGTTTCCCAGCACAGCTTAAAAGCTTGGTAAATCCAGCACTGAACTCATTTACAAGGGACTGTGACTGAAGCAATGCCAAGAGAAAGAAGAAGGGAGGATCAAATGTCAAAAAACCCCAAGTCCTATTGAAGGAGTCAGTTTAGGGGTAGAGTGGTAAAAGAACTTGCAATCAGAGATGCCTCGTTTGGGCCAGATGTCTCAATGTCTCTGTACAGGTGTGACTAATATTTCCCCTGATGCACAACAAACTTGAGAAGAAAGAGAACTCAGCAGGGATTTGAGAGTTCAACTCTTGGCTTCGTTATTAACCTTTTCTGTGTGTACATCAAGTTCTGATCCTCCCTCTTTGTGTGAGCTCTCCTGGAAAGAGACTGTGTCCTGTCATGTTTGCAGCTACTCAACCATTGTGTTGATGAGAAATGTTTTCAGAAGCATGGCTGAACAGTTTTATTCAGAAAAAAATTGAGAAATTTCACAGTTTTTCAGTCAAGATGAAGACATACTGGCACAACACTAGACATTCTTCATCTACATGGTTGTCTGTAAGCTGCTTTTAATGAGAAATTACTAGTGGCCATAGTAACTGAGGATTGTGGAAGAAAAAATTGTTGAGGGAGAGTAAGAAACAGCTTTTGAAAGGTGGAAAATGTAATGTGAAATTAGCATTTTTTAAATTCAGCTACAAGTTTGCTTAATTACAGAATGAATTAATATTTTAGCAAAATGCCAATTTGGAATTTTTTATAAAATACGCTGGTGCAACCTCAAATTTTTGTATAAACATGGTCATGACAAACATCACACAAAAAAGCTGGTTGAGAGTAAGAATCATGGATATGGACTGAAATCAAATTAAGTCCCACAAAATGCATAATTTAGAAAGAGTTGAAGATGAGGAAATATGTACAATTTTTTATCAGTGGATGACAGTGAGGTGGTGGGTCACTGATGTGGAAAGGAGATGCAACCCTAGAACGAACGGAGGAACTATTTTAGTCACACATAAGGGACTACTAACAAAACTAAGCTACTGAAGACATCACCTTTAGGAGACTTAGAGGTATAGAATCATCAAGCTTGGAAGAGACCTTTAAGATCATCCAGTCCAACCATCAGCCCAGCAGCACCACTAAAACCCCTAACCACTAAACCACATCACCCAGACTCAGATCCAGATTCCTCTTACACACCTCCAGGGCAGGTCACTCCACCATGTCCCTGGGCAGCCTATTCCAGTGCCTGACCACCCTAACAATGAACATTTCTTTTATAACATCTAATCTGAATCTCCCCTGTCTTGCCTTAAGACCATGTCCCCTGGTCCTCTCGCTGTAGGCATGGCAGAAGTGACTGGCTCCTATCTCACTACAATCTTTTTTCAAATGGTTGTAGAGAATGATGAGGTTCACCCTGAACCTTCTCTTCTCAAGACTTCTCAAACCCAGCTCCCTCAGCCATAAGACACATTTTCTAAACCTTTTATATGCCTTGTTACCCTTCACTAGACATCCTCCAGCACTTCAATGTCCTAAACCATCATCCACCTACTTTGAGAGAGATTTAGTGAAAAACAAATTAGAAGCAGGAACTTTAGGGATATAAGCAATATGTAGCTTGGACACCAAATGGCAGCTAAAAAGCTTAAGAAGTTTTCCCTTGTAAATGAAAAGCCCAGTTAACCAAATAACCCAATTAACACACACCACACACACACTAAGTGAAAAAACCTGTTTGTAATAAAAGCAGTGTCATTTTAAGAACAATGACATAAAAACTAGTAGACAACTGGCAGCCAGAAATTAGAAATCAGATGAAATAAAAGTTTGAAGGTTCCCAACTGTTAGAAAAAGGAATTTATAGCAAGCAATTAGATAGGTCATAGTAAAAATAAAAATTAAAAGCTATGATATATACATTATCTGCTTTTAAGATAGAATTCATTGCATTTATCAAATAGAATTAGGATGACAGGGCCTAGAGAAGAGAACCCAGGGGATCACACCCCAGACTATCTTTCAGCTTCCCACCACAGTTTCTTTTGTCTTCCAGGAAATGTTCCACTATCTTTTTATCTTCAAACCGTATCCAACTCTTAAATTATCATTGGCTTCCTTTCAGTATTTTTATAGCCCTTTCCTCAAGCTACACAATTACTATTCCGATTTGTCCACCCTGAGATCTTCATAGTTCTCCTACTCCAGCTGAATGTTTCCAACCTCAGCCCCACCACCCTTTAACCCCTTCCCCAACGAGAAGGAGCCTCTCAGCCCTTCCCCTGGAACCTGTGTCCTGGCTCAGGTTTTTTTCCCTCTCAGCAACTCTCAGACTAAGCTCAGATTTTCCTGAAGAATCACTCACTATTCAACACTTTCAATCTGTCTCAGGTGATCTAGTTCCTCCAAAATGTTTTTTCTTTATTATTATTATTTTTGGGGGGAAGAGGGAGGACTTTTTTCAAGGCTTCAAATCTTGACGGTTTCTTCTACTTCTAAAACCCATCTTTTCTTTAGGAATAAATTCTTATTTTCCAAGGGAGCAATTCTTTTGCCAAAGACGCTCCCAAAATAAGCAGTTTTGGGTTTTCATGCATCCTTCCATAACACAGGGCATGGGAATCATTTGTGTCAGACACCTCCACTTTTTATGGAGGTGTATGTATCTTTTTAGGGCACATTAACTAGTTCATTTTCTGTGAATGTTTGATTTAATACTTTTCTTGTTTCAGCCTCTGAAAATAAAAATGTGAGGTATATTTGATACAGAATCACAAATAATATTTTATCTCTCATCTCTTGATAAAGACTTCTGGCAGATTCTAAGTGGTAATCCTGCTAGAAAGAGTGATATGATTATACTTAGAGTTTGGATTGTAATTATTTTAATTAAGATCAGTTATTTGTAGTACCTGGAGTTCTGTTTCCTAAAGTAACACATAGCCTAAACTGTAAATTTAGAGAGCTTCTTTTATATATGCACAAAACTGTGTACAGTGTTACAAGAGTTCTGAGATTATCCTGAACCAAGGGATCCATTTTACCCCCAAAAATATTGTACTAGGTGGGTATTGTGAGATTCCAGGGGAAAAAAAAAAAAAAAAAA
>VWZU01011313.1:112360-140367 GCA_013397095.1 Sterrhoptilus dennistouni
AAAAAACAAAACAGGAAAAAATAAAAATTATGGTGGGAAAAAACTGAGGAAGAGCAAAGTTTTTGCTGTCTCTTGCCTTAAGAAATAGCCAGACTGTCCAAGGACTGATTGCAGATCTAACAGTAATGGGGAGTTTGCACAGATCATGGTTTCACATGCCGTGTACTGCACATGCAATTTTGTAGCTATTTGTCAGAAGTCTTCAGCATCTCCTTGAATAGCTCAGGCCTCTAGTCAGACATTTTATGGTATGAAAAGTAATGTTGTCTTTACAAAGGGTGATTTTGTTCTCAGAATCAATGTTTCCAGCCAATTTCTCCAAACCTCATTTCTTGAAAACCTCCCAATCCTATTAGTGCTACTGCCTTTTCATTACACTTGAGTCACCAGAGCTGTGATTTCATGTAGGGCTGGGACTTCTCTGTGCTGTTTCAAAACTTTGTGTTTTATTGAAAAGCACGTACCTCAACTCAGTGAAAAGCTACTTATTCCCTGGAATAAGAGAAAGGACAGACAAGCAAGAACAAGATGAAAGCATCAGGTCCACACCAGTAGGCAGGGCATGGCACAGGGACCCTGTGTGACATCCCATGTAGGCTGGAACTTTAGGAAAGCCACCTCATCTCTCTGGAGTTGAGTGTTTCTAGGCCAGAAAACAAACATGATGTTACTCCTAATGAAACTACATTTTCATGAGCTGTTAGAGCAGAAGAAATGTTGTATAAGTGATTCTGATGTATAGAAAACAAAAAATGTTCATATTTTATTGATATAACCAATGTAAAATCAGCCATCCTCACACTACTCAGTAAAATACAGGACACAAAGGACTTTATCTCTTGCTTATGTAGCAGGTATAAGCCTAAACTTTGCTGTTTTAAGGAGAAAATATATCTTCTCCTCAAGAGGATAGGATGAAAAGGGGGATGAGGAGGGAAGGGAAATCAGTGGAGCCTTTAGTGAATGTGGCAGCTTTACTAGATACAAGCAGATTATGCAGGTGAGATAAACAAACCATCTGTTCCACCTGACATAAGTGTTTCTGGAGTGCCTGCCATTTTTATTTGCTGGAATATATGCAAAATGCTCAATGTCTGCTGATAAATCCCTCTTGTGCAGAGGTGGTTCCAACCCTTGCAGGATTTGAAATTTCAAGATTGCATAATTCAAGCACCTTACCCCAAACATAATCCCAAATATGTGGCTCATGTAAATTATTATGTTAAACATAAGGCCCCATGGAAGATAATAATTCTGTGCAATCAATGCACGCTGGCTTACCTGTGTGCTATCACTTTTCACGGCAGTCCTAGCATCTCCAACTATCCTGTATAACTCTGAAAGCTCAGATTGACTTTTCCTACAACTCAGTTAGTTTCTAAACCTGTCTTACTTTAAAAAAAAATAATTTCTTAATTAAGAAAAAACAAAAGCCCCAAACCAACGAAACCAAAAAACAAGAAACTGGAACCCCACCAAAACACCCCAAACCAAACCGCCCCCAAAAAAACGCAAAAGAACTCCACACAAACAAAAAGATTTTTAATATGTATTCACAATCTCAGTGCTCTGTGGGATTTCTGAGATGACTGATGGTTTCCCACAATAACAGGTCTAGCACTGAACCATTTCTTCAATAAATCCAATATATTCATACACTAGCATCCTAATAATCAAAGCAGTTGGGCTGTATGTGATCATAAGATAGATTTCAAATGGTACAGAGATTTCTTTACTGTGGAAAAAACATCAGTGGTACCCTTTAAATGACAAAATATTTTGGTGTAGACGGGATAAATGTTTTCAGCCTTCCAAAGCTATATGTAGTGCAATGTAGCATATGTGGGTAGTACAATATTTCCAAAGTGTAAAATCCTGAGTCACTGCATGGAGCACATCCCCATGGATTGACTCACTCATCCTGCTATAAAATTCTCCCTTCCAGCACTGAAAGTTGTCACTTGCCATACAGATTTGGCTCTTCTCAGTGTGATCACACAAATGTCATCTGAATCATCACTTGAATGCCTGGAATCTCTGGCAAGAACTGCTGGTGATTCCCTTAGAAACCTCTTCTTGGATGGGTAAGTGACCACAAATGATTAAAGAGAGGGCAAAGACAGATTTTCCTTTCAACAGCAGTTCTTCCTGGCACGTGTTTGAGGACAAGATAACATATTGTAAGCAGAAACTGCACTGCTCTGCTGAAGCTGGGGTTTTAGCAATGGGAAAAATTGCTCAGGCAAACAGCATGATTAGTACTCAAATATCAGTTTCTTCCACAACCTGAGTTCAGCAAATCTCTACAAAATCCCAGGTGCTTTGCTGCCCTTGGTGGAGCTGAGGCACAACTGAACTGCAAGGATCATTTCACAGAATTCCTGCCCAACAGCCAGGACCTTAAACCTTCCCTGGAAAGGTTTATTGCGTGGAAGTTATGCTGTGGCACATTTCCAGAGATGCCATTATCTTGGTGAAGAGGTTACAGAAACTCACCAGAGTCCCAAATCCCTGTAATTTTCAGACTTTACATCCTGCCCACTGAGGAATTCATCTTTGCACACAAGAGGTGTCAGGAAATCCTATGCCAGGTTTTACCACACTGCCACATAGATCTGTGCTCCTGTTCTCATGAGACAGCAGCAGTTCTTTCCCTATAAGAGTGTAAAAATCAAGCCATTATTGTCTGCAAGTGTTCACACTGCCAAGGAATGGCTAATTAGCTTTAACTGCCAGCAGCAGCTCAGCTGGGGCTGAGGGTGTCACCAAAATTTACATTAAGAGTTAATCGTTATAGCTGAGTTTTGCCCTCTGCTACCCCGGAGGAACCAAGGTCTTCCAGTATTTATACTTGATCTGACCTATTTTTAATTTAAACATGCAGATGTGGGGGAAATTGTATGAAGATACATGAGCCAAAAGAAGGTAACACTTTCAAAATCTGGAAAGAGAACTTATACCTTTGGTGCAGGACTGTAAAGTCCTGCACCAAAGCAACAGTGATGTAGCAGTGTTAAGGTTATTATGTGCAAATGCCTTTATGAATGTGGATTTTTGTGCCTAAGATTTGTCCACAAACTATAAAACAGGATATTCCTCTGTAAAAGGTAGAGGAGTCTGAGGTTTCACCTTACTCTATGCAAATTATGCTCTAGTCCTCACAAAAAGGAGAACTCTTTCAGGCAATGTGGTGTCAATGACCAAAATGTTTCATCATCCAAGGAAGAAAACCATAAGTGGATCATAATGAAGTAAAAATAGTAATTTACTACATCAGATCAATTCAGAGGTTACCACTTATAATTTTAAACTACAATTATCAATTTATAATGGAAAGGGAAGTATGTCTAAGTTACCACATGGGAGTATCTCTTTCACAGAGGACACATTTTTATAATTATTTTAATATGCAATAGTGAAACATGGCTATAGGAAAAGATTAACATAATAGAATATATATGCACAGCACTTTACAAATGGTATTTTAAACTCCATAATTTTCTTTGTTCTTCTTGATGTTCATTGTATCATATGCAGGGGACAATTTTAAACAAAATTACTAATGAGGAAATAAAGATGTACTGGGAGTTATTTTTGGCTAATATTTGAACAGAGCCATAAGGATATGTTTGTCCTCATTTCCTACGTAAAGTTTTAGTGGGTCATAATAATGAGGTTCATTACTACAGGATTCATTTGTACACAGGGGGTCTCACATGCCCCAAATACAGCTGAGATCCTAATTGGACTACGTGCACAAATCAAGCTTCAGAAATCTCCACAAAAAAGGGACTTTTCTTTACCCTTTATTTTTTTTTCCCTAACAACCTGCTCAGACCTCCCATCCTCCAGGCTCCTTGACGTTTGGCCTGGACTCCCTTAACTCCCTGCCTGCCTCTGTTTTCAAATTTAAAAGCTGTCGGTATTATTTTCAGCTACTGCCTGTGTTCAATATGACTCTCCTTTTCCCCACCCCTTGTTGGTAAAAGATTCTATACTTTCTGGGTTTGACCTCAACATTTTCTCTTGAGAGAGTCTCTATCCCAGCAGGAGTGCTGGTGCAGAAATAACTTAACATTGCTAGTACTGGTGTTCAGCTCTGTATTTGACTAAACAACTCTGATTATTTCTATCAGCATGAAATCACTTTGGAAAAGCTCATTATTGCTAATAAAGACTTCCTATAGATTCAGGGGCCCATGATATAATTACCACAATTAAAGGGAATGAAATGTCTTATTCAGACTTAAAGCTAAACTAGAACACAGAAATTTTCTAAACGATCACCTGTTGTCTCTCAAATCTAATGGGGGCAGGGGAGATTAATCAAGTATCAATTAAACAAGTATTCATTGATAAATATTTTTCTTCTATTTGGGGTCTTACTGCTGATTCTTTTGAATTTATTTTTTTATTAATTTTTTTTTCAATGCTGTGCAATTAACTAGTCTTGACATAGAGTGAAGCAGTGACTTGCACTGTGCTATGAAACATGCCAGTGCTAATTGCACTCCATGTTGTGTTTTCAATGAAATTTACCCTTTCAAATGCTTTCCTGAAAAAAACACAGTAAAGACTCATTTGAAAAAGAGATGCAAACAACAGTGGTCACTTAAGTTTCTTTATTATCCCAGGCTAATTTCCCAGAGGCAATTCCACAAAAGAGTCAACAGACACAATTCATGTGCAACCACAGAACCACAATTGTATCAGAACTTTGAGAGCATCAATCTCTCTGAGTCAGGACCAAGCAGGCCTGGAGGAGCACCAAGAACACAACCTTTAATCACGACCAGAGATCACTTTTCTCCTCTTTCTTTGATATTTCTTCTTTCAATGAAAAAAGCTGTAGAAACTCCACACTTAAAAAGAATTTTGGGAAAAGCCACTCTTATATTTTTTCTTACTGTTGTTCCTCATGGTTATTCTTTCACTATTAAAGGAAAAAAAATCAGTTAAAAAAATTTAAACCAGTCTTACAAACTTGGATATCTTTTGTCCTTCAAAACATCATTCTCTTCGTCAAGCAGAAATACTTATTAGCAATTTATACGTATCTAGGCTGAAGAAAAGATAACAGTAGGTACTTTTTCCATTATTTTGCAGCATATACAGATAATTATGTCATATTTGCCACTTCCCAAACAATAATGTTTTCTGCTGTTCATAAATCATTCTATTATTATCTCTGGTTTTCTAAGGTTTTACACTTAGCTAATGCTCTCAGAAATAGGCAGCTAAATGTAACTTGCCATATTGTTTCTCCCCATAAAGCAGATGACCTTGAAAGGCATCAGTACTTCCCTATTACAAAACTCATAATATTATGATGCATCTTGAGGAGGCATCTGTTAATTAGACTAGAGTGACCTATTTTTTAATGTTATGTCTTTAAAAAATCAAGTTTTGTCACATACCATGATAGGGTTAGTCTGTGTCATGATTACAGGGCTAATAAATAACAATAAAATACAATACATTACAGAGATATATGTGCTTAAAAGCCTGTAGTTTCCAATTTAGGGACTCGCTTCCTGCTTGTTATTACTTTTCTTTCTGAAGGTGTCCTGGGTTGTAGTATAGGATGTGCACAAAGTATTCTATCAACATCGTCATAAACTCTTGAATTCAATTGTTGGAGCAGTGTTTCCCAGGCCCCCTCCCTCTGGACTACCTTCTGTTAATGGCTCATCAAATGCCTTGCTGCATGACTCAGATAACACCCTCCAGGAGTTATCTCTGTTTAATGGGCCATCAAGGACCCACTTCACAACTCATCATCCCATTGTGAGATGCTCCACCCAGGGGGAGGAGCCAAGAATTCTCACCTGGATATAATCTGGGATTTGGGACAGTACAAGCAGCCCTTACCTGCTGAATTCCCAGAGGACCAGAGCTACCAGACCTTTCTACAGGATCACTGCTTCAGGAAGAGCACCTCATCTGGACTGCTTCCACCATCCTGCTCAGGTTGTATTCTGACTCTGTCAGTGGTCTTTTGTGTTATTGCATTTATTTTATTTTATTTTACTTTTTTACCTTTCTTCTTATTAAATTGCATTTCTGACTTGGAGCCTCTCACTCGTTTTACTTTCAAACCACAACAGAAGATTAGTAGAGACCATGAGTAACATTGCAAATGGCTGATGGTTCAAGTGCTGCACTGAACTTCCCCACTTGATATTGTGTAGCTCCCCTGAGCACCTTTTGTGGATTTGGAGCCATATTACAAAGGTTAATTTGGCTCAGATACCTTGAACCCTCACTTCTGTGCTGCTGTGTTAAAGAGCTATCTCCAAACCAGGTAATGTGTATGGTTAAACTCATATATATAATATGTAAAGAAATGTTAAAGTTTGTGAACTTTCTAAGAAATGTACTTTTGTTGACCAGCCAACACCCAAATAATAGCAGAATAAAGTGTAATAGAAATGAATGTAGCTGCTGAATACAGTAGCTTAAACCTGTTGTTAGGTTTTTTCCCTCTCAAATGATTAATCCAAGGCCAGTTCATTAAGTGCAATTTAGTACTAGTCATAATTTTGGTTAGCCATAACAGCTGAAATATTTTACTCTCAATACTTTGAAACAAACACATCAAATTCCCTGCTCTTACCTTATTAAAACAATTTTTGTCTGAAAAATTGAGGTGGCAAGTAAATAGTGAACACACAGACAAAATTGTTGCAGCATGTTGGATTATCATGGGGCACCTTGGGATATTATCACAGCCAAAGGAAAATCTACCTCCTGAAGAATATGAAGTGTGTTGTAAAGAGAGTTTGGGCACCAACAGCTAGAAGCATAATGCTCAAAGGCCTCACTTACAGGTAATTCAAAAAGGAAAATGTACCTGAAATTTTGCCTCAAAAATTGCATTTAGCAGTTTAGCATATTGTAAGAAAACTGTTCCTAACCGTGGATACAGAAGCTTGAAATTTGTCTTGGAAGCTTATCAGTGATGGCCTGAGCAAGGAGTGTCTGCTGATCAGTAATGAGATTGAACAAGGAGGGTCTGCTCTTCTTAGAGAAGAATGCTGAGACCATCTTGACCAAACTATCAGACCCTGCCACGAGGAATGACAGGACACACTCCCTGAGTGAAGCTGAGAGCAGCAAGGATGTGCTGGCCGTGACACAGAACCAAGAGTCAGGAGTGGTGAGCAAAATAAGCTAAAGAGCTCCTAACATCTTTTTCAGCACAAATTTTTCTTATTAAATCTGATATCACAATCTAAAAAATGCATATGACTGATCGTCAATCACTTTGTACTCCAAAAGGCCAGTCCCACTTTTGCACAGGGAGGACTTCTAAGATATCACCCCAAGGTGTGTGAAGATCCTTCCCTGAGTGGGAACACCCCTCAAGGTTACTCCTCAAGGCTGAGCAAAAGGTGTTTGCCCATGGTGTCAGTATGGGGGTGAGTAACATCAAGCTCTCCTCAACAATTTTTTTGCTTTAATAGAATTGCTTCAATATTGCTTTGAAAATAGTGTATTATACTAGTAGTTATCACTATGCATACTGTGTAGCAAATAATTCTGATTAAGTTCTTTTTCCACTAATCTTTATAGTTATTGTTAGCAATTAAAATAATTTAATATATTTATTTAAATAGTTTACGTTTGCCATCCTTAGTCCTGTGGACAAAATTGTATAAAGGTTCAATTACACCTGTGTAATCCTTTGGACATAAACCATTGACAAAATCTGAGGCTAAGATTGGATCCAGCTGCACCCAGACTCCTCTCTGAGAAGGAGTTTAGAAAGCAAGGGGGGCCTTTCTGCACCTCGTGGCTGAAGAGGAGAGTTTGTCTAATAAATTTTGTATGAAGCTCCCACTTTGCCCACAACCCATATTCAGCACAGCCACAGACAACTCTTTCTGCCATGAAGACAGATTTTGCCAGCCTTTCTAGAGAGAAATCTCACTCAGGCACTAACACATCTCAGCAATATATTCTTTTGGGTTTCAGAATTCACTGCTTCTGTCTCCGAAAAAGGTGCACTAATCCCTGGGCCAAATGCAAGCCTGGAGAAAAGGAATCCCGTCCCATCCCTTGAAGCTGTGCCTGTGCAAAAGAGAGACTGGTTCTTTTGCACAGGAATATAATTCTTTTTAAATTAATTGTAAAAAAAATTGCACCTCAATGACAGATGGAAAATTTTAGTTATATCTTCCTGATAAAGCCTGAAAAAGCCCCAGACATTAAGCATTATTCAACAGACTTTGAAGTAATGACAATGGGTCTGGGGGTGAATTATGGAGATTACATTTGGTTTCCTGTATCTTTTCTCTGCTCACAATTCTTGGTGCAAATACTTTGGAAAAACTCCCCATGACACACACTGATGTTTATGGATCTTGTCAGAAATTATTTTACCTAGATAGCTCCATTACTATCAATTAATCTTTGATATGTTTTCCTGTCTGTCTGAGGGACTCCCAAATACATGTGAGCCTGTAGACAGCCTGTAAAGCCATGCCAGGTACAGAGGAAACCGTGTGTCTCAGGGCCACAGGCACTTATTTGTGGAATAGTGTAGAGAAAAAGGAGGGGGAAGGATTCTTTGAGGAGGTTCTGCCATCAAAAGCAGTAGTTGAAGAAACAGGACAGAGAACAAACCTGTCTCAGACAGGGCTAAAGAGCAATTATGCCTGAAACTTCATTGACTCGAACTGATCTTCTTGAGATGAAAGTTGGTCTGAAACAAGAGGGAATAAAATTCCGCATACTGTCATCTCAATTATATCATTTCACAAAGCATGATTAGCAAATTCTGCTTTTATATGCAACCTACACTTTGCTCTGACTGAAAAAGATTGCCTTGGGATTTTTAACTTGCCCCACCTAAGGGAGGTTGACCTCACAACTAATCGACAAGCAATTTCCACTGTAGCCAAAGAAGAAATCCTCAGCCAAAAGGACATTGCATTTCCAACACTGAAGGTGGGAGACGCAGGGCTTCAGGCCATTGTTAATATGAATGGGTAATAAATAAATGCTGAATAAGGAGGAGGAAATAAATTCTGATTCTGAAGAGATCCCCAAGCATGATACTTAAAGGAAAACATGATTCCAAGGTGACATCATCTTCTAAGAAAGCAAAGATGAAGGAGTTAGTTGAGAGGTAGTTCCATGTACAGAAAGCTAAATAATATCTTAATGCTCTTCAGCTGCAAAGAGACTTGTAAGGTACTCAAAGTGTTAGGGTGTGTAGGATACATAGTTTTCTCTTCATTCACTTTCACTCCTCCCAAGACATTCACAACAAAGTAATTTCTATTTCAATTTGTAAATACCTTCCCTATTTTATTTTACTCCAAGTTGCCCTGGGTTAAGGGCGCTTTTTCTGGTAGGGAAGTCAGGATAATGGAAATTCCTCACAGCTAGTCAGAAAAAAATCCCCTTAGGCAATATGTAAGGAACAAAAGGTGTTAAAAAGTAAGAGGCAAAACATGAAATAGAAATGGCAAGGTACGTCTGATAAAATTTAAGGGAGAATTAAGATTTCTGGAATTTAACAGACAAATCCAGTGAATCTCATTCTAGCAGCCAATTAGGCAAAATGAAATAAAAATATTAAGAATGTTAAATGCAATTAGAGAATTAATTAAAATTAATGACTATAATAATTATCAGTAATTATCAGGATACAGTCAGCTAGATACTCACCTATCTCTACTCTGATTCTTTTAGTTGTGAGCAACTCTTTTTATCCTGCACATATTCTTTTCCCACTTGTGTATTTCTGTCATTTTGATTGAAAAGCCTTTGGGACAGAAGCCATCATCCACATTTTGGCTGAAAACCCTGGGCTATGTTATGGTAATGTTCTGACTAATCCTACCAAATTAAACAAACAAAAAAACCCTGTTCCCTTTGCAGAAACAATATTTTAAAGAGCATTAAAATTGTAAAAGAGAAGAAATTATTTTCTGCTGATTCCTTAGCTGTCAAGACAAAAAGTACCTTGTCTTTCAGTAAAACCAGAATTTCACTTCATCTACCTGAGAAGTAACTAGCTCAGGATCCACACCTTTCCATAAAATAATACAACAGGGGGAGCCTCTTGTATTAGAAATAAGAATACAAATCACCTGTACCTGTGTTTTCTGCAGACAGAAGGGCTGGACAATGTTGCAGGGACCCCATAAGACCCTGCAGAAATGTGGAAGGCACTGGGGCAAAGGGCTGGGATTTCTGAACTCTTGGATTTCTGACTCTTCGAGTCTTGCATCTGCCATGTTTCCAGGCATGGAAATGAGAGTGAATTGCCAGGAATTTTTGCAAGGAATTGAATAGAAGTAGGATAATTTGGCCAACATAACCATGATCTTTCTGTGTTCATATTCTAAATTACATTTTTAAGTGCATGAAAAGACATAAAGGAATTACTACTCCAGCAGTAAAAGCTGCCTAGCTGGGTAACTTTTGCAACCCAATGTTTTGCATTCAAGATTTTAAAAAAGAGTTGCTCAAAAATTTTGGAAAAAAAGAAAAAAATCAAAGTCCTAAAGAACTGGAGAACGGAAAAGACTATGAAGAGTAACAAATCCTAACATTATCCCCTCCACCAGCTCACTTCTGATTTGCTGGCAGTCAGCAATGCAGTAGAGACTGCTTGCAGAACAGTGATTTTCCAGCTTACTGAACAGGTTCCATTTCACACAACAGTCAGTTGTGAGTCATGAATACATAAAAAAAAAATCAGGATAATTTTTCCTCATTACTAGATTGGTTATGATTTTTCCCTTGTTCTCAATGCTCAGCCAGTTTCCAGAGCTAGTAAACAAAGACATCATCAGCAAATTTCCAAGTTTACCTGCAGCTTGATTGTGGAAAGAATCCCAAGAGGCCATTTTATTCTTTCCTCACTGGAATAAATGTATCAGTTCTCTCTTTGGCTTTCCTGACACATCTGTCCAAGAATACTTAAAATCCTTGCATGATGGAAACTCCACTATCTCTTTTGGCAAGTAATCTCAGTGTCTATCTCAGAATTTGGAACTTTCTTTTCCTTGCTCCTCCTCAATCCTTTTGTCTTCATGCTTAATAGTATATTTTCCCCATTCCTCTGATAAATTATATTTTTTAGAACTTTAATATCTCTGAACTATTCAAATTATTAAGGTGAGGAGCTTCAATTTGAGCACAACGTTCTAGCTGAGGTCTTACCAGTGCTGAGTACAGCAGAATTACTTCATGATTCAACAGGCTGTTCATGTTCTTTGTACAGCCCAAGGTAGAGTTTAATGTGCTTTGCAACAGCATGACATTTTTTGGCTGTAGAAGCTATGTGACCTTCTATAGCTTCAGATCCTTTTCTTAAGTGTCACCAGCTAATGGGTTGTTCCCACCAGCTTTTTATGTTCAATGGAAATATACCATGTGGAAATTGCCCCTCAGTTTTCTATTATCTGGAGTTTTTTGGATTGTTGAAGCTTCATGACCTCTGCAGATTTATTAAGTTTGATATTTGTTTTGTCACCTGTGCCATTAATGAAAATATCAAATAGATACAGACACAGAGCAGACTCCTGCAGGTACCATTTCATATCAGCCTTGCATCCTAATAGTGAATAATCTGGAATATTTTCTATGGTGCCATTTTATAACCAGCTGGCCATCCACTCTGTAGTTGTTTCACAAAGAACACTTCTTATGTGGCTTGTGAAATAGTCAAAAGTTTACTGAAGCAAACCAGGCCTGTTTGTTGAGGAAACAAAAGTGAAACACTGTGCTTAAAATCTCCAGTTCCCAATGAATTTGTGTAGTTGTCAATCATTCTTACTTCATATTTCTAAGTTTCTACAAATTTTTCCCAGAACTTTTCTGGAACCTCAGCTTCAGTTGAATGGCCCACGATTTCTTCTATTTTCTTTTCTGTTTTAAAGACAAGTTCTATATTTGGCTACATGATTTGGGATTTTTTTCTGTGCTTTCATTGTGATACAATTTCCAATCATCTCCAGGCCTAGAATTTTCTCTCCTCCTCCTGCTTTGCTATAGGCTCCAACATTTGCTGTTATTTGCTCTTCATTTCATCTCTCCTCTCAGTGGTGACCATGTCTATACCTCCTACTGTAGGGTAGTGGTATTACCCTTGCTTTTCTTTCCTCTGCTCCCAGTGGGCATAGAGAATGATTCCTTATGCCCCTTGTCTGTTTTGTGCCTTTCTGGTTTTGTCCCTCCTTTCCCTTTTATTTTTTATTTTGTATCTTTTGCCTGATGAAGTTTTTAGGTTTTATATGCTTCTGTTTTGTAACTGTGGTCAACAAAGCACTCACGAGTTAGCAAAACTGGTCACATAAGATGCTTTTGGTCATCCCTTCAATTTAGGATGTTTTCTGTTTATGTCCTTCACTTGAGGGATTAGTGCCAATAATGGGAAAAGATTAACAGTCTCTTGCTTCTATTTAACTTCCATGTTTGATCCATTTTCTCAATAAATGCAGCCTCTCCTCCTGAGCCCTCATTATGGCAGATCCAGTTAGTTATAGTCTTCTAATGTATCCTTTTCCATTCATATATTTGTGTAAGTGTTGGTTAACAAGGGAACTGTCAGCCTGTTGATTTCCTTTTTCCCATTTCTTCTTTAATTTCTTGAGAAAAAAAAAATTCAATTGTCTCTTTTTAAATCAAGCAATTAATACCCATTGTCCCTCCCCCCTCTGAAAAGTTGGTTTCAAGATAGAAGAAATGCATCCTGCTGGTGTCTGGTATTATCTTTGACCACTCAACAAGGCAGGCACAAACCACAGTAATATTTTTAGATGTTTACAGGGTCTGACTCTGGTTCACTGTGACAGACTTGCTGATAATTTGGTTTTCTATGATCCAAGGGCACCAGTAAAGTGGAGTCACCCACAGCCTGCCAGGCTGCACACAGCTCCAGAACCTCTGGGTGACACATGCAGTGGAAGAACCACACCATAGCAATTGGGTGGCTGAAACCACCCAAAATTAGAGTCACCCTTTTCCACAGGGGTCTTCTGAACTTCTCAGGAATAGAATGTTTTCCTGCTTTGTTCAGGGATGGACATGGAGTCTCTGTCCTTCCTGTGACAAGCTGAGTCTTGAAATGGGCACAGATCTGGGTGCACAATCAAGAAACTAGAAAGTAAGGAGAAAAACCATCTAAAAGAGATGAGGGTATAAAATTAGCAAATTCTGTGAGTCACAAACACACTATTTGTAAAAGAGAAAACTTACAGGGTTCATGAATTTGTAGATGTATTTCTAGCTGTAGATTTTAAACGGGTTTTACTAAAACTGTAAGTATAGATATAAATACAACAATCTGGACATTTTTGTATTGAGGATAAAAACAGTGAAATTGACAGTACATTTCATTTGGATTCAAGAACAATATCGGACCCTTATGCCCCTAGAAAGGGCACCAAGCACACAAAACGCCCAACCATCTTCTCCTTTCTTTGCTTCCACAGCTTTTAAGGAGTGACCAATTCCCACAGTCTTCAACTGTCTGTTTCAGGACTCTCCCACTAAAATTATTATTGCTATAGTAATAAAAAATGAACTCACTGATAGCAGTTATACACTGATCAGTCCATCAAAGACTTTAGGGGATCATTCAGTATTTCAATATCTTCTTTCAGACAACTTCTGCATGATAAATTATTATAAGAATATGCTTTTAAAACTGTTGAGGAAGCTCTATGAATCCTATCTGAACATCTATCCTTAAAACCCCTACCTTTTGTTGCTAGAATTATTACCAGCTTTATCACCAGCAATGTCATGGAACTGTCTTTCCTGGATAAGAAAGCCTTTTCTGGTCAGGCATTTTTAGAGTGTCTCTTACTTTATTTAAGTGTTGCATACACTTAACAGGCAGGCTGTGAAACCTTAGAATTTGTGAGTCAGTTTTCATTGCTATCATCTGCATTTGTGTCTTAATCAATGCACAGCCTGTTCATATTTACCCACTGATACTCTGTATACTGAACATTTAGAAAACTCTTACCATGTCCATATTGAGTACAATATGAAATTTGACATTCTTCCTTGGATTTTCATTAGTTAAACTACTCCCATACTTGCCTTTTAAAAACAATAGTTAAAATGGTGAATTTTCTCTTTCCTTTTTCCTAAGCAGTTAAGCAAAAGACACTTCCCAGCTAAAGTGCAGAATTTGCACAGTTAAATTGCAGCTGTTTCTCATATGGGTGAGCTCCAGAGATGTTATGAGGGATTCAGACCCTGGGAGGAGTCAGGCACAGAAAGAGAAAGCTCTATCTCAAGTAACTTCCTGTCTTCCTAGTTATTATAAAATCATATGATAATTATAAAAAAGTTCTTCAAGGTTTCTTTGAGCTTTTTTATCTGTGCTCTCATTTTTTTTAATTGAAGAATTTTAAATACATGCTAATTTTTGGATTTTAAAAAAGAGGACAGAAAATATCACAGAAATGTTAACATCTAATTTTGTTTACCATGTAAATTATATGCACTTCATAAAATAAGAGACTTTTCAAACAATATGCAACAATCACCATCTGTTTGCAACAGAACAAGTACCAGGAAAAAAACAAATTAGATTACTTCTTTTTAGTTCCACTGATTATGTTTTTCTAAGTGCAGTTTCCTCAGAGAAAAAGACTGATATTATAATACTCCTTATCTCTCTCCTCAACTTTGAACCCATTGCAAATTTCAAAGAAATTTAATAAAAAGGGAGACGTTTCAAAGGTATCTAAGTTCCTCCAGGTTGAACTGAAGTGAAAGAAACTATGAAATGTATATAAAAATTGTGATGAGCTTTACCACTACCCTAGATTCCACTTTTCCTTCAATGAAACACAGTGAGGAAAGCTACAACTCTGGGCTCAGAGGAGTGAAAAACAGCAAAAAGTGTCAAGGGCAGCCCTTGTTCCTTGGGTTACAAGAAGGAAGGATCCAGCCAGGGAGATGGGGTGGGAGTTGTCCCTCCTGGCTTATGCCTCATTTCCCAGAATGGAAAGGAAACATCCCTGGGTGACACATCCAGCTTTCATCCTATGGCAATGAGACATTGGTTGGACTCTAACACAAAGCAATAAGAATAGGACAGAGAGATCACCCCTTGAGAGTCCATCACAGCATGGGTTGGCTTTGTGAAGTTTTATTGTAAAGTATTTGTCATCATACAAAGCAATGAGGGAAAAAGGTCTTTTCCACCTCCTCCTTCTCCCATGACAGAAAGTAGAATTCTTTACTGAACATTTTACACACTTTGTTTGTAACAGAACCAAAACCCAATCTCCCTCAAGTATGGCCAGTGACACTACTCACCCCCATAGAAGGTTTTCAACCTCCTTTCCTTACTTATTTTCTTTCCTTATTTCTCTTTTTCCATAACTTCAATACACCCCAAGGAATTAATTTGGGGAAAATAGTGGGGAATAAGTGCTAATTATCTCAGAATCAGATTTTTTTTTAAATTATTTATTTGATACAGAGCATAAATTACGCATTGAAACCCCATAAGTGACTGTCAGAACCTGGAGTTTACTGATATGAGAGACATCCCAGCAGAGCCCTGTTGAAGTCTATATTCTCTCAGTGCTTGCTGACCTACCAGAGATGCATGAGGTTATGCTTCCTTGGTACCTATGACCCACTTGGCATTTATTTCATATGTAAGCCCAAAGAACATCAGAAAATAATAATTCTTTCACCAGCCTCAGAGTGGAGACAAATCAGATCCATGATCTGTGTATTCAGCAGTTTGTGCCCTTATCCAGAATATGGAAGCCAGGAAAGCAAAATTATGTGCTCTGATGAAAAAAATAAATTTGATACACCTTGATGTAAATGGTTGTCAAAACTTGATGTGAGACTTTACCCTGTCCAGGCTATTTATTCCACTGTTGAATGTTCATTTGCTGAGGAGTAAATATGCATCTGGGAGTAAGTTCATGTAGTGTTGCTTTTGGCCCATTTACCAGGTGCTGTGGAAATAGTTTAGTCTCTGCTCCAGTGACTTGGTATAATACTGCAAGATTTGCACATTAACAGTCACCTTCCTGATGACTATTCAGGAAAAAATAAGCAGAATTTTTAGAACAAATACAAAATTACAAAACTTCACCTTCTGGTTTCCAAAATAGCTAAGCAATCCATACAAGGCTGGAACAATTTTACCAGGATTTTATGAGTGTCTGTAATTTCGTATTTATGGAGTATTTCAGAAAGACAGGAGTAAGTTTCCTAAAATGAGTCAGTTGGACAAAAGAAGGAGGAAGGAGACATTTCTACATCTAATAATTATTTAAAACACCTAATCCTCTTCCCAATTGTCTGCATGCTTACAGAAGTGGAGATTACCTTAATAAGTCAGGTGGTCTACTTCCAGACATGAGGGGATATCAGTGGTTTTTTTCCTGGAAGAAAGGATTATTTGAGCTGATGGTTTATGGCAGGACTTGGCTGCTCATATTTTACTCCCTGTAAGTAAGAGGCCCCAGCTCTGGACTGAGAAGGCAGTGGAGAGCAAACAAGGTTGAATTAAGTTGGTCAGCTCAACATTACACACTAGCCATTCTAACATTCTTCCAAAATCAATTAGGCTTCTCAGTTTTGATCTTGGAAACTTTCTCATGCATGTGTAGAAATCCCTGAAATTGCTTTTACTGTGTGTTGCTCATCTTACATGTATTGGGATACCTAAAATTAAATGCTATTGACTTTAGATTCTAGCCCTATCTCTTTGAAACTTCTGCTACCAAATAATGAAGACACAAACCTGCACCTCTTAAGGCAGACTAGTTCTCCATAGATTTTTCAGCCTTATGCCACCATGAAAAGCCCACAAGGAGAAGGTTTTTTGTCAATTGCTTCAGAAGCCTGAACAAAAAGCAATGCATAATAGCAAAAAGTTTTTTAAAAAAAACAAACAAACAAAAAAACCAAACTCAAGCCAAAATAACCATGTAATTTAGATATAATGTAAGGCAAGGAGCGACAAAGTAGAAGGAAACAGATATTATGAGCGAAGAGAATAATACATTATGGGATCAAAGGGACAAAGGATGGTGTCTTTGTGAGGGTAAAAAGTTTCCAGGATGCAAAGTTGAATGGCACTGGATTACTGAGCAATCACAGTCATTCCTGCCAACAGCATAAAGCATCCTTGGGTGAGAAATAAAATGGGAGCAGTAAGAGAGTGCAGGATGAGAAGATTCCATTATCAGTGAATTTGTAACCTATTTGCATGAAGTTTGTTATGCCACACTCTCCTGGAGGGAGTTTGTACCTCAGAGAGTCCTGCAAGCTCCTGGCAGCACATGCAGGGACACAGCAGAATCCCCCAGGGCAGAACAGCCTCCCAGGCAGCAATGCAGCTGTTTGCTGGTTAACAGCTGTCTGTGCAATAACATGGCTGTTATTATTCATTAACCACAAATTCAGTAGATGGCTTCCAAACAGAGTACAATAGTCTATGAAAATGCTGAATAGTCCCAGATCCACAAGAGACAAAATTCTGGAGCCTCACTGATGCACACTGACAGCAAGCTGTTGCCAATAATTTTCTGAGCACAGATTTTTATCTGAAGACATACTATGGTTTTGCCCAGACTAAATTTCTACAGCTTGCTTGGCAGTGTAAAACATAGGAGAGATGTCTTAAAAAAGCAAAATGCTTAATATTAATTTCTTGGTTTATCTCATCAAGCCTGATATCAAACTAATCTTAATTCATGTGGAACAGTTTGGCAAATCCATATGGAAAGAAAGTATCCCTTCCCTTCTTCTTTCAGATAAGCACTGTGTTTCAGACAGCTTGAAACAGATGTGTACATGGTGTGCAGAATTATTTGTGCTATCAGTCACTTCTGAAAATGCTCTGGTTTAGGCCCTGGTGTGGCTGTTTTGTGACAAGTGTCTTACACTCACCTTCACCTTGACAATGGCTCAGCTCTTTCAGCCAAGCAAGCTTTTTGGGAACAAAAATGACATTTTCACTTGAGATAAATTTTTAACCTAGACAATGAATAAAACAGATGACAAATTTCCCAGTAAATTAGAGCCCAGAGAGCTTCAGTGCAGAAGTGCAGAAAGATTTGAATTGGATAAAACTAACAAAATAATTATTCCTTCTTCTTTGGAGTACTTGCTTTGTGACCAAAAGAGGAAATGGTCTCATAAGGATACCACCTTTGAAAGAGCACTGCCAGGAACATTTTAGGC
Source organism: Sterrhoptilus dennistouni (assembly GCA_013397095.1). Lineage (NCBI taxonomy): Eukaryota > Metazoa > Chordata > Aves > Passeriformes > Zosteropidae > Sterrhoptilus > Sterrhoptilus dennistouni. Next base: position 130,559 of record VWZU01011313.1, read on the forward strand.
ATCTTCACTCTGAGGTTAAATACAAGAGCCCTTGGGAGTTATTCAGCTCCTTAGATGGGACAATTATAAATAAGTAGCTGGAGGCATCTGTCAGTTTATGCTCTCAACTATCCTGTGCAGGCACATATGTCTTTCAGGGAGAAGTTCCGAGTGAAAAATTAACTTGCATTGAACTAAGTGGAGAAAGAAAGAGAAAAGCAGCCAATTGGCTGATTTCTTAATTGTTTGGGACCATTTGGTCAATTTTCAATTTTAAAAGGGTTTAAATTCAACTTGACATTTCTCTCAAGTATCCCATTATGGCTATGTGAATACACCTGCAGGTCAATAAAAATGCAAGTGGTTTAGAGGACACTTCAAAATTTAAAGATCCATCTAGTAAACCCATCTATTTCTTCCATTAGATGACACTGCCCCTGTGATTCTGACCTTTGAAAGTTGCATGTCTTGGCTGGCTGGGATGAAACCCCCATGTCATTAGCTCTGCATATACAATAGAGAGCCTTGTACAGTCTAAATTATCATAGGAATTTTGCTCCTGAGACAAGCAGGGAATATAGAAGGTGTGATATTTATCTGTGCCTGGGCAGAGAGAAAGAATCAATAAGATTTTGCTATGTCTCATCATTTTGCCATGTTTCACCATTTTGCACTTCCTTGCAGCTGCAATCTGGAGCAGCCCCCTCTTCCTTGGGTAGTGTCAGCTTCTGCTGCATCCTCTGGAAGAGAAATTATACACAGAGAAATACAGTCCAAATCAGGGGAGGCAGAGACAGCATAACTTCTGTTCTGATTTAATTCATGATGAGTTACTACTTCGGGTTTAGTTTTTCTGGCCTGAGCTTTGTAAGGGAGCAGGTGGGAGGAGGTACAGGGTCAAACGTGATGATTAGAATTCTCTGTCCTAAAAGGAAAAAAAAAAAAAGGAAAGAAAAAAGGAAGAAGAAAATTAACAGGAAATAGAAAAATTCCTCTTCATGAGGTAGTTTAATTTACTTCGTCTAAAAGAAGGGAGAGAACAACAAAAAAAAAGGAAATAGCCCAGAGCAAATAGCCTACCGTAGACTTGAAATGACAGCAAAAAACCTCCATACAGATATAATATCACATAATTGCTAGGACAACAATTAATGATTCTTTATGCAATACTTCAAAACTCTTTTTTAATTAAAAACTTTTTTTTCGGTGCAAGATATTTTGCTTTTCCTTTTCAAATGGCTTGGCTTGTCTGTGGCCCTTAGTGAGAGACATGAATCTAATTTGTTTTCATCTGCCAACAAAGATGAGCTGCAAAAAAGAGATCCTTTCTTCTGTGAGGAGATAGGAAGGTTGCTCCTGGATAAGTGTTGACACAGAGCAGTGAACCAAATGCTTTAAACCCCCTCAAAATACAGCAAAGATTACAATTTATTTCAATGGGGTTTAGTTCAGGCTCCTAATGCTGTTGGAGTCTGCTAACCTGGGGTTTGGAGTTCCTACCCAAACTTCAACAAGGGCTCCATTCATGTTCTGTGAATGCTGTGAATGTAATTTCCTATCACTGCTCTCTCCTATCTGTGACATGTTCCTGCCTCCTGGGAGCACACCAGCCTGCCCTCAGGAGTTACAGCAGGTGAGTTTGTAATTAGAGATATTCCCCAGCACCAGCTATGAAGCTTTCCAAGACCTGAACTCCTACTGATGTAAGGAGATGTGTATGCTGGGAAATGCGTTAGAGAGATCCAGAAGGATTTATGTCATCCCACACCATCTGGATTGTGCTTTGACCTGCTCAAGAGCAGCATTATATTCACAGTTGGAATGGGCATGAATGAAACGTCTCTCAGCTGGCCAGGACAGTGTCCTAAAGGGAATTAGAGGGTTTCAACATCAGAAGGCACAGTATCCAGGTCATGAGCAGCACTGTGCAATCCTCCTATTTGGGTAGGGATGAATCCAGAGTTTATGATTCCAAAAGTATTAGTTACAGAAGGAAGAGAAAAAACAATGCATCCAGGTGACCTGAACACTGCAGCACTGAGACACATTACAGAGGCACCTGCAGATGGATGCTTGTCTGGGTACCTGTACCTGTACCTGGGTACCTGGGTCTCAAGTCTGAAGAGCCAAAATATTCCTGCTTTTGAAGGTCTCCTGCCCTTTCCAAGGTGTAGAGGAATACAAGGATTATAATCCTCATTGTGAAAAGACTTCAATAAATAAAAAATTATCTTTGCTCATCCTTACATTGTTTCTTCTTGGTTGTCCTATGATTATTTCAGTGGTAAAGAGCATGGAAAGGTGAGCTGTTAGAGCCTTGTAAGCACCAGCAAACCACCCATGGCTCTATCAGGGACTATATGAGAACTATATGAGCCTCCCAGACACTCTGAATTGTATTTGGGCACAAATATCACTCGAAAAAAAAGCTGTAATCTCCTTTGCTGACCTTAGAGAGTTGTTAAAGATGGGAAAGAGTATGGCTTTTAATTTTTAGCATAACTTAATAGTATGTAGGATATAAACAAGCAAAAAGTCAAAGTGGTACTGTACTGAAAGACAATGCTAAGACATGTCAGCTGCTTTCCTGATGTATGGTCAACAGGCCAAGACAGTTTTCATTCAAACTGTGTTGGAATGCAGCTTTGTGGAGAAGGACCTTGGGGTCTCAGTGGGCAATAAGATGTCCATGAGCCAGCATTTTGCTCAAGAAGGCCAATGGTATCCTGGGATGCATCAGGAAAAACATTGCCAGCAGATCAAGGCTGCCTCTCTACGCTGCCCTGGTGAGGCCACGTCTGGAGTGCAGCATCCACTTGGTGGGCTCTTCAGTGCAAGAGAGACATGGAACTCCTGGAGCAGGTCCAGCAGAGGCTATGGAGATTATTAAGGGACAGGAGCATCTCTTTTACAAGGATAGGCTGAGGGAGGTGAGCCTGTTCAGCCTCGAGAAGAGACAACCAAAAGAGGACCTTATCAATATCTGTCAGTATCTGAAGGGAGGGTATGAAGAGGGCAGAGCCAGTCTCTGCTTGGTGGTATCGAGCAATAGGACAAGAGGAACAGGCAAAAACTGATGTACAGAAAGTTCCACCTGAGCATGTAGAAGGACTTCTTCATTTTGTGAGACACCACACACTGGAACAGATTGCCCAGAGAGGCTGGGGTCTGTCTCTCACAGGAGATATTCAAGAGCTGTGACCATAACTGAAGTGTGGCTATCAATGTCTTCAGGCTGCTCAGGAAAGACAGAAGAAGAACTGAGGGGAGAGAACACCTTCATCAAGAGGTGGATTTTGTGTGAAGAGTTGTCTCTGAAGAGCGGCCAAAAGTCAAAAGCCTGTGGGTAAGTGTCAGAAAACAAAGCAGCAAAGGGAATCTAGTGGTTGGTGTCTGCTGCAGGCCACCTGATCAAGGGGAGTCAGCAAATCCTTCTTGCTCCATCTACAGGCCTGTAGTGATCATGCATTTGTGGAGTTTTCATCCTGAGGGATATGGGTCAGGTAAGGAGTAAAGTTAAGCCACTGAACCTTGGGAAAGGAAAATTCTAGCTCTTCAAGGACATAGTCAATGGGATCCCCTGGGACACTGCCCTCAGGGACAAAGGAGGGGGAAAAGCTAGAAGATTTTTAAGAAAGTCTTCTATCACAAGAGCTGGCAATCCCCTGGGGCAAGAAATCAGGCAAGAAAGGGAAGAGATGGAATGTCTGAATAGGGAGCTGCTGGTCAAATTAAAGGGAAAGAAGCAAATACACTGGCAGTAACATGAACAGGTAACCTGGGAAGTGTACATGGATGAAATTCTGTCGTATAGGGATACAATCAGGAAGGTGAAGGCAAAACTGGAACTGAACTTGGCAAGGGGTGCCAAAGAAGGCCCTCTACAGATATGTTAATCAGAAAAGGAAGTTCAAAAATGCTGTACCCTCTGAAAAAAAAATGCTGGAAAACTGGTTACAACCCATGAGAAGGCTGAGGTACACAACATTTTTGCTTCAGTCTTCAATGGCAACCTCTTTTCCCACACCTCTTAAGTGGATGGACAAGGATAGAGACTAGGGGAGAAAAGTGCTTTTCACTGTAAGAAAAGAGGAGTTTTGTGGCCACTTGAGGAACCTGAACATACAAAAGTCTGTGGGACCCAACAAGACGCCTGCCAGAGTCCTGAGGGAATTAGCAGATGTAGTTCCCAAGCCACTCTCCATGACATTCAAAAAGTCATGGCAGTCAGGTGAAGTCCCATATGACTGGAAAAGGGGAAATATAGCCATCTTGAAAAATGGTAGAAAGGAGGACCCTGGGAGCTACCAACCTGAAGTCTCACCTCTGTACCCAGGAAGATCATGGAGCAGGTCTTTATAAAAGCTGTGTTAAAGCACATGGAGAACAGGGAGGTGATTCAGGACAGCCAGAACAGCTTCACCAAGGAAAAGTCCTGCCTGACCAACCCAGTGGCCAGAAGATGGAGGGAGGTGACTCTGCCCCTCTACTTCATTCTGATGAGACCATATCTGAAGCCCTTCATCCAGCTCTGGGATCCCGACCACAGAAGGACATGGCCCAGTTGGAATGAATCCAGAGGAAGCCACCAAGCTGATCACAGGGATGGAGCACCTCTCCTATGAGGAAAGGTTGAGAGAACTGGGATTGGAAAAAAGAAGGTACTTGGATGACCTAATTGTGGCTTGTTGCATCGTGTGGCAACAGTGATCATCATGTCCAGGGAGGTTATGGCTGCCAGCAGGGAAACAGACAAGTCTCTTTTGTTAAGGACACGAGTCCATTTTATTTCCCCCCACTACCCCCAGCCAGGGAGGGAGAGGAAAGTAAGGAGAGCCAAGGCCAAGAGACAAGAGCTCCACCCCATCTCCCCTTCAGTAGAGGGTCTGGGGTGGGGCAAAGGGCAGGCAAGGGCATTGACTTGAAACCAATGGAGATACACCAAGGGGGAAGGAACCACAGGGCCAAGGTCATTGAGGGTAGGGCAGAACCAACCAAACCATTGTGTACAGAGCACATGGGAAGTGTCCCCTCAGGCAGGAGGGGTAGCTGGGGTCTGTCTTGCATTAAGTGGCTGAAAGGACTCCACAGGGGCTTTCCAATACCTGAAGGGAGCTTGCAAGAAAGATGGAAAGAAACTTTTTACAGGGGTTTGTAATGACAGGACAAGAGGAGATGGGTTTAAACTGAAAAAGAGTGAGTGTAATTAGATATTAGGAAGAAGAATCTTTACTCTGAGAGTGGTGAGGCACTGGAACAGGCTGCCCGGAGAGGTTGTGGATGTTCCTTCCTTGGAAGTGTTCAAGGCTGGGTTGGATGGGGCCCTGAGCAACCCGAGCTAGTGGATGGTGTCCTTGCCTATGGTATATGGTATGGAACTAGGTGGTCTTAAAGGTCCCAACCCAAACCATTCTCTGATTACCCACTGTATTCCTTTCCAACTTTACCCATTCTGTGCTTGTGTATTTTAATCCCTTTGAATCACTGTGTCCCAAAGACATTTTTCTGTAACTTGGGAAAAGCACGGCTTTTTCCAGCAGAGGTAAGAGGATTTCTGGTACTATTGCATGGACTCTAGTGTCTTTCAAAGTATTGAAAAGACAGACATCATATTAAAAATTGAGTGGAAAAATGCCATATTGAATATTCACATGGTTAGGGTAATTAAAACATGAATTTTAAATCATGCCAGGTGTTCAGTCACACCTGTGTATTCAGGGCTTTGAGAGAGAGCAATAGGGAGTTAAGCACAACATATATAAATGGAATCCCTTATGTGGATATACTCCAGGTTTAGATATTTCGGAAGTATAAAGAAGAGAATTGAGATTAAAGAGTGTATGCAGAAGAGTCACATTGAAACTCAGCAGCCTCCTTATAAATTTTAGATCAGAAATACAAACTTGTGTTGAGAGAAATGCTTGTCTGAGGTGTTGTTTGGACAGGATCTGAAGAATCACAGACTGTGATTTATGAACAAAGAAACAGATTACAGACTCACAACACTAATTGCCAAGGCCTCTGGTTACCATTCCCCATGTTTTGATGTATTCTGTAGATTTATAATGGCCAAGGGCCTGATTCCCATTTGCATCACCCGACAGTATAAAATGAAATAACAACAGAATAAAAGGACGTGAATGCAAGTGAGAATCTGGCCAAATACCTATATCTTTTGAAGTTTTGGCTGGCACCCAGAAATAATCTGGAGACTGAATCTTCCTGGTTATTATCCAGTTGTTGTAACCCAGATGTGCTCAAAAAAGGGCACAAGCCTCCAGCTGGGGACAGAACAGTCTCCAAAGGGGTAACAAACCTGGCAGGAATGTTGATTATGCTGGTGTTCAGCTGGTGAGCCAGGGAGTTATGGGTTAGTACCAGGCAGGGCTGTGATCAGAAACAGCATGGTGATGTGGACCTTGGGTGGGTCTTCATCTCCCTTACAAGAAATCAGAGGTGGTTTAAAAAAACTGATCACCACATTTTCCCTCAGGATGACTGGCCTTCTGAAAGTACTGGAATCAAGCTGTATTGCGTAACAAATTTATCAAAATCACAAAAGCCAATCTACAAGGTACAGTGAAGCTTTCTCTATGTTTTTGAAATTCTTCCAAACTGAATTGCTGCATATTATCCTCTACAACAGTCTTTACAATAGTAGTCTGTTCAAAAGTTGCTTTTTTCCCCCATCTCTCCTGATGAAGTAAAAAATTTAATCTTCCAAGCTCAAATAGTAGTTGCATATACATAGTCCTGACTACTTATCTCAGGAAAGCCGAATATTTTCTTCAGGGTAGTTTTATGAGTTAAAACCAACTCCAAGCTCATAGCTCTGATTAATAAGGTTCACATTATTCTCCTGCATGACCAGACAAATGCAGATTTATATGCTCTACCTGCCTTGTATTTTATATCTGAAGAAGGGCCTGCATATAGAAAAAAATATTTTTGAGTTATATCCAATTATAACCAATTGCTGAGGTGTTTCCTGCAAAGGGCAACAAGGCTTATGAAGGGTCTGGAAAACAATTCTCATGAGGAGCAGCTGAGGGAGCTGCAATTGTTTAGTCTCCAGAAGAGAAGGCTCAGGGGGCACCTCATCCCTCTCTACAACCATTTGTAAGGAGGTCGTAGTGAGGTGGGGGCCAGTCTGTTCTGCCATGCTTGCACTGAGAGAGCAAGAAGAGATGGCTTTAAACTGAGACAGGGAACAGGAAGATTAGATATTAGAAGAAAAAAAATTTCCCTTTTAGGGTTATCAGGCACTGGAATAGAGTCCCCAGGGACGTGGTGGAGTAACCATTCCTGGAGGTGTTTAAGAGGAATCTAGACCTTGGTCAGGATCTGGTTCTGGGTGATGTGGTTTAGTAGTTTAGGAGTTACAGTGGTTGTTCTGGGCAGAGGGTTGGACTGGATGACCTTAAAGATCTTTTCCAACCTTGATGATCCTAGGAAAGCAAAATACTTATTAGTGTTCTTGAATAATCTCTGCCTTACAAGGAAGGAGTGCTCTAAGTCTTTCAAAATAGGCTGCATGATGTCTGCTAGACTATCTTAAGCACTTCAAGTCCTCTTTTTCCTGTTACTCAATGTTTGAGGATAACTTTCCGCTGCCTTCATCATTTTCAGGGATACTACAAAATTATACAGTTCTCTTTTCCTATGTAATGTCACAGCATAGAGACAGGAAGTGACCTTTCAGGAGCTGGACCTTGTCTAGATGCCCTGATCTGCTGGACCAGAGTCTCAACCCCTGCTGGGACACTGTATACAAGACCAATCATACCAAAACACATTCAAAATTAATTTATTGCTTCATTAACAAGTAAGAAAAACAGTGACCATAAGGATTTTTCAGGGAAAGAAACTGGCTGATAAAGCATTTATTTGCTCTCCTTACATCCTCTCCTGTGAGTATTTACTTCTGTTATCAACTGCCATGGTAACACATGCTATAATGTGAAGCACTTCTTGCTGAGAATTGTGTTTCCAATTTGTCTATTTACTCATTTCCCAACTTCGGGCCCAGATGACCCTACCAATGATGAATTAATCTCAGCAGTCCCTGCAGAGAAGCAAGTCTATAAATGTCTATGGACTGTGTCAATTTTAATTGAGTAAAAAAAAGTGTCAGAACCTTCATGCAGTGTCAGTGATGATAAAATTCTTCAATCTCATCTGGAAGGAGAGCATATGGAGGCCACAATGCTTAGCTTTGTTTAAACAAAAAGAAAAAATAAGTATGTCTTTATGGGAGATAAAAAGATATTGATAGCAATTCCCAGTGCTAGAGGTAGTGACTCCTAATGTTCAGAAAAACTAAGTCATAGCTTTTGATCAGCAGAAGGCAGATGTTATCCCTTAAAGTGGTGAGTTTCTGAGACACTTTCCATGGGCTACACTGAAAAAACATTGTCTTGAAGGAAATGCTGCCATTTTTTTTTTAGGAAACTAGTGTGATACTCAGCAGACCTAACATAATGGAAGACCAGGAAAAAAATCCTCTCACAGTTCAGCAGCAGAAGGTATCTTGGGTAGTATTTTGTAATTGCTGTTAGAGCATGACATGTAATGCCAAATGCTTTCCCATACCCTACAGTAGGATGGCCATAATTTCAAGTGTGCTACACTGCAGTGGGGGAACTACATGGGATCCTACAGGCCATGCAACACCAGCTCCAGAGGAGAAGAAACACATTCTGTTCTTGCTGCACTTGTCCTAGCAAAAATCTATAAAGAGAAAGCAGATGACGATTGTATTAACAATTGTCTTGTGCAACTAAACAAATATTAATATGGTAAATATGCATAGGTGGTATTTTCATAAACTATTTATTCATTTACGTTAAAATTATTCTTCATATGGAAACAGATGAAATTATGGAACATAGAATATATGAAACAGGACTTCCTCTTTGAAAATCCTAATGATGAATTGATTGAATATCATTGGGGTGGTAGACAAGTGAGTGTGTACCCATATCTTTATGAGTCAGGGACCCTTTGCAAAATTCAAACATTCATAAATAAAAGAGAAACTCAGATCCTGGATTTTGACCACAGCCCAAGTATTATTGACATGGAGCTATCACATGCAGAGAGCTGGACTCTGATCTGCTGGTCAGAGGGGAAAAAGAGCAGGACTTCCTTTTGCTCTAAGGTAAGACCCATATTCCCAACAAGAGTCGCAGCTTTGCCATGACAGGATATGGAGCACCTTGGGTAGTGTCCAGTTCTGGGGCACTCCATTCAGGAAGGATGTTGAGATCTAGAGCATGTCCAGAGAAGGGCAAAAAGGCTGGTGAAGAGTCTGGAACAGAAGTCCTGTGAGGAGCAGCTGAGGCAGCCGGGGGTGTTTAGCCTGCAGAAGAGGAGACTCAGGGGAGACCTTATCACTCTCTACAGCTCCCTGAAAGGAGATTGCAGCCAGTGGAGGATTGGTCTTTTCTCTCAGGCAACAGTGATAGGACAAGAGGACACAGTCTCAAGCTGCACCAGGGGAGGTTTAGATTGAACATTAGGAAGTTCTTCACAGAAAGGATGATTGGATATTGGATTGGGCTGCCCTCAGAGGTGGTGGAGTCATTGTCCCTGGAGGTGTTTAAGAAAAAGACTGGACAGCACTCAGTGCCATGGCCTGGTTGAGAAGGTGGTGTTGGATCATAGGTTGGACTCAATGATCTCGCAGGTCTTTTCCAGCCGAGCTGATTATGTGGTTCTGTGAACAGCAGTCAGTGGGCTGTCACTGAAGAAAGATCTCCCTTGTCACTGCTGAATGTTCCAACCACTGAATGTCAGCACACTAATCACCACACTTTTTTTTTTTTTTT
>VWZU01011313.1:140373-212871 GCA_013397095.1 Sterrhoptilus dennistouni
TTTTTTTGTCCTTTATTAAAAATGGGGTCTCCCCATATATCCATAAGTAATTTGAACAAAAAAATGTAGGCTAGGATGTGCAGCTAGGGATAAGCATGAGCTATTCAGGGGGCTCCAAATCCAGCAAGAAGGAGGAATTGGATCCTTGTTCTTGCCCTTTGTCTTCCTGTAGCCAAAAGGTCATTGTACAGGCCACACCTGTTTTGTGGGTCAGAGGCCCCCCCCCCCCCCTCCCCCCACGCACACAGTTCCAGACATAGTTCCAGATTTTCCCATTATAACTAGATGGTTAAAAATTGGTGCAATCAGACTCCTAGCAGAAGCATGTCCACAACACAATACCAAAAAAATTCATTCAGCCTGGAGGTCAGCCTTTTACATTTCCTTTTCATTTTGACTTCTCTGGTTTCCCCTGTTTCTGTCTTGAAATAAGCTTTTACTTATGGTTTATCTGGCTCTCAGTTCTGCTTCAGCATCTGTCTCATTTTTTCTCCGTAACAGAAAGTAAAATCATGTTCGGTGTTCTCTCAGTGTTTATTAGCAGACCTCCCAGTGCTGTCTTTGACTCACATCCCTGACAGAAAAGCTTTTCCTAGCAGCCTTGCCCTGCACACATAGTGCTGTTTTATTATTCCTGATGGGTCTGCTCTTTTCTTGCTCCTTGTGAATGCCACAACATCCCTGTGCTCATTTCTTTCATGTGTGGACTGGGGCCAAGCCTGGCTCAGGTGCAGCTCTCTCACAGGGCTTGCCCTTCCTCCTCCTCCAGCCTGATTCATTCAGATGTCACAATCCAATGTTTATGAAACATTGCCATGGCAGTGAGTCAAACGTCACTGACACTGCATCATGGAGTGAATCAGGCACGAGAAGAATATAAAAAGGGAGAGCTACTATTTATATACAGGCATTATAGGAATCAGGCAAGATGAGAACCCACATGGAAAGCGCTCACTAGATGTCTTATGCATCACCTTTGGGTATTCTCCAGTGGGTACTTAGAGCAGCAGGAGAGTTCCCCTCCTGCTCACCAGGCTCCCCACGCCACCCTTTTTAAGGGAGTTTGTGAAAAAGTGAATAAAAAACTGGCTCAATAAACACAAAAGCTACTGAGCATGACTGAGCATAGGGAGCAGCTCAGATGGAGGCAGGTTGTGGGAGCAAGAGGGAAGTGTCCTGCTAGACTTGTGGCTCTCTTGTTTCATGGTATCTGGTTCTGAGAGGCTTGTTTCAATTTGGAGTGCTAATTGATGGTGACAGAGGGACTTTTCTCTCTTTTGCCATCAGCACTGATGGTTAAAACATGTAAGTCTGTGGAGGAAGAGGGAAACAGACACCTCTTTCAGAATTTGCTTTTCTCACTTTAACTGGAGTCATACTGGAGTAATGCCACCTGACTCCATGCAACTATTGCCAAATTATACCAGGAGAAGCCAGAACCTGGTCAGTTGCCAGTGAAAAGTGTTGTTTCAAGTTTCATTCCTCGTCTGTGATATACGTTTCTCTCACAGTGTTTGCATGGAACACAGTGGATGGGATGTGACAGCCCAGAGGTCCACCCCAGTTCCAGGTTTCCATGCTTGTTACCAGGGTTGTTGATAAAAGAAAGGAGAAAAGTAAAGAGAAGAAACAACAGCCAGCATCATACATAGCTAGTCTTATGTGCTCCTTTTAGGAACATCTTTAAGCTCAGAATTGTCTCTCCTCCAAAGCAACTTTGAAAGGGCTAAGTCATGTTTGTCAAATAAGAGCTGCTATTAGTTAAAAATATCAGTTAAACAGATAAAAGTTAACATTTAAAAAAAAATTCAAATAGAAGGAGATTAGGACACTTTTTTGATGATTTTTCCTGACACAGACACTAAAGGAACTGGATTGAAATTAAGATTTGACTTGATAATAGCCTAAATCAGAAAAGAATACACTATGTAATTGTTCTTTGATTTAAAAAAATAAACCACACGTGACCACAAACAATCAAGAGGAGTTTAGAGCTTGAAAGGAAATAATATTTTGTCTCTGTCATGTGCTACTGAGCATAGGAGTGGTCCATTCTAAATTCAAACCTTGTATTTATTTAAACAAAATCTTTTTGGATAAGTAATGCAACATTCATGTGTTCAAGCAAACAACCTTTGTCCTGAATTCCAGGCAGAAGACCTCATTGAGATGCAGCATGAGCTGGGATTGTCTTGAGTGGAGTTTGCTTTGTTTAGCATAGGACTAAAAGGTCTGTCCCCTCAAACTATATTAATTATTTTAGGAAAAATAAGTAATTTGGAATAAAAAGTCCTTCCTCATCAAAGATAAAATAATTAGCCTGCAATCTTTAAGGTCATTGGTTTCCCCCTTGCCCAGTCCCAACTGTAATAAACTTACATTGTTCATCCCAGAGTGGTATAGCAGGATGGATGCCAAACGGAAAGAAGTCTGCAGGCAAATTAAGTGAAAACTTGAAAGCAGGTAATTAAGTGCAAATGAAAGTGCCATAGATAGTTACAAATACCCAGCTACACCTCCTGCTGTGAACAGAGCAGGAGCAAAGCCTTGCTGGTTTAAAGTATAGCACTAAGAAAGCCACAGGGAACGTGCCAAACCAGCTCTGGCACCTCTGCAGAGGATGTGGGACACTCCCACCTGCACTCCCCGTGCACCCAGACTCCACCAGCCAGCAATACTCTGCAAGGAGGGATCCTAGGGAGCCAAACAGGTGCCTGCCCGTGGGCAGGGTCTGCATTTCCAGCTTTACAGCTACACAGTGGAGCTGCAGAGGTTCCTGACAAGGTGTGCTCTGCCAGAGGGCAATAACTGCATGAAAGCAGGCACCATGCTGCTTTTCATTCTATTATCTGACTGTATGATGTTTCTTTGAGCAGGTTTACGATATAGCCACGTAGCAATTTTCCCTGTAGGTGAGGGTGGGCTCTGACATGGAAGCCAAGGGGCACAGCAGTGAGCTGGGTCAGTCAGCCTTACACACACATGGGCTAGGGACCATCACTGCCCTACTGCTGCTGGTAAAGCTGCCACAGCATGGCAAGCCATGGGAACTCTTACCTGTGCTTTTGGTGGGACTCCTTTTTATCCCAGTTCTTTATGGTTTTTTTCCCCTAACACAGGACAGACTTGAAAGAGCAAGTGGACAGGCAGGCAGAGAGCAAAGCTGAGTCCATCTAGATATGGTTCAACACCTCACTATAGTGAGTGCTTTTAGCATCAGTCTGTGTCAGTCAGGGCTCCAACCCAAAAAGGGACATCAGTGGAATTCATATCCCCCCTTCCTAACTCTGTGGGCTGTGGGTGCACATAAGAGGTTTCCTGTTTGCTGTGCAGCAGAAGGAATGTGACTGGGAGAGACATCCTTCCTGGGAGCACTTCACTGAAGGACATCCTACTTGACCGATTAGACAACAGAGGGTTGCAAATGCTGGCAGAGATCTTGATCTTGAAGGAGGACTTGCAAGGTCAGCTCCAGAGAAGGAAATGAACTAACTCTCAAGCACTCAGGAGATAAGGGACTTCAGAGTACTCAAAAGAAGTGAAAAGTGCACTCCAAAAAAAGTAGATATGGATATTTAGATGTGTACAATTCTTGTTGAGTGCTTGCCTTAATAAGGAAATTCCTACTGATATCAAACAACCAGGGATAACATATTTTATCAGTAAAAATAAATCTATATTTAAAATATTTGCATGGGGCTTTTAATTTTCTTCATTAACACATCAAATGTTTCAGTAGAAAATTAATCCCTCTCAGAAGCTGATAATAAAGTCTAAAAGTTTTTCTCAGCTTCTGAAAAACTTAGTCACAGCTACAGAGTATCTTCTGAAGCACCTCTGTCTTTCCACAGATCTTGCTCCACAAATAGAAACACAATCTGTATTTTAGATCTCTGAAGGAAGATACCTATGAAGATTTTGCTCAGAATTGTGTTACTGTTTTACCTGGGTGCTTCCTACAGTGCTAATCTCAAATTTTCAGGCTTTTTTCTCCACCACATTCTGGTATTTTATACATTGTTCTGTTTCATCAATTCAGAGATTGTTCGAGTACACCAGCTGAAGCATCAGCACTTGCTGTGGTACTGGCTTTCCACTTTTCAGCAGCCAGACAGAGGGAGTCCCCTGAAAATTATTATTTTTCACTGTGTTTGCATTTCATGAGATCAATTTCAAGACTCTCTTGGTCTTCTCTAGCTGCCCTACCCCTGATTCCAGAGTGAATCCTCCAAGAAAGTCTGACTTCTTTCTTCTACACCTTTTTCAAACCTGAGCTTTTTGGGGCTTGGGAGGTTTTTTTAATGGGCTTTATATATCATTTTAGTGTCATCTTCCTTTTATTTACATGAAATAATTGTTCTCAGATATTGGAGAAAGATGCAGCTCTAAACCATTTTAACTAATTGTATAGGTTTTTTCCTTTTTTTCTCATGTAATAAATACTGTGAGGGTTTCAATAAGAAACCATTTAAGTGTTCATCACCAAGTTAGTGAATAAGTTATTATAATACAAAGGCACTGAATATTTTGCCTTACTCAATTTCTCACTAAAATTCAGAATTTTTAAAAACTTTTATGAAAACCACAGCCATTATCACTTTTCTAAGCTAAAGATTTCAACTGCTTCCTATTTCAATTCCCGCAGTGTGGAAAACAGTTTCTGTATCTGAATGTCTGTTGCTACTTTTCTTAGCACCTCTTCAACAACTATGTCTTTCCTGGGGACAGAATTCCCTGAATCCCAAATTCTGATCTATTTTACACTTGCAAACAATTTTCATGGGGTTTTTTGTCATCCAATCTCAAATGCTTTCAAAGTCTATTTGTCTTTATATTTGCTTATGCTTTCAGAAAATTATCAACAACTCCTTTTCAGCTTCTTTGCCAAGCAATATTTGATGATCCCATGTTTGAATGTCAGTGGTATTTTTCTAAACGTGGCTTATTTTGACATTTCCTCTGCTTGCAGACACTTATAATTGTAAGATTATTCTGCATCTTTTGACACTTTGCTTTTGATTTGACTGTCCAAATCCACTTCCTAAAGTGTTTGTGCAATCATAAAACTGAAAACTAGTGGAAAGACCTGCCATGCTGCTTGAGAAAGAAGGACTCAGAATCCACAGAGAATGAGCACAGCTGAGACACAGAAGTCACCTAAAAGCCAAACCTTCAGCTTAAATGGCTACATAATAGCTATTACTTAAATCTATTCTGCTATACCTGGTGTTTCTTATTTTGTTTATTTTATATAGTTCTTCCTTTCACTTTTGACTGCTTTTTGTTGTATTAAATGCTTAACAGGTGTTATATTATTATGAATGTAATTTTTTATTTAAGATTTAATTGTAACTGTTCTTTGGAGTAATAGTGTATATAAACAATGGTAAGGAAGTTTACATTTAAGAAAACAAAATGAATGTGTTATATTCCCTCATATGTAGCAGATCATAACTGCACCCATATAGGCTAATGCTTCAGTCAGATGATGTTTATGGACATGGAGCATTATATTATCCGGAGAGTATTTTCATATAAACGAAGTTCAGTGGATATCCACTGCCAAATTGCACACAGATAAGGACAGTATGTACAATATTGTTACCATAATTTGGTGATCAGATAGACTCAGAATTTTTCCTACTGAGAAACTCAGAAAAACAATGGCTGTAATAGTAAAAACCATCCTTGTCCACTGTAAAGCATCAGAGATTCTCTTGAAATTTGTCTGTTTACACATTTTTCTCATTCTAAGAAACAGAAGTAACTAGTAAACTATGGACACCTTCTATCCATGACCAATGAAAGTGACCTTTTTCTCCCTGGCATTGCAACTTCAATTTAGTGCAGTAATAAAGAATTTCTGAGAACTGCAGGTTCAGTGTCAATTGGAGAAGCTGGTATAATCTGTTGTGCTTAATTTCTGCAAGATTTGAGACATTTCCCAGACTACCAACCTTCTCTTCACTTGTTCACTGAGCAATCACTCCCTTCAGTGCTGAAGGATCCAGGATAGGCTGAATTTTTTCTGTGCTGGTCTCCACACAAATCCCATATCCCTACAGGCTCAGGGTGGGGAATATCCAGCAGACAAACTTTGCTTCACAACGAACACGGACTGGCATGCACTTTCCTTGAACCCCACTTGGAGGAAGGAAGAATTTCAAAGCTCAGTTAACAACTCAGAGGAGGTGATGTAATTTGTTTTGGTGATATTTCTCAGTTACCACCTATTTAAGGCTGGCAGTTTTAGATGATTTGTGGTGAACAAATGGGCTTTAATCAAACTTCCTTTTTAAAAAATAACAGAATCAGGTACAGCAAGTCGACAGGGAAAATATATAAGTTTAATTCTCTGTGTATAATGCTGGCTGGAACACTAATTCACTTCTAAGCAAAAGACTACCATTTGTGCACAATGGTTCAACATATAGAAAAGCTGCCAGGAAAAGCATTATTTGAAAACATTCATTTTGGGGGGGAAAAAATTATATACCTGTCCAAATCATTCAGCATTTACAAAACATAACTGAATTTTTTTTAAAGTTCACAGCCCACAAGGAGCACTAACTGGTGAACTCAGAGTCCCAGCTGCACCATCTCCATATTTTCGTCAACTGTGAGGAAGACAAGCTTATGAAAAACTAGTTGCTGAATTCAACCCCATTGCTGAACCAGTTTTTGAAAATCAGGTTGGTGGTCTGGAGCTCTCTGTCATCTCTCCAAAGAGCTGCACTGCTGGGTTCAGCCCAAAGGAAAGCTCCCTGCACACTTCCTCACCTGCCCCTGTCTTACTCTTGGTTGGCCTTTGCTCTCCTTGCTTGCCTGGGGTCAGGTCATTGTGGAACCCTACCACTGCCTTGTCTCCACACTATCCTTAGCCACCTTCCACTCCTGGCACCTCCTTGGGGCACCTTCTTGGTCTTTCACCAGGACACATCTGACCACAGGAGGAGAGGAATATTTTCTAACTGAAGAGCTCATGACCTCCTCATGACTTTTCAAGTCTCTGAAGAGGTATATTCACAAAAGCACCTCTGTGTTCTAGTATTTAAGACACAGTTGTGCAACATTTAGATCTTCAGCCTCCTACTTTCCTTCCTCAACAACTCCTCAATTCTGGAATTGCCTAAAATTTCAGATGATTCTCCCAGTAAAATTCCCCAGATACTAAACTGTCTCTTGCCAGTCACACCCAGAATTGCTCAATTCTTGACGGTGCTGAGAAGCCAGGCACTGAATTCATGCCTGAATTTTGTCAGAATTTATAGTCAAAGCTTATTCCCCATCCCAAAATGCACTGCATTTTCTGGGGGCACACTGCCAGACAGGACCTGACACAATGCAGCGAGGTAGGAAGGTTCTGCATCCTTTCTTCTGCTTGATGCTAGCAGGTCACTCAGCTGAGACATGGGAAGATTTCTTCAGCAAAATAAAGGAGCTGTAGTTTCTGCTACTCTGCAGAGAAATCCCCAGTGTTGTAGCACCACCCAGCATAGCATAACAGCTTCTGTAATACGTGACGCTGTCAAGGCCCAACAGCCACTCCAGCCACGTAGGCTCCATCTGACTCAGTGGTGCAATGTGAATCCTTAACCCCAGAAAAGTCACAGACTTTCCAAGTAGCTGCATAGGAAATTCTCCCACTGGCTGGCCTCAGCCTTTCTTACCAAGACAATAGCACAGCTCCCTGCCCTTATTCCTGATGGCCACAAGGTCCTGGACAACTTGTCACACTTGTGCTCTTCTGTCCCAATACATATTTCATGATTTTCCCTAAAATTAAAACTGTACAGTTATAAGACAGTACTCTGACTTTAGCAGGGCAAGAAGTGTCTGGGAGGTAGGTTCTCCAAAATCTGTCCCCTTTCATCGGTCTAGGCTTCCATTCCAGTGCATTAGTGGATTTTGGAAAGGATGTTTCTGTCTTTACAGTTGCAGTTTAGAATTGGAAAATGGGGCTTAATCTGCTTAGCTTTTTTTGAAAACCTGAGTAGGCAGTCATTTGGACTTTTTGCTTTGCATTTTCACTCAGATTCTTTCAGGATATGACTTAAGGGACATTTTTGAACATTTTATCCATGCAACTTTTCATCCTGTAGATCAATTTTCCAAGCATGGTGTGCCAGTAAAAAGGTGCTCTTGTCTACCCAAGCGACTTAAAGTGCATAAAAATTGCCATACCTGTCTGGCTTCAGCAAGAAACTCTGCTTTCTGACACCATTATCTTACCAAGAAAGATACCTTGCAGGCATCTTTGCTGTCAGTGCAGTTTCCTGCCTATTCCAGACAGATGTGAGGTTGAAACATTAAGCAGTAAGTCTTTCACTCTGTTATGCAGATTTATGTGAAGACAAATGCATTAAATGCCAAATTAACATACTGAGTTTTATACAGAAAGTCGTGAAAATGAGTGGAGGTGTTCAACTTTCACTTTCAGGGCTGCTGTGCAAGCTAACATGTGGACTTTCATGAGAGAAATGTTTCATGCAATGATACTGATGTTCTTAATTAACTGATTTATTGGAATCCTTCCCCCTGTTCCATCTAAATTCTTCCTCTGCCTTGTGTTTTATCTTCTTTTATCTGAGTTTCTCAAGATTTCTCAGCAGCAGCCAGAGGGTATATTTGTTTGCAGTATGAATTAAATTCTGGCGCTAGATTTATCTGTCTCTGTACTGCTGTGTATTTGGTCTGATGGTTTCTGGGTTTTAAGGTGTTTTTAGTTTGGTCTTATTATCCAGTGCTTTATTATCCAGTGCTCTGATATCTGAAGTAATCACACAATCATATAGGAGTGTTGTTTGGAAGAAATGCCTGAAGTTCATGGTCCGACTCCACTTGCAAGAAGGAGTATCACCAACCTAATGAGGTCAGCTGAGGTTTGCCTGACACAGCATGGAAGCCCTCCTAGCATAGATTTCACCACCTCCCTGTGTAGACTGTTCCACCTCTGCTCTACCCACACAGCAGAAGAGGACAGTAGCTTCCCTTGATCTGCCAACCAAGATCCCCATCACATATCTCAACAGGAAATTTGCTCTGTTTGCAAATGATGGTGCAGCCATGGCCCATGTTCAATCTGGCATCTGCCTCCTCAGTCTGTCACTGAGCCAGAACTACAGCTGAGCAAGGGTTATTCCTCTGTGCTGAGCCTCACAGGGGCTTTGCTGGAGCAGCCAACTTTACTGAGGTGCCTGGCAGAGGGGCCATGTCCATCAGCCCCTCACCAAGTGTCAAAAGTGGCAGGTTTGCTGCACATGTGTTTGCTGTCCGGGCTGCTGGGGACACCCTACAACCACGGCCCCCAGTAGCACCCTGGCATGCTCTCCCCTTTCTGACACAACAAGATATGCTGTGAGACTTCACCATGGTTACCCAATGAAAGATCCAAAGCCTAGTGAAGCAAGAGGGAATATTTTCAATGGTTCTGCCAATTTTCCGGCATTTGGGATTCCCTGATATGATTAAGCTTTGTCTTGTAGTTCCGAGCCTCCTGAGCATAGGCAGAAGAAGTTTCAAGCAATTATTCACATGATCAAGCCACAGACAACAGTGTATAACATGTTGGGCTAAGGGCCAGGTATGTAGCAATTAGAGGCACCTTGTGCCAAAACACATCTCCACCTATTATGGAAGGTGATAGAACTAATATTACACTAGAACTTTGCTATTCCTGGCTGAAGTGTGGAACACTGAAAGATTACATTTTGTTCATTACCAGATGAAGTTACAATCACCAGCATCTGTAAGAGTTTTTTCTACTCAGTTAAAAGAGAGAGCAAGATCACATGAGAAATTAATAAAGCAGCAGTTAATGCACCATATTCTAAACCGTCCTACTTAATTTTTTTAACAAGTTCATTTTAATTCTTCATACGTATAGATGAATCTGAACTCATATTTTGCTTGAAGTGATAAAATTTTCCTATGAAGACATCATTTAGATAGTCCTTTTCCTGAAAAGAAATTTTTTTTTTTGTGTTGTGAAAAACTTCATGCAGTAGGGACAGCTCTGTGCTATGCTCGGGATTATGAGTTAGTTGTTCCACTTCGATATTCTCTACACTTAAGCTCATATGCTTTGACAAGATGTCTAAGTTTAAAAGAATGGGGCTCTGCTATTCTATACATGAAATAAATACTTATCTGTTACTCATTTGCCATTAAACAGAGCACGAGGTAGAGTTCAGCAACTCAGCAAAAAATTGTACTTGCCCACTTGCAATGTGAACCCCATTTTTCTGTGGCAGTTGCTAGATCTCAGTAATAACTTTTTTTTTTCTGCTCCCCTACAGGAGAGAAGAAGAGAGGGGAACACCTGATAGTGGATTCCCAACATGAGTCCTATCAGGGCCACCTTGAAACCAGGCCAGTTCTGAGGACAGAGATTTTGTTGGGATGGGTCCACCTGGTGGCTGAAATTCAACTGTTTGAAAGTTCTAGGAAAAGATCAGCAAAACAGAGTTAAATTCAATAAGGGAATCTGCCTGATAAAAGAGAGCGACCAGGCCACGTGCCAGAGGACCAACCTGGAGGAAGAAAAAAGAGAAGCAAACCTGCCAAGCCTAGGACACTCTCCAAGGAAAGACTCACAGGAAGAATGAGATCAGAATTGGAGCAGGGTGTGCAGAGTCTAGGAAAGGGGTCTGCAACTTTTCTAGCACTTTGACAAAAAAATATTAGTGAAAGTGAATGTGTTTCAGTAACTATTCTGGTAGTATTGTCTGCCTCATACATCTGGCACACAACAGCTGCTGATCAAGAACCAGGAGATAACTAACAAATCCCTGGCCTTAGGGTTTTAGAGTCACATTCCAAAAACACCTTAGAAACCTGGACTAAGCAAAACTGACCTGGCTTTTCCCAGGTCCACTTGGCTTACAAGTACATGGGATCCAGCAATGATTCAGAGCACTGATATTCACCCAGAGCCAAGCTGCAACTTCTGCACATCGTGTTCCCTGGATGGATACACGATCTACTCCAGTCAGTTCACAAACTGAAAGCATCATTCAGCTCATTGTAACACTACAGCAAAGCTGGGTGAGGCTGCACTGGACCCATGCCAGGTCACAGCCAGTGCATTCTGGCCCCTCCAAGTTCACAAGGATGGAAAATTTCATTCTATTGCTTCCAATCAGCTAAATTCTGATTATATTCTTATTAGAAGTATTAATTACTGTGCACACTTGGGACTAAAGCTAAAAATCTTAAAAATATAACTAAAGCAGAATATTTCAATCTGCTATATCAGCATCACAGACAACCAAAACTACAACCAATATATCATCACACTAGATTTTTTGATATACAGTAAGGCTATCCATCCATGAATTAGCATTTTCAGGAGCTGACCCAGGGCTGCAGAATAAGTCTTGGGACATGCATTGAGCTGCAGGTATTCTAAAGTCTTATTCTATGGAGCCGTTCATGGAGCAAAGAATTTGAAGCTGGGTACAAGACTGCCAGATCATCTTTATAAGAGACAGTGAAGATACTCAATTGTGAAGTTGTGGTTTTCTTTTTCAGTTTTCATTCTGTCCACTTCCCTTGGAACATGATTGGCAAGGCTGCAAAATACTGCTTATATGCCACACATGGAAAAATTTCTCTGCTCTCTACAGGTTTTTTCCCATATTTAAACCATCAGCAACATTAAAGTATTTCTACAGCATCCAGGTGTTTCCCACAGCAACACATACCTGATACTGATCTCTGGTCCCACAGGCTGCCACCTTTATATCCAGAATGCAGGGGAAGGATCTGGACCAACAATACCATTTTGCACAATGCTAAAATCTATGCTCTGGAGACAAAACAGCTGCATTGTAAACATCAACCTGCCTGCCAGCTGGCTCTACTTGTTGAAACAAGAGCAAATCCCTTCCCATGTAATCTTTACCTCAGGAAGGGTGGGAAAAAGAGACACATCAAACAATGTGATGTATCCCTGCATTGTACTTTCCAGCTAGCCAGGGAACAGCAACATAACCAACTGTAAAGTTGGTTATCAATGTTTCAGATTTAAACACACACTAAATTATAGGACTACAAGCATGGAAAACAAATGCTTTTCCATATTTTTTCTCTTGTCTCTCAAAGGAGTGATTGCCTTCTCCATTCAGAAATAACCTACGATGGGCAATTCCTTACAGATACCAAAGCATCATGTTTCACAGGTGGCTCTGGAAGGGTCTGAGGATATTTATAAGAGTGATGAGTAGTTGAAAATTAGGACGTGAGTGCTGAATATACTTAAATGGATTTTCAATCCAGTGAGCTCCAGGTTGCCTGCAATAGCTGAAGCTCACCAGGTGTGCCCTCCATCACCTCACTCCTGGAGGCCACTCTGTGATGGGAAGCTGGGCTTTGTTGGCTGGGGAGAGCTGCGAATAACCCTGGAACCTGTACTCCTGACCCAAACTGGAAGGCACACACTGAGCAACTGCTGTTGTGGAATTTGGCACACAAACACTCATTTCCAGAGGAAGAATTTGCAAGAAAATTAGCAAGTGTATCTGTTGCAAATCAATGAAAACATTGATAAGAGAAAGCCTTTCCTCACTCCCCCCCTTATTAATATTTTACTTGACTGCTTTGTTTTCTTCCTATATGTCCTAAGAGCAAAATTAAGGATGTTCTCCTTTTCCTTAGCAAAGGATTTTTTTTAACACAGGAAAGGACTGTGAAATAAAATTCTAACAGATAGCTAGGTCTTCTTTTGTACGATGGACACACATGGCTAGGTGTGATTTTTAAACAAAAAATCATTTAAAAGATTGACGCAAAGGCAAAGGAAAATATTTTCTTCTAGCTAAATATTATTTTCTTTTCAGGTACTTAATTTCTCTTTGTTTTTAGCAGAGAAAAACTATTAATGTCTTTGCAAGATCCTATACAGGCCATTTAGAGCTGACCAGAGAGAGGCAGTGATGAAACCAAGCAGAGCAACACCAACTTTAAAATGTAATTGCTCAGGGTCTGACACCTGTCTGGCCCATTGTTGCAACCTGGCAGGAGGTCCAGGAATCCCTGAAAGCCCCAAGCCCCAGATGGTGGAGACAGCCAGAAATTCAGGCACTGATGAGACCAGAAAAGAAGCTGGTAGAAGTCAGACCCTTAGGGGAACTTCACTTTGGAAATGTAGTTCTTCACATACTATATTTTGGGTTTGAAAAATCCAAAAACCTCCAGGGAGAAAAAAATGGGTTTGTTTTCCTAGACCTATTACAATTGAATAGCACTTTTAGCTGTGGCAAAGACACTTCTACCACAAGCAGAGAGAAGCAAAGAGAAGTCTGCTGCCTCTCTTCTGCTGCATTTTTGTGCTATGATTTTCACCTTTCAGGGCTTCTATTACTAGGAGCTTTACCCCACCTTGAGAATGAATGCATAATATTTATCCCAAAATACTGAATGCAAATAAAAAAGATGACACTCATCAGTGATGTTCAAAACAAATTGAAGATTCATGTCTGATACCTATAGCTTGGCAACATTTTCAGTGAATCCTCAGAATAATTTAAAAAGACTCCTGACAAGGTTTTATTGCTGATTGGATTCAGCAGCAATGCCAGCTTAAGGAATTTCATTTTGCCTCTCACAAGATTTCTCCCAACTCTTCTGATTTCAAAATAGTTTTGGAATAGATGGAAATGTCAGAAAGAGGTTTCATTGCTAATTGTACCCTAAATACCTGTTAAAAGTGATGAACTGAATGTGAAATAGCCTGCCATATGCAGTACTGGATACTATTCCCCTATATATTCATGCATGAACCCAGTTTCTTTTTGGAAAACAATTTTTCTCACAGTACTAACTGGTCAGTCAGCCAAAGGTAAGGAGCTCTTTAATGCTTTTAAACATTTAAACAAAATTAAATGTAGACTAACTCAATTTAAAACAATAAAGGGAAGAAAGAAAAATAGGAATTTGCCACCAATGCCTGAAAGCTTTTGTTTTGTGCAACGTCATTGAAGTTATTGTTACTCTATTTTCATGAAGTTGCCTGACAGGGCTCTCTGGGCAATGTGGAGCTGGTTTTTAAACAGCCCATGTGATGCAGTTTGCCAAAATTTTAAATGCCATAATTATCATTAGTGCAATTGAGTGGGCGAGGTGGTGGTTATGAACTCACAGCCCTTCTACCCTCTAATACAATTCAGATATTTGCTTTATCAAGGGGATTAATTTCACCTTCTTGCAACTTTTTACCTATCTGAGCAGACAGAAGTAAGGTCCTCTTTCCTTTAGCCTTTTAGTGATATTTTACTGGTCAAAACATAAGGTATCTTTTTGTTTTTAAAATAGAATGAAAAATAATGGGCAATATATAAATAAAATAAATTAAACTTTGCACGACAGTATTCAGACCACTTCTATCCCCTCGTAATTCCTGGGCCACAGAACCACACTGATTTCTTCCAGCCCAAATGCTCACACCCAAAAATCTACAGAGCTCAGTGAGGCTTGAGGGAGGCGTGGTTGTGACATCTCCAAACGCTCCAGGAGAGCCCAAGGACTCCAACCATCAAAGATGACAAAGTTAACTCATGCCTTGGAATTAAAAGCAAATTTATAGTTTCTGTTGTTTTGGGGTTTGTTTTGTTTTGTTGGTTTCTTTTAGGATTTAGGGTTGACAGAAAATAAATAACTCCTGTGTTATTCAATGGCTGTTTCCCACTGAGAACTTAATCTGATTGAAAAAGTGAAGCAATAAAAAAATAACATGCATCTATGGGAAAATGACAGAATCATGGAATTCATTACTTTTCTGCTCATCTGGTTGTGGCCATTGAAAGGCAATGGTACAAAGATGTCTTATTGGAAAAACATGACTATGACCTCAGTATTCTTACAGAACATAGAATCATTTAAGTTGGAAAAGGCCCTGAATCTCATAAAGTATAACTGTTAACCCAGCACTGCCAAATCCACCA
This sequence comes from Sterrhoptilus dennistouni, assembly GCA_013397095.1. Classification (NCBI taxonomy): domain Eukaryota; kingdom Metazoa; phylum Chordata; class Aves; order Passeriformes; family Zosteropidae; genus Sterrhoptilus; species Sterrhoptilus dennistouni. The sequence goes on from VWZU01011313.1 coordinate 155,316, forward strand.
CTAAACCATGTCCACAAGCGCCACATCTGCACGTTTTTTAAACACCTCCAGGGCTGTGGTTCCATTACTTGCCTGTGCAGCCTGTTCCAGTGCTTGACAACACTTTCAGTGAAGAAAATTTCCCTAATATCCAACCTAAACCTACCCTGGTGCAATCTGTGGCCATTTCCTCTGATTCTGTCACTTGTTACTTGGCAGAAGAGATTGACCCCACCAGGCTACAGCCTCCTTTCAGGGAGCTGTAGAGAGTGATAAGGTCTCCCCTGGGTCTTCTCCAGGATAAACACCCCAAGTTCCCTCAGCTGCTCCTCATCAGACTTGTGCTCCTGACCCTTCACCAGCCTTGTTGCCCTTCCCTGGACACATTCCAGCCTCTCAAAATAGCTGAGGCAGCCAAGTCAGCTGGGCAGTTCCCCTCAGGCACAGCAGTGCTGTTTCCTCCCACAGAGCCTTTGCACCTTTGCTTGCAGAGGTTCAAATGGATTTCAAATTCCAATGTGAGATGCTAAAATTTGATGTGTTGTGGCTTATGAGCACCAGAAAAAAAATGCAAAAAAAGTTACATTTTAAGGACATTTCTTTAAAAATTGATGTAACAAGAAGAAAGAACTACCAGAAAATCTGCACTGAGGAATGTGTGAGGAAGTTATGTTCTCTGGTCCTGAGAGCTCTGGGGGAGCATCTGAAATTGTGGGTACATTTATGAGTTCTTTTCTTTCATAATTTGGTTACATCTCACCTCTGCTTGCAAAGACTAGACTCACTCTATCCCCCACACTGTGCTCTCACCCCTCCTGCAGCACCCATGTGCTGAAGAGCACCTTCTACCCTAGGGTCAAGCACTGAGGCAGAGCTGTGGTGTCTCACAGTGCCATGCACAGTCACCCTCAGAGCAGCCTGCTCCCTGCTGGAGTCAGCTACATGGACAGAAAATGGAGGAGGCAAGTAGACAAAACAATGCTCACAGCTGCTCCAGGGTCAACATCTGTGCAGGTGATGGTTGGCTGCCACAATGTTGTGTTCCACCAGCACAGGATAAAACATTGCTGAAACTCTCTAGCATGATATATGCTTTTACATATATGAGGAGACAGGGTCACAAGGATCTTCTGATTTTTCAGTGGCATCTGGGAGCCTTTTGGGGTTATTTTGGCAGTAATTTCATGTTCCTAGTGGACTTCCCATAGCTGTAAAAATGCTTAGATTATCTAAGGTAGCAAAAACTTCCATCTGTATGAAGTTGGTGCTCACTATCTTTCGCTGATGGGATACACTTTGGAATTTCAAGGTGTGATTTATGCTCCACAAAAGTTGTAGGGTCATTCACTAGTCAACAACAATTTATTGTACTCCCATATGGAAAAATGAAATTTGGAAAGAGAAAAGAGAAAGATGATCTCAGAATGAAGCCTACTAGAAGATAAGGATCATGATTCACCATCGTCCCCCTGAGAGATTTCATTCAGACCTGCATTTTGTACATAACTCACAGAATAAGCCTGAAATTAGGGCCAGTCTCATTGAAGGAGACGAAGAGGGAATTGGAGTTATATCCCTGGAGAAAAATTCAGTACTCTGGGCTTGTATAGCTATATTGTACATAGCAGTCCCAGCCATCATTGATCCCAGCAGGAAGGCGAGGATGACTATTTCAGAGCAAAAGGGGAAAGAAATCAAATCCAGATAGAACAAGATCACACATTTCAATTTGCATCTGTATCATCTTTGAAGTTATGGTTGCAGTTATTGAACGGAGATGACTGGAAATGTCTTTCATACCAAAATGTCTTGGTTGCACTGGGTTTCTCTTTTAGCATGTCAAATCAATTAGCTGGTGTTTGGACAATGCTTTGAAAAGAGGAAGTGAGATATTACATACACACACACAGGCACATTTGTAGCCCCACAACCTTCTGTGCAATTAGTATTTGTAAGAAATGGAAATTGATGTTTTAACTAGAAGAAGAAAGATATAAAACAGATATTTAAAGCTTAAGTTACTTTGCAGATCTTATTAAACTTAAAAGAACAAAGAAATCATGTTCACTTGGGGAAAAAAAAGGCAACAAAAGGAATGAGAGCAATATACTGAAAAGTAAAGAATTTTAAAATTTTTCATTTTAAACTAAGTTTCAGACTGTATAGATACCTAACTAAATCTGCAGCTCACTACAGAATTACAGGCATTGGAAAGTAATGTTTCTTTATCTTATTTCCTCACTCCATTTTGTCCTATCAATTTACTAGGCTGGTAGTAACCAAGGCAAATGTATCATTTTCCTTCAATTACCATGTCATAATAAAAAAGTAAACAGCAGTGTGAATAACTATTAATCCATATGTCAGCACAAGTCAAACAACAAAATAAGAAATATGTAACAGCTCTTGATGACACCTATATAGATACCTCCTTTTTGCCTTTATCTTCTCCCCAGTTTCATTACCATTCATGTCTGGCTAAGTAAGTATCAGATTTTAGCTAGATGAAAACTATGGTGAAATTTTGAGAGCATTAGGTGTTGTAGTTCCAGGTTGCTACAAAATACCCTGTGATTCAAGATTTTGAAATCTGTTGCATTCAAGATGTTCTTGGTTGGCACACTTTAATGTCTTCTACTGTAGATTTAAACTAAACTTCTGACTCCAGTGTTGTTCTATCAATTTTTCCATAATGCTCCATTCACTGGACTCTACAAAGCTACCCCCTGTCAGTGGGGTATGCAGAAGGAAATCATTTGTCTCTTCTGTCAAATATCTCTAGACTGATAAACATGAATTTATAATTCACATCTCAATCAGAAAAAAAATATTACCTTGGAGTAATATTTATACATTTTGACAATTTGATGTCATAATGAAAAAAATTGTGCTCAAGATACTCTGACAATGAGAGTGTGCCTGCACAAGCTCTTTGGTTTAGGTCAGGAGAACACGTCTAATGTTAACTGTGGTTAACAAGTGGTGTTCCCCCAACACCACTTGTGTTTCACCTCACAGAGCAGTCTCAGAGCACACACCGTGTTCCCCAGATGAAACAAAACCAAAAGGTGAACTCCAGCAGTTAATGAGTTTCCAGAGAGTGGAGCTATCTGGAATCAATCCCCGAGCTGGTACACACCTCATGCAGCAGATCCATAGTACCAATTCTCTGCTTATCAGCTCCTGCTAGGCATCACTAACAGTTAATGTGGAAAGCCCCAGGGTATGGCTTTAATTCCTCTCCCTTCCCCATCCTTCTGCACAAGACTGTATTTACTAATTCATATTTTATTAATTTATATTTTCGAAGAGTCTGGGCTCCCCACTACATAACTGCATTAACTGCCAACAGAGAAACAAGAGCTTCTCCCTGGAGAGCTTCTAATGAGCTAAATAGAGGACAAGGGATTTGATGGAGATGGATAGACCAGTGACTGTGAAGTGACAGTGCAAGGATATGAGTCAAACTGGGCTGATCAGAAAAAGAGGACACCTTCTCAGCACTGAAAATCAGATAAGTTACAGAGATTAGGCCAAGAAAACTCTGAGAAAATGAAAAAAAAAAAAAGCATTTGATATGACAGAGGTTGCAGCAGAGAGGACAGAAAGAGGGGTCAAAGCTATGCTTTAGAAAAATGCACTTTACCGCACTAGTCCACATGGATATAAATGGTCCAAAGCTACAAAAAAGCCAACACTGTACCCAAAATGTTCTGCATGACCTGAACTAAGACACCATCCTTCAGCACGTGGTGATAATAATTCTTTCTTCTATCCAGAATCACTTCAGAGATGGAAACATTGCCTTTAACACTTCCATTACCACATATATTCCACGTCAACAGTGGAAACATAATCTTAAAATAAAAATAGAAATTTCCCTTTTCACTTGAAATGCTTGGACAGTGGTGCTTTCAGCGGGAGAAATCTTGTGACTAAAAGGGACCTGTGAGTACTAAAACAAAAAAGACTATGTAGCAGACAAGTGAAAGAAGATATTGATAGTGCTGTTATCACCACAGTGAAGTGATTTAGAAGGCATGAATTTAAAGTACCAGCTGTCCCATTTACTTTTCCTGCTTTCAACACAGCACACATTAGTGAGGACACTGGGGAGTTGTCTTCTCCTGCCCAGAACAGGAACATGTCCTGATCTACAAGCAAGGGAAAATAAGAACTGTGAAGACACTGAGCTAGCTTGGATTTCTTCTGGTGACTGAGCCTCCTTTAAATTTACAGCTATTCAGCTAACAAGACCCTCAGCAAAATGAGCACTTGCTTCAAGTGCTCAGTATACTTCAAGGCTCACACGAAAGAGCTTTAGTACAAACAAGAATCAGGACTATAAGTGCAAAGCACTTTACTTGTAGAGTATTCCTTATTTTCAGTGCACATCAATGAAGAACCACATTATACTGTGAAATTCAGCACAGGAAACATTTCAGCTGGCCAGGCAGCTGGCAAAAGGAAGCCACATCATTCCCCATTTTGAATCCAGACAACATATATATGGTCCACCTTTTACATCTGCAGGAGAAGATCATCAGCTTTATCAAACTGGGTTTAATGATTTGGTTTTTGATTAGCACTTTGTGGCAAGAACTACTGAATTTAATTTATGAGTTAAGGATGAAGTTCAGGTTTGTCCTGTAGTGACAGTTGTGCTGCAGCTGGTGTCAGGATGCACCCTTGGGGATTAGTTCCCGGATGGTCCCAGAACTAGTTTCTGCAGAGGTAACATAAGGGACTGAACTGAGACGCAGGGATTGATCTCTCTGCCAGCCTCAAAGTAAAGCCTTTGCCTGATTTCTTCAGGAGGTGTCCAGATGGAAATTTTGGACAGTCACAGAGATTTCACCAGAGAGTCCCTGCTGTGTTTAGACCATTTGACATGCACTACTCTTGTGCTGCAATGTGTTAGCACCCAGGACAGAGAATCTGGCCAGGCTGAGGGACTCCTCCAGGCAAATCCTGCTGTAGAATTAAGAAATGTGTACATAGATATTTGCAAATAGTCAATAGAAACCATTCCTGTAGGTGCAGAAAGGCTCCCCAGGGAAGTGGTCACAGCACTAAGCCTGACAGAGTTGCAGAAAAGCTTGGGCAGTGCTCTCAGACACGTGGTGTGATTCTTGGGGCTGTCCAGTTCAGGGCCAGGATTTGGGCTTCAATTATTCTTGTGGGTCTATCCAACTCAGGGTATTCTGCATTTCTCTGTAGGCCAGCATGGCACATGGGCAGAGCAAAAGAGGGGCAGAGAATCTCACTCTGTCGAGCTGAAGATATCCTTGCAAGGGCCCTCTCAGCAGAGATTTTTATCATCATCTAAGCCTTCCTGTTCTACAGATTTGATTTTTTTTGGTGAATGCTACCCTGTGCAAAGATCCCAGTAAACTACTTCAGCAAATGCTTTGCCCATGGGCGTCTGTCTAGCAACTTAATTTCTCTGGCTGTGCTCCCTCTCATCCTGACAGCTCCAGTGATTCACAGGAAGGACTGCTTTACCTGGCCTTCAACTTTACACAGATAGGCTCTACAAGATATCTCTGGAACAGGGCAAAAAATATCAGATATCTTTCTTTTGATACACCCATAGGAATTTTAAATTCTTTTGTATGTACACAAAGTGTGCCACCCAATCAAGTTGCTGACCCTAAATTCACATTGATAACCACAGAAAGACATACATAGTCTGCAGCTGAACTTTTAGTTCTAATTCTGTTTTGGACAAAGATAATTATTGTTCTTACAGATATTTGATGAAGGTGTTTATCTAATTTATGTAGTCATGCTGAATGAAAAGGAACAGGACTACTAAGCAAGTTTCACCCAGTTCCATCACACAAATTCAATGAAAAATCCAATAGAGAATATCTTGGCCAAAGTCTAATTAACATCATGCTGGTTTACATCACTGCATTATTATAATTGACAAAGGAAAATGGATCAAGTTTAAAAATTAATGAGTAATCCTGACTTTCTTTGGCAGCTTTAGCCGGAACATACAAAAGGTGTTTGTTGTAAACATTAGAATCACTAAGGATTGTTACTCAGGTTAGATACAGATTAATTAATTGACTCTATTTTACAGGAAATGATTGTCCAAAGCAGTATTTTAGCTAAACTGATGCAGTAAGAACCAGTTTTCCCATGGAATTTGCTCTAAAGCAACAGGGTAAAGGGAATTCTTTTGTGAAGTTGTCTGTGTACGGGAGGATTATGTTCACTGCACCCATCTCTGCCACAAAGTAAAGGCTCCCTGTACAAAAATCTATCCCTCTCCAAAGCTCCTACCAGCCCTCAGAGTCTGAAGAGCATAAAGCCTTCCCAGAGATTTCCTTTTGCTGTCACCCTTGTTACTTACAGCAGCAGTATCACAGTAGCAGTTTCACAGTTAATAGCTGTATGTCTTGTGTCCAGCCAGCTCTCACCAGTAGAAGTGGTTCTGGTTTCATGTTACAGCATGAGAAATCACTAATTTTAAATGCCAGTGTCATTAAAAAACAAACAAACAAAAAAAAGAACAAAACAGCCCACGAGTTTCTGTAATGTTAAGTCTTAAAGCACAAGTATTTGAAAACACAGTACACAAACCTGATACAAGAAGCACAGAAATTCCACACCAATGGCTGAATTCTTTCTGAAATGAGGTTCACAAAATCGTTTATTTACCATCTGATATAAAAATGACAGGCTTAATTTTTCTTTTTGAAGCCATCTAATTTGCCACTGTGTTGTCTTACATTTTAGATGGTATTCACACCAAACATTGTCAATTAATAAGATGCAACATAAATTTTTCCTGATATCTCTATATAGCATATGTATCTCATCATTCTGAGCCCTGTGCATTTATTATAGGAGGTGAAAATCCATATGCCTCCAGAAGACTTATTCCTACATCAGTGTAAAGTCACAATCTATTCCAAAAGGAAAGCAGAAAGAACAAGCATCTGGTAGAAAAGCAGGAACCAAGTAAGACCTTAAGCTCTGTCCCATGAAAAAGACAGGATTGATATCAGCACAACTGCCACCACCACCCACGTACTAAGGGAGTGTACATACTTTTGTAACAATACCACTAATCTCTGGAACAGCCAGTTGACCAACGATACTGTAATTAATAACAGATGATCACACAAAACAGCTATCACAAACAAACAAAAACTCCAGGGTGCTTGATACATATAGCTTTAAAAAGAAGCTTTAGAATAACAACTAATATGTCAGTTTGTTTACCATTGAATTTTTAACCCTTAAGAGACACCAAGCCAAAATAAAATCTAGGAGTCATTTGATTTTTCTTGTTACAATTCTGTAGGAAGTAATTTAACCACTTGGAAAAACTAGTGAAACTTTTAATTAAAAAAATATACATTCTGCAGTGTGATAAAACCAGGATCTTTACAGTGATTAATAAGAACATAAATATCTGCCCAAATAGCAGGTTACAAAGGAATTCACACTGGATTTAAATTAGCAACTAATTCAGAACATGAACTTTTTTCAATTTCTCATATTTTCCCCAAGAGTCCTATCTTCACTGGACCATCCTATTGTCCTAATATTACAGTCATCTCTGGTTTGGACTAGAAATTTCATCCCCAAAACAAGCACCTTTTCTCCCAAAATCACATCTACATATTTGTCTTTTCCCACACACAGAGGAGAAAAAAAGGAAAAGAGTATTGACTTCATTGATTTCACATTGCAAAGCAATTTCCTCAGAAAAATCTGACTAGTTCCTAGAATTAGTTCACAGCAGGTGATAAAATAGCGTCATCATCATTAACTCAGGGTCTTCCTCTGGGCTTAGCAAGCAGTCTGGCAGAAGTACACCCTTTTATAACTAAGCTATAAATCATCAAGGCAGGCAGCTTAGTAATTGTTTACAGCTGCTCATAGAAACCAGCTATTGCTCTGAAGAAATAGTAATTTTGCATTACTGGAGAAACGAGGAAAATGTATTTTTTTCTACACGTAAGACACATGGTGTGATCATTTGTGACTTCACAACAGTTTCATGTTGGCCTAAATGTTTATGTCAGCCTGCTGACAGTGATATAAAACTGGTGTCCTCAAACAAGGAATGGCCTGATGGAAAGGTCAACACTAAATATGGGAAAAATTGTATTTCTGATAATAAAGATCAAGATAAACAGTGGTATACGGTAGGGAAGGGAGCTGATCTGGGCTTTACCTTCACCCCATTACCAGTTTCCAATCAGAAATCTCATAGTGATTTACTACAGTCAGATTTTATTATAAATACAGAGGAAGAAGGAGGGAAATGATGTTCTCTTTCACTTTGTCCACTAGGATACAATGTGTTCTTGTCACTGATGGTCACTTCCAGGCTGGAATGTTGGTGTTGTCGTTCTGGCTATTGTAAGAGAGGGTGACACCACAGTAATAAGCTTGAAGCACAGGCAACCCTGCTTATGGTGAAATTCCAAGCATCACTCAGGACCAAATGGCCAGATGCCCCAGCACAGTCCTCATCTTCCTGTTTCTCCAGGCCAGAGGTGTGCATCTCCTCTTCAAAGGTGCATTCCACACCTTCATGCTCCACTGCTGTTTCTTGCAAGTGAAGTTTCAGAAGTGTCAGTCTGGGCAGTGCTCAGTCAGAGGTGCCTGACTGTGTATCCTTGGAGTCCATTTCTCAGCCATCACATTCCTTCACTGCAGCTGCAAAGCTCTGCAAACAGCTCCCAGGAGCCAAATAACAAAATTTAAGGAGCTCATCAGCCACTCCACCAACTCCTACCTTCTTTTCAATACGGGTCAAGGTCCTGTGCCAAAAGGTGCCTTTGTTTGCAGTGCAATCTCATTTAAGTCAGAGGGAACACAGAGGGATATCTGCACCATGAATGCATGTTGCTGAAGAAAAGGTGTTAGATTAACTCATTAAAGATTCAAACATTCCCAGTCTCCAGTATGAGGTATTGCTAGTACAAAATTTAAATTGGTAAGGCTCGGAAGTTCTAGATAACTTGTTAAATAAAGAATGTGAAAGACAATCTTTCTTGCTCATTGTGTCCCTGCATGGTAGAACCTTTACTCATCTTTGCTCTGCACCCCATCCTTTTTTCATGTTATTTTAGCTTGGATATGAGTCATACAATCCTCTCTGTGTCCCTAAGAAAACTTCCTCTTCACAATCCATTTGTCTCAGAATGTTCTGGGGCCTTCTCCTGAAGGGTTTTCACTGCTCTAGGCAGACTAAGCAAAGAGGTAAAAGAAAACCCCACCAATACATCTCTATTAGAGCATACAGAACAGGGTACCTGCACAGCAAGCTGCAAAACAACACATAAAAGAGCTTCAGCAAACTTTCTGTCTAATGGCACCTTCATGCCGTTTAAAGACTGTAGCCAAGTATCCTGGGTCCAGTGCAGAAACTGAGATAATCTTACATTTTACACAAAGATGAAGCTCTGTTTTGTTGCCCATTTGCAGTGATTTGGAGGTCATTGCAAATGACACCAATGGAAACCACTTAGACATGCATGCCCAGCCTTGTCATATACAAAATAATTTGATAAAAGATTTTACCTAAATCACATAAGTCCACAGTAATTTGTGATACATATTCAAGAATTATGATTTCTCAGCTGATCTGTGGTAACTTGTTTAGACCTGGTAACCTGATCATGTGTCAGGTTTCTACACAGTATAAGAAGTGCAGAGGCTTGATAAAAATGTGAGGAAAAACTACAGAAGTCACTACTACAAACATTCAGGAGTCATACTGAAATTTTACTCACTCTCCCCTTGTTCTCCAAGCAGAATCATTGCAATGACTACATCAGGATGAAATTAGGAATTTGGAACTCATACAGTAAGTTTTCAAGGTAAAAATGAGATGACGAGAGAGATGGATAAGATCCAGTGCTATTAGAGAGTAAAATAAGATCAGCAAACATATAGCTCTGCAAAATAATCATTAAGAGTGTCTGCAAATATACGTAGCCAAATTAGACCTGTTGGCTAAGCACTGGAGAAAGTTTAATACAGATAAATTATTCTTTTAGAAGACAGGCTTTAGTAAACATACATTTACAATGAGTTCAAAATTCAGTTTGAACTGATAAAAGATAAAGATAAATTAAGTCCCCTCCCCCACACACACACTATTCACCCAGGCAGGCTTTGCAGTGCTGAAAAAATGTCCATTTTGGAGACTGTCTGAATGCTGTCGATGTAAGCAGTGTAAGCAGTGTCTGTGTCCTAGAACAGACCTATTGCTCCTCAGGTCCTCCTGCTTTCCAGATGTTTCCCTGACTGCTCCTCCTTGCAAACTCCAGGGCAACACCCACCCTCTGCACTCTGTTGTGTGTGCAGCACCCCAGAACCCCTTCGCACAGCCTCTTGCCCAGCTCCCTCTGATGGCCCAGCCAGGGGCAATAGGGTGTAAGATCAGCTTGCCTAGAGGAAACTCTATGGGCAGGAGGCTTAGGTGAAGCAGCACTGTGTTAGTAGAATAATATTGTTCCTAGTCAATAGGCTAGTAGGTAATTCAGAGTTGTCTGGGGTGTTTATGTGCGACATTGCATTGGGCCATGTCACTCAGGGGTCCCAGCATGCCTCCAGGGGCAGCTTCATCCCCATCTCTAATGAGCTCTTTTCCTCAACAAGGCTAAATGAAACTGGTAATGTCCAAGCAGAAGAGTTGATATGGATGTAGGAAAAGTGGCTACCTTTTCAGTTTACTCCTTTCTTCAGTTCTGAACCGAAAATGAAAACATCTGCTTGTGGCAGGTTGGAAAACGCTTACAAGTTTTCAAACAGAAAGGATGTATTTTAACAGCAAGGTGAACTAACACCTGCTACCACATAACAAGTCTGCTGGTGTAGTGTGTAATTACACCACATGTGTAATGGTTTTAAATCTAGGTTTTGGTGCAGGCAGACAAGAATTCAAAGAAGGATTCATTCGGAACAGCCTGGACCCTACTGTCCTTACTGGTCCTCGTGGGGTGCCCTGGCCACCAAATCCAAGATATTGATATCCATACTAAAGGCAGAAGTTTCAAGACTGTGGCTTGAGTGTGGTGCCAGAGGAGAGGAAGAGAGGTTAGGAAAGGACAGTGTGGAGTTTTCAAGGCATTCCCTGTAGAAAGGCAGGTGGGTTCAGGCTGACAGGGGGAGTGGCATGAAGAAATATTTCTTTGACCCCCAAAACTCCACACAAAAGTTCAAGCCTTTAATCCAGTCCTCCCAGCAACTCACATCTTTTTTTTTTTTTTTTTTCTTTTTTTTTTTTTTTAATTAAAACTTCCATTTTGAGATTTTCTTTTCTCCAGAACAACAGACCACTCCATCTGGCTGTGCCTTTTGACTATACTTCAAAATGAAACATAGTAGGCTGAAAATTACTTCCAGGCTCTCCAAGAATCAGGTGGCCCCAGCACATTCAGGGGACTCTGGCTAGGACTGAGTCAGCAGAAGCACCCACATGTCTTCCTGGGGGGAATGCAGCTGCAAAGCAGAACATAAAAACAAAAACACCAACAAATGAGAGCTTCCATGTCAGCCAGCTGAGTAATAGGAACATTTCCATAGCACACAGGACACTATGCTCTTATGCACGGTGTCCAAGAAACACAATATTCAACAGGTCTCCATAATCACCATGTAGTATTTTTGCTGCTTGATGCCATTTTAAAGGCACAGTAGAATGTTTCTGCTGTTAGAATTAAAAAGAGTTCCTTAAAAGTGTGTGGGGAATTGTATAATTTTCTTTAGCATGTTAAGAGCCTGAAAGCCAATCTCTGAAAATTACACGCAGCTCCTTTTAGTTAGCTCAGACACCTTGATGAGTCTTTAAGGAACTTCTCAGTCCCTGAGGGGAAGAATGTGATGAAGAACAAACACTAGTGAACGACATTTGGGCCTGATGGCTTGAGCTTAGGAACCCTATGTAAAATTTCTTCTTTCTTCCCCCTGAGCCCTGCCACCCTTGACAGCAGAAATATTGCTTTCAGACTTGCCACAGGACAGCTCTTGTCTCCAGAGACATCAAATGACACCTAGAAGTTCCTCCAAACTAAATCCATAGTGAAGTGTGAATAGACTGATTTTTTTTTTTACAAAGACCAACTTTGCTTCTTTGTCCTCATTTTTTTTTGCTTGTCATCTTGCTGCCCCTTTTCATTTCTTGAGGAATGTTAGGGGAAATGTGTATGCTCAGCTGTTTTTTCCTTTCCAGAAGCAGAGTTACTCCCCTAAGGCATCCCCATTTCCTTCCTCTTTCTTGGTCTTCACAAACCTGACCAGACAGCCAATCTCCAAGTACACAGATTCACCTGGGACCACTGTGCTGGCCAGTATTTCAGTCTGCAATGACAGTAGTCAGTAAACACTCAGACAAATCCAATTATTTTTCCTCTAAAGCATCTGAAAGTCCCATTACTTACTCATCAGACTACAATCTCATATATATCTCATTATTTCTACCATGAGAAAAAAATTGCTGTCATAATTCCTTTAATTCCCAGTGAAGATCATCACTAAGTCAGTGACATTTATGAAAAATTATCTGTTAATACAATCATTTTTCTGACCAGGCTGTCAGCTCTTTCTGCTGAGACAAAAAGAAATTTCTGTATCCGTCTTCTCACAAAAGAAGTTTGGTTCATCTGCTATCACAAAGCACAAGGTGAAGCCACTACAGTGATGAGAATAAAAGCCAGTAGATTGAAAGGACTTATGACTGCATATATTTTGACTGCTCTATGTATTGCCAAAAACAAAGGAAATTTTGAAAGTGTCAGTTCTTTTATTGTGTCATTATCGAAACTAATATTTATTGATTGTCATAGGAGTATCTGTTATTCTAAATGTTCTGTGCAATAGAACTCAAAATAGTTAAAAATAAATGTATGTGGATTATAATCCTTGTAAACCATTTCAATGAGAATATTGAAACATTTAGTGTTGGTACTATATTATTTATGTTGTTGGCAGAATAATGGCACACATTCAGGTTCCCAGGAGTTACATGCATCCCTAAACTCCATTGATATCCCTGTGTGTTCTTTGGTGATAGAACTGTACAATAAATTGCTTGGTTATAGAAATGAAGCAAGTTAGCCTTTCGTGTAAGCTTGAAGCGCCTGAGAAAAAAAAACAAGACTGCAGCACAAATGTTTGTTCAGCTCCCATGGTTTTCAAAAACATTGACCTAAAAATGAGGCGTTTGGACTGGAAACAGCAGCCAAACCCCACAACAGAGCACAGCATACGCAGTGGTCAGGCTGTGCACTGCCTTTTGCATAACTGCAGCCTGGGGAAGCCAACAACTGTGATGCAAGATAGATCCCTGGAAACACCAATGGGTTTGGCATTTTTTAGGAAGAGGGAGACATCTCCTGGATGAACTGTGAATTTGCTACTCACTCTTTATCCTTAATAAAACATGAAAAAAGTTACAACTATGTGCAATATAGTTACAGACCAGATAAGAGGAGTTGTCTTGGTTCCGTATTTTATGATTTCCAATAGATTTCAAAGTACTGTGTGTTTGCTATCAAGGGGAAAGTAACAGTTTGTCCACTAAGAAAAGGTAAATGCGTTTTAGAATCCCATGTGGCTTCTTGGAAAGAAACACGATGTCCATGCCCTGTCTGAATTACCTTGTCTCATGGCCAGCATTGCTGCAGAACATGAGGCAAACATTAATATTGGGTCTGGAGTCAACTAAGGAGCAATGGTGAGAAGTTATTCCACTGCATGTGGCAATTCATGCAGAATTTCCAGAGATTTACAATGAAAAAAAATGAACAGGCAAAGACAAATGGACAATGAGTTCAGAGTCATTGCTGACTGGTTGTGGATATCAAGGACTTACACATGGATCCCTCCCATCAGGGTTTAAGAGAATGAAATTACTGCACTTTAAGGACCCTCACAAGTCAAGCTATCAAGGGAGACAGAGAGGCATATCAGTCTACCTGTGTACCAGCTTGTTTCCCTGAGGTGCACAGGGTGCTCAGTCATCCCCCACTGACACCACCTCATCTTTGCTGTGGCTGCAGCCTGGGAATCCTCGCTCTGCATTAAGATATTCGGTTAAGCATCTAAATAATTGTGTGAAAAATCTCAGCTTTTGCTGTCAGTCCAGAAAGAAAAGCACACCAAAACAGCTACAGAGAGCAAGTAATTGCACTTTCTTTGATGTTTAGGTTGATGTTAATGTTTATTTATACTTTCAAAAGCAAATTATTGGATAAAAAACACAGTAAGGGTAATGCAGTGGTATTCACACCACTCAGCTGGGCCAAGTGAATCTGGATTATAGATAAAATTGTTTGCAGTGAGTTCAGAATATTAGAGTATTAATATTAGAATGTTAATTAATAATGTATTAAGTAACAGTTATTTTTCCAAGGGCTTTTAAATTCACATGCGCTCTCAAGATTTCTTTGAAATTCTCTGCCCCTCATCAAACTTCCCATCAGGCTTCATGGCCTTGATTTGTTACAATGTTTTTCAATGAGTTTCCAAGATAAATTATGGGCTCTGTGCACTGGGTATCAGTTGTCTGCTTGTGGCTCAAATCTCTCCACTTTAGTCACCCACTCTGCTTTCATCTTGGCACACACTGACACTCGTCAAAAGACTACCTAAAAAGTCACAAATGTATTGGCTGCAGAAAATGCCTTTCTGGTATCTCTTGCCTCAAAGTGACACGACAGAATCAAGGCAATTTGCGAGGGACTGATCTCAAGGTGGTGTGCTGCAGCCTCTCAAAATTATATCCATGTGCTGATGGGGCAATTCCTACCCTGCAGGTATCAGCATCCTTGAAAATTCTGCTCCTGGATACACCTAAGTTGGTACACACAAGCAAGGGAATTTGGCCAGACCCTGCTGCCTGGTTGTGACCCAGACTCATTAAAATCCCATTTCTTACAGCTTTATATGCAAAAACAGGCTATGCTGGGGACCACAAATGAGACAATCTTTTTAAGAATCAGTCATGGTATGGCTGGGCACTGAAACAGGCTCCCCAGGGAAGTGGTCACAGCACTAAGCCTGACAAAGTTCAAAAAGTGTTTGGACAATATTCTTGGACACATGGTGTGTCACTTGGGGATGGTCCTGTACAAGAGCAGGGGTAGGACTTGAGGATCCTTGTGGGTCCTTTCCAACTAAGTATATTCTGTGGTTCTGTGACAGACAGTGAGGGACAGCTCTTTATGGGCACAAGCTGCAGATAAATACAGACATAGATGATATAGATTATGTAGATATAGATATAGATATATATATAGATATAGATACAGATATAGATACAGATATATCTCCTCCAGGACAGAGAGGGCACTACCTACCACCAGAAATACTTGCCTTCCACTCTACCTTATCTCCAACCCTCCTCAAAGCAGAGATTCATATCTCTGAAGTGCTCATTTTCCTTTTACTATAGAGCTTCCCACTCCTAATACTTGTTGCACAAATCTTTCTTGTTGCTGCTATTTGTCAGTCAACAAAGAAAAATAAAGGTCTCATTCCTTATCCCTCTCCCTAGGACTTCAGTCATTTTAGATCTGTTTAATAGCAACAGTCCTAAGAGCAGTTTTGCTAGCTGCAGTAATTGTCAGTTTGGGGTTCTTTTGCTAGAAGAATAGAAGTGTGAAGGATATTGTGGTGATGCCTGTGGTTTGCTTTCTTGCATAACCATTTATCATCTGCATTTTATGGTCTTTTTGATTAATGATTCATTCTACTTGACTTGTAAAAAGTTGCAGCAGTTTCCAGATTTCATTCTCTATGTGCCATTAAATGTCATGCTGGCTTTCCATTTCTCTGCCTGATAATGATGGATTGTTGTAGCAAAGTCTCATAGTGAATTAATGCATTGGCCATATTGGCTTGTAATTCTTAACAGGCCTGTAAATGGAACAAGCTTGGGTTTCAAGACTTTATGAGTGACAGGATATTTTTAAATATCATGTAGTCTATGAGATAGTATGTATGTGATTTTAGTAAAGCCATTATACTGGACTGCAACATTTTCCTGATGGGTCCCTTCCAACTCAGCATATTCTATAATTCTGCGATCCTGATTCTGAATAGTCAATTCCTCTCCTTTTCTCTGGGAACATACATTAAAAATTCATGTTCTGAAGATTTCAGAGTCAGTCCTCATTAGCAAAGGGCCTGTTGCTTTCAGTGATCAAGAAGGATATTTGGTGTTGCACAAAATGGAGAGCAGCAAGCAGATCTCTTTCCTCAAAGTGCTGTCAGATCTCATCCAGATGTGCTAGAAGTTCAGTTACCTGAAAACCACAGTCCTTATCAGTTATGAACAGTAACAGTCTCATGACATTTTTCTCCAAGGAAATGCACTAATCTGGCTGTGTGGCTGTGATCCCAACCTTTCACTCAGGTCTGTACACTGGACTGACTGGTTTCCTGTGCACAGCTCAGCTCACTGGATACAGCACCAAGTACCAGGGTGAGGCATTCTCAATGCTTTCTTATTTTAATCCATTTGCCATGCAAACCTCTTTTTCCAAGTGTCCTCCTGGAGAGCAGGTAGACTGCTAACTACCTTTAAAGTCAGAGTTTTGAGTTCCCACTAGCCCTGTCATAAACACCCATTGTACATCACTTGGAGCCATCTGTCACTAGGTCTGGCAGACCAGGACAATAGTAGCCCCACTAAGAGACAAGGGCTGTACAAGGGTGGGGGCTGTTTTTGCATGTACAGGCAGGTGACACTCCAGAGACACTGTAATTTCTGTCATCCACCGAGCAGCAGGAACAGCAATGCTGTTAGACCCTCCTGTCTCCCTGGCAGGAGTGGCTGGCCCCAGCCCCTCATCCTTGTTAAACTCAGGAGTCCGAAGCCAGCTTCATTCTCCCCATAGGCAAGCCATGACTCATTATGTATAATTGAAACCATTCTAAGAACTATAGGGTTGCCATGAGAAGTATTTTGCCAGTCACAATGAATGCACTTTTTTGAAGTGGTCCACTCCAGTAATTTTGAAATGGTGTTTGCTCTAATAGAACTGATTCCTGGGGACAGGATGCTCTCAAGGCTTGGCTTATTAATTTATTTTAGTGGGAAAAAATGGCATATCACATATCATAAAAAGAGAAAATTGTTTTCAAATCTACATTTGAACCTATTGCTTAACTTAAGGAAATATTTTGTGGGAAAGTATTTCTTGAGACCTAGCACTTTCCCTCTGGGCCCAGCAAAATCCTATCAGAGCTGATGCCACTCTGAATTGATAAAGTGCATGTTCAGTCATGCAGTTACAGACCCATCACTGAAGCATTCCTATCACTGGATAGATCTCTGCACCATCTTCTTTAATCCTGCCTCATTGGAGTAAAATCTGCTTTCTGTGGAGTACTTCATTTCTAATGGCTCTTTTTCGCTTGGTGTTAGATACAAAGGATAAAGAACAAGGGACACCATGAGGGAATACTGCCCAAATCCTGCTCTGGCCAAGCATTATCTGAGAATTTGACAGGTTTTCTGCTAGATGTTAACTACTCCTATTCATTGCAAACTCAGAGAAACTGAAATAACAGTCTTCTACTCTTAAAAGGCTCTCAGGGGACAGTGAAGAACAGTGTCCATATCTGTGCTCTCTATAATGCCTCTCCAATATCAGAATCAATGGGCTATTTCAGAGCTGCAGAACCATGCTCATGCAACAGCCCAGATGTGGGCTCACATTTCCCCAACTACTGTGCCAAGGCAATCTTGAATTTCAAGCACAGTGTAGCAAGGGCTTATTTCTGGAGTTGAAAATCTTAGTTATTTTTTATAACTTAAGATCACCTTGGAGCAGGAGTTTCTGAATACCCTCGACAAAATCTAAATAAAACCATGTGATGAAATGTAGAGGAACAAATTTGATAGAAAAAAAAAGAGAAATTACTACAACCTTGAATTTGATACCCAGAAAAAATGCCAGACAATACTTAATACATCACCAGGAGTAGGAAATAAGAAGATATTTCTTTATATATTTGGCATGTTTCTCTATATATTTATCTCTGTTACACATAAAAGGATCCAGAATGTCCAAGTCATGGAATAACCAAGCATACAGCAGTTACAAAAACATACACAGAGAATCATATTGCAGAGTTGTATTTGTTTCTACACTGTGCTCCCCAGTGCTCCAGGCTTTTGGCTGCGTTCTAGTTCAGTTGAATGCTATATCCACACACAGCCAAAGCAAATAAATCAAGCTGGGCTCAAGCTGCTTGTACAGAACCATCTGGAAGTCTCTTGAAGGTGTTCCCTTGTGGTCCTTTTCTGCTCTGCCTGTGTTCCAGGATATAAAGGATTACTGGGCAGATCACCTGCACTTTATGACATGGCACCTGAGTACATACCTCCTGCAGACCACACCTGACCCTGGACAAAGCCAATTTATGTTTTCTCATCTGCAGAAAATTGAGCTGAAGACTGGATAAACCGTCTGTTAGCAATCATATCTGAGCTGTATGACAAAATGCAATTTCATCTTCTCTATTGATAGCCACCAGAGGCAGAGATGGAGCTATTTGGAGGGTTTAGGTTTCAAAAAATGTTGGTACTTGCTAATAACAATTTTATTGCTTACTTTCCCATGCTTGCCTCTGTCGACACAAAAGTCGAAAAACAACCTTGAACTCCTGGTAGCCTGTCTTTTTCAAGGATGTTGAATATAAAGAAGCACATACTAAATCTCAGATGTAATGCAGCTCTACCCCAGGTCCTAATCTCCCAAAGAATCAAATAGTTTTGAGATGAGAAATGCCACTTTCTAACTGAGCATGAAACTGCAGGTTTGAGTCCTCGATAAAATGTGACTATCCAGGTGTGTCAACATTTCCCCTCTGCCTGAGGCAGGACCTATCAATTCACAGTATCACAGCTGCCTGACTCACTTGCCTAGAAAATAATATGTGTCATATCTGATTTAGTTGACATTCACAGTCACGTTTCTGCTTCACTGCTTTGGACAGGAAACAAGATACCTTTGAACAGAAATTATGATTTGTAGTAATACATTTTTGCAGTTATTTGACAATTTTAATACACAGTGTCAACAAAATTCTGCAGTGCACAGCACAGAAAAAATAATATTTTGTTTTCTCAAAGTTTGAACTGCATGAAATGAATCTTTCATGAGAGTTTCTGAGGTATCTCTCACCATGGTGTGTCAGAATAATTTAGGAATTATGACATAGGAATGAACTAAACTAAAATCATCTCACAAACTGACAACTAGTGCCTTCACATTGGCAATACCAGCACCATCAGACATGTCAGACATTTAATATTATCACCAGAACAGTCTTGACCAAATTTACTAAAAACATTGCAAACTGTCCATCCTGCCATCTGAAGTTTCTCAAATAAATAAAAAGAAGACCCGAGCATGCAATAATTCAATAGGGTGAATTTACATCCCATTATGGGTCAAATCTGGGTGTATTTTAGCAGTTTTCTCTAAAGGAGGCACTGGTATTAATGTCCACCCATGAAAAACTTGCCCCCTCTATCCCTTATAGAAAGAATGATGGCCTTAGGATATTAGGAACTCCAGAAGGATATTAGGATCACTACAAAACCCTGTTAAATAATCCTATTTACAAAATTATAAAGAAGATAGCAAAGATTTCCATTTCTTTTTCAGGAAGACTCAGATAAGATTGATCTCAAGACGCCTCAGAACCCTTGGTTTAGAAATTTTATTTATCATAGATTGGTTTGGATTGGAAAGGGCCTTAAGGAGCACCTAGCTGCAACTCCCTTGCCATGAGCAGGGACATCTTTCACTAGACCAGGTTATTCAAAGCCCCATCCAACCTGGTCTTGAACATTGACAGGAATGGGTAATGACTTCTCTGGGTAACTTGTTCCAGTGACCCATCACTCTCAAGGTAAAGAATTTCTTCCTAATATCTAACATAAACCTTCTTTCTTTCAGTGTGAAGACATTACTCCTTAATACTACATGTCCCTTAAGAAAGTCCCTCTCCATCTTCCTTGCAGGCCTCTTTAGGTACTGGACAGTGCTCAAAGGTGCTCATGGAGCCTTCTCTTCTCCAGGCTGAACAGTCCCAAGTTTCACCCCTGTCCTCATAGGAGAGGTTCTCTAGCCCTCTGATCATCTTCAGAACTTCATCTGGACTCACTCCAACAAGTCCATGTCCCTCCTGTGCTGGGAACCCCACAGGCGGACACAGCACTGCAGGTGGAGTCTCACAAGGGCAGAGTAGAGGGTCATAATCCCCTCCCTTGACCTGCTGCTCACACTGCTTTTGATGCAGGCCAGGACAAGTTTGGTTGTCTGGACTGCAGGAGCACATTGCCAGCTCATGTTGAGCTTCTAATTCACCAGCACTCCTAGTCCTTCACCTCAGGGTTGCTCCCAATCAATCCATGCTCCTCATACTTGGGGTTGCCCCAGCTCAGACGCAGGACCTTGCACTTGGACTTTTTGAACTTCATGAAGTTTGCACAGGCTCACCTTTCAGGTGGTGGTGCCTTGGTGTCCATGGCAAACTCACTGCAGGTGCACTGGATCTCACTGTCCGTGTCACCCACAAAGATGTTGAACAGTGCCAATCCCAATACCAACTGCTGACAACAGCACTTGCCACCCTCTCTACTTGGACATTTAGCAGCTTCTATCTTGTTTTAAATGCTAAGTGAACAAAACAGTCTGAGGAGACAGGATTAGAATGAAGGTCTCTTTGGCATGAACCTGATGCTGTTGGCAGCATTTCAACATGACTTCAACAAGACTGAATATCTAAGATGCTGATTTGAATTTAGATGATATCTGCATATTTAAACTTCTAAAGGTTGAACAAAGAATGGAAGACAAGTCTTCCTCCTCTGGGGTGTGCACCACTAGGTCAGTGTATCAGTGTCAGGCACAACCCAGCATTTTAGAAACAGTGAGTCATTCATCTAAATCCAAACCCCTTATTTAGACCTCAACGTGCAGGAAATGCTTTGGACTTCCCAGTGGCAGTCTTATTGAGACACCTAATCCATAATCCAGGGCACAGATGGACAACCTCTTTCCTGTCTGTTGCTCAGTTAAGATATCTGCACACCAACTGAATCTACTGAGACTGTTTTAGACAATTAATTTCCCAGCTGTGACATCAACTTAGATGCTTGGCACTGGAAAATTCTGCTGTGAAAGCAGGATAGATACAGCTCAGGGAGATCTTAGTTAAGCCAACAAACATTAGCAGAAAAAAAAATGAAAGCTGCTTGGCTACTCCTATGCAGATCTTAATGCTAAGGTTCCTTCAACCAGAAGTCACACTTAGGCCCCTGGAACACATCTCTCAAGTTTACTGTCAAGATATATGTGGGCTTTTTAGTCTCCCTATACTTCTGCTCAGCATCCAAACTTGGATGCAGATGTGTTTTCATTATGTTGGACTCCTTTCCATTTGCTTTCCAACCTTTGTCTTCTTTTCTGCCTTGAGTTCAGCCAAAATCCACCATAAGTTACAGGGTTTTCAGCTGGGGAAAAGTCATATGGTGTAAATGTGTTGATGGTTCTGGTGACTCTATCACATTACAAATCAATTTGCTTCACTCATGGAGTTGAAAAATTATTGCATCAAATCTAAAACCACTACTGTCAAACACATCCTTGAGAGGCACACAAATTTCCCATGCACTTTTACAGTGTTCTTAGCCACAAAATTATTTCTAACAATTGTAAGTCTATTTTACATCTTACTTCTTAAGATGTTAATTCCTAAGATGCTAATTATTTGTCATAAACTCATCCTTCAGACTTTTGTGCCATTTTTTGTTCACAACTGCTAACCTGATTACAAGTCCACCAGCAGTGGGGCTGTGGCAGAAAATGTCACTGCAGTAAATCCATTATTTTCTATTTTCCGTCAGTGTCTGTGAGGTACTTACCTACCATCTCCCACTGTAATCCATACCCCTGTCTACAAAAGCAAGGAACTCTCTGCTTTGGAATGATCCTTTTGGTTTATTACTTTGTATTTCTTCACAGTGCCTAAATTTGCTCTTGGTTGTAGACCAGGTCCTCCTCATTTTCCCACATTCTACCCAAGTTTCAGTGTCAGAAAAAAATGCCTACAGTGCTTTTTTCTGTTTCTTTGAATTTAAGCATGTTCTGATCAAAAATAATCATATTGTGCCTTAGAAAGTTCTGTACCTGGCATTTACAGCTGGCTTCCTCTACAGGTTTTGGTGACTCCTGGGGCTGCTGGAGCTGCAGAACCAGGAAAGGGCAACATGCATTCAGCTTGGTGTGGCTACAGTTACAAGTAGGAGAGCTAAACAAGCTGTTTAGGATAGCTGTCACTACATCTGACACTAATACATGGAACCTCATGAAGGCAATTATCTTTGCTAAAACTGGGCCTTTGTTTCCCTACCACCACGCTGCAAAGGAACATGAACCTTCTGAAATACCAACAATGAAAGTCCTCTCCTTGCATGGCCATGGTAAATGAGGGACAGGGAATTATTACAGCAGATTTCTAATGAATTGTTTTATCAAAATCTCTTACATGCTTTAGAAATTCTCTTTCCACCATGGACAGTATGACAAACTGACTGAAGTTTACTTCTCCCTGTTCCTATTTCTCTGCCAAATGTAAGCTGTGTGATATACACTAAAGACATCTGAGAAATGATTAGCAGTAATATCATATGTTTGCATGTTCCCTTAGAAAAAACAGAAATGTATTTATAATGTAGCCCTTTACAATTTCAGCATATTCTTCAGCGAAAATACACATCAGTAAGTTCATTAATTTCACTTTTTTTATTCCTACACCATTTAAGACAGTTAAAAGCATGATTGTTTTTTGCAGCAACTCCATTAGGATCTATGTGCAAACTTACCCCAGTGTTTCCTCACAACACAAATGGTGAAACAGCCCTAGCAAAATTTTGTTCCCTTTCCAGTTATGTCTATAAAAGTTCCCTACGGGCAGGATTAACAGAACTGACTTGAGTTCTCCCACTTAAATCTGCCCTTTGTGCTTTGGCAGACACTTGCAATTTGGGTCTGCATTTGTCAGGCAAAGGGATTGTACATATTCTGTCCCTTTATGTGAACCTGATATGCCCTTACTGAAAATCACATGGAAAAATAATGTCTATAAACTTATGAAGAAATTGTGAAATTCTGGGCAAAGTTTTCTCCCATCCTGTTTTGTCAGTTTATCTGGTATAACCCAATGAAAAAGAACTGCATAAAGAAGCTTGTATAACTTTCCAAAGGAGGGGGAAAAAAATCTCAAAGTCCAGGATGAACTTGGAATGTCTGCAACAATCCAAACAGGTCAGGCATAAGCTGAAAGAAGGCCATGCAATGATTTATATTGTCACATTGTTACTGCAGAGGACAAAGAAAGCATGTCCCAGCAGCTGGCATTGTGAAGAAATGAGGCCACCAATTTCTGCTCCTACCCTGGTGGACTCCAGCAGGGGACTTTCCTAACAGTCCATGTCAAACAGGAGATCCCAGGCAGGTCACAGAGCCTGAAATGGAACATTAGCAACATGCCTGCACTTTCAGGAACCATAAGAAAAGCACAGTATTTTATAAAAGCTCTGGCCTAGCTTGGCAGTGAATTGGCTGCACTCAGAATTTGTTACTCCTGACGACAGCAGCTGTTCTCCAAGCAGCAGTGGGCAGCTTGTGGGAGCTCACTCAGCTTCCCAGGTGGCCTTCCGAGCTCTTTGTGGTGCAGTGGGGAAGCATCAGATAATCTACAAGCTATGGCACTTCCCACTGGTGGAAGGTCAGGTGGGGACTGTTTTGGGGATTCAGAAAGCCATTTGCTAGCTACACCCTTCAGGAATTTCTTTGGTGTAAATTTGCCCCAAGACACACTTTTTTAAAAAGCCACAACTGTACAATAAATGATAAAGTTATCATCAGACAGAACCCAGCTGCAATGATATGCCCAGAGGTAAAGCACAGCATGGGCTGTAGGCACAAAACACAAGCAAAATTCCTGGACCTGTGTACCATTATGGCAGTATAGTCAAGAGTATAAATGAATATAAACTAACAGCTGCAGCCATTTGTCCTAAATAAATGGATATTCCACTGAATTATTAGCTGTTCAAGTGGAAAAGCTACAGCAGCTACAAGGACAAGATGAGAGTGATATAAAAAAACAGGCTGGAAGAAGGAGACTACAGGGATGTGGATGTTACCTTTTACTTTATAAACATAGGTGGGTTAAAACAGGAAAAATGAGAAGGGCACCTTCATATAGAGAGTCCCACTTAGTAGATGTGAGATGGGAGTGATGTTTTTACAGCAGTACTGCAAGGCAAAAAATTAATTTGCTGGGGAAATTACAGGAAATTACTAAAAGTTTTCATTCTTTGTGGGTAATTATATTTTAGTTGTAACTTTGTGATTTGGACTAGATTTCACTTTTCGCTGGAATCTCTGAAGTAAATGTTCCCACTCTGATTAAAAAAAAAAATACATTGAAAAGTAAATAAATAAGTGGAGTCTTGTTTAACTATACACTGAAGTATCACAGGGAGACTGTTCCCTGTGATTAATGAGTTTTTGGCCTGCTGAATAATTCCATTAAACCACTTATCAGCACAATTCACTGTCACTTTTCTCAGCACTGGTTTCAGATGCATATGCAAACTAATTACCATGTAGAACAACAGCTTGTGGTGCAGAAACTGAGACTGTCTAACCCAATTCAGAAATTTCCATCTAGTTTTCACATTTAATTTTTAAAGAAAATCTCACTATCATGAAAACTCTTCTGGTCCTATGGAAAATGTGTTTAGAGAACTACAAAAAACTTTTAAACTGGTTTTCTGCATAAGAAATATAAAAAGTTTAAAAAGTATCCTGTACCCACTATATGGAAAACAGGAAATTAAATATTGGCCACAAGACATTTTTTACAGTTTTATTGAAGTAAGAGTTTTAACAATGTGTTTAACTATGTAACACATTCATCAATTGTTAGCATGAAGCTCCTGCTTTTCTGCACAGCATTTGCTACCTCCACTTTAGAAGTCTCCACATCACAGGAGGTGTAAATGTTCTTTTTAAATTTAAATTATGCTTATTAAAAGCTTCAGAATTGCCAGGAGAGCCACTGTGATGAAAACCCTCTTATATATTTTTCCAAGAAGATTTACAACCTGCATTAGACACAGCACTCAGCCATAAAATCAAGAGAAATGTGCAGACCTGACACACTTCCTCTGTGCAACAGAAATTAAAATATATATCCCCATGAATGTTGTCATAGTAACATGTGGGAAACATTAAAAGAAGTTAACATGAGGAACAGGTATAATTTATATTTCTCTAAAATCTTACCCCACACATTGCTCATAAATCATCCAGCGTGAGTCTGTGTTACAGAGTTGTTCAACTTTCCATCCTCTAGTCATATTGTTCCAACTCACAAAATAAGTGCTGGAAAAAATGGCTCAGCATCAACTGGGTATTACAGTCTGCTCAGCAATAGAGATATGCAAACTTCAAAACAAAACCAACAAGGCTGATACCAGTTTTAAGGTATTCACATGTATCTGCAAAAGGAGCTCCTGCAAGAGAGGAACTCAGAACCTGCAGTTCTTGAAGCCTAGGTGAGCAAATATTTCCCAAATTACTTGGCTAAATTATTGGTTCCTTTAGAAAGCATTGGTCTAATTAGCTGTTCAAGACTTTCCTATTTCATAAAAGCCCTGTGGTCTATCCACCTGGAAAATGAAAATAAAAAATTAGTCAAATTGACCTGTAGCCTCACCTTATAGGGAGTTCCATATGGTCTTATATGTTCAAAATCAGTACATTGACAAGCTCAATGTAATGGTCCCCCTTGAAAATAAAAGTCTAGTTCCTATTTTTATGCCCAAAATAATTTAGTTCAGTTTAATTTGAATGTATTTTATAGTCTATAGTGACAGTAAAATAACTTTATGGAGTTAGTTTACATAAAAAACTTCTTTGTAGACTATCAAGTGAATAAAATATTTAAAAATACCCAGCCATTATTTCCCAAGCTGTAATAGTTCTTAAAAAACAGTCAAGCACTTGACAGATACACAGAAGTATTTGAACTGCTTTGTAGAGGATACTTTGCATATTATGTGATATGTAATAATAGCTATGACTTTTTTTTCAGTTTTTAAATTACTATGAGGCTAAAAAAAAAAGAACATAATACCACCAGAGATACAGGGAAGTATTACAAAAGGCCTTCCTTAATCCAGCTGAAGACTGGATGTTCAAGGCTGAGCATGAGAATACAAATTCAACTCGATCTGTTTGAGTTAAGGTCATTTTTCAGGAACAGAAGGGATGTGGGCAATGGGAAAGGCTCTGGGGAAGCCTCCATTGGAGCAAGTGGCACAGCTATGGAATATCTGCAACATGGAAACCTTGTGGAGCTGCTGACCAGGCACCAGCCCAAGGGAAGGTGA
Source organism: Sterrhoptilus dennistouni (assembly GCA_013397095.1). NCBI lineage: Eukaryota > Metazoa > Chordata > Aves > Passeriformes > Zosteropidae > Sterrhoptilus > Sterrhoptilus dennistouni. Next base: position 181,762 of record VWZU01011313.1, read on the forward strand.
GGACAGCCCAGGCAGATATGGGATCAGGAAAGGTTGGCAGTGGTGTCACACCAGTTTTGGCACGGTGGTATTTGGGGGATTTACAGCAAGCTGTGCAATGAGCTCAGGTATGACTTTGCAAGGAAAGGAGACACCCCTGAATTTTCTTTAAAATGGGAGAGGACAGGGCAACCCTACAAATTTGTCCAGAACAACACAAGTTATGCTGCAGTTTGCTTGTACCCTGAATGCACAGATGCCCCAAAAGCCATCCCAGGGTTTTCTGAGGGCTCGTCTGAATTGGGTGGGAATTTAAACACTGACCTCAGCAGGACAGGGAGGCCTCTTGTGCAGAAATCCACAGCAGTCAGATCAAGACCTTCTTCATGTAATGGCCTTTCTACAGCAGTGGCCATCAGCAACTATCAAGAAATGTTTATGGATATAAGAGTTTAAGTGTATAAGAAGGGTAAATATACTAAATATACATAAAGATACTCTTTACATTGCAGTGATCAATTTTCTGAGTAAAACCTCAGTATTCTTGAAGACATTTTAGCCTAAAGTTGCAATATTTAATGTGACTGAATATCTTTATATTACCTTAAAAGCCATTTTTTCATATAATATAAGGATTGCAAGAAGTCAAGAAATATTTTTGAAAAAATTCTGAGCTTCTAAACATAAATTTAACATAACTTTGGACTTTCCAAAAAAAAACCTATACTAAAATAATCTGTAAAGTAATTTTGTCATTAAATTGCTACACTTCTCAACAGAGACCTGTATTTCTCTTCACCATATTCTTTTGAAGTTTACAAAATAAATTACTTCTACTGGCTCAGTGTATTAAAAAAAAAAATTAAAGTAACTATAAGCCTTCCTTATGCTTTTCAGCAGCATCTAATATGACTAATTTTATGGAGAGTCTTTAATAAAGGATTACTTGTGCTGTGGAAGCACACAGTTCTGCTGGGTTTTTGTCTCTTTTTTAAAGAGTTCTGTTGAGGTTTTGTAATTTTTTAAAAAGTTAGTTCTTTATGCAAATGTCTCTGAAGAATATAGCACTTTATACAATGTTTTATACAAAAGTACAGGCTTTAAATGTGCTACTTGACCTATGTTCTCCAAAAGACCCATCTTTTCCTGGCAATCCATACTGAAATAAAATTATTTCCTGTGAATTTAATTATGTTGAAAGCAATTAACCACAGCACTTTTCTACCTATAAAGATGAAAATCCTAGAAGACCACATCACATATACATGACGCAAACCATTAAGCTATACTGATTTATGTCATCTAAACTGCTTTACTCTATTTTGAATGCTTGTGTCCATTTTCAGCAGGTTTAGAGTTTTCTTTTGTTTTTCCATCAGAAAGAAATGGAATCATGAAATTCTAATTTTCATTCAACTGCATATGTTAGAAAAAATACTGAAATGTAAGCCATCTAATTACAGGGATCTTACCCCTTGTTGCAAAGAAACCACAGTTTGGAGAATGTCCAGCCTTAAAATTAATGACTAAGTGTGATCCACAGAGAAATAACTTTAACCACAATTTGGCTAGACCTTAAAGTCTGCATTTTTATTGGTTTTGGCATCTGGAAACTTATTTCTAATGGATTCACATCCCTTGAGATAAGCAGTGAAAGAAAGGTGGCTAGACCTAAACTTGAATGTTTTGTGCTTTCTCGTCTTTCTTTTCTGACATTTCAATAGCATTAATTACAGTGTAAGCAGAAAAGTCAATTGTCTTACAGTTTGACAGGACTGGGGTTTGTTCCCAAGATGTGAGTCCTTGTGCTAAGAAGAAATTATATTCAAATGGGACTTGTTCCAACACTGACAACAGCCATGGGATCAACACGGTAATGGCTTTTGGCTCTCCCTTCCCTTGAATGTGCCTTGTGTAAGCTCAAAGGACCTGTTGAACACAAGACAATCAGTACTTTCAACATGGATATTAATCAGACATAAATGAAGAAATCAGAGTAGTACAGAACAGCTAATCTGGTGAAGCATTGACCTTCTCTTCCAGATGGACAGAAATGCTGAGAAGGTGACAACTGCAGGTAACCACCACGCTTTATTTTCTACAACATTTTACATTGCAACATGACCATGAAAAGGTCAAGCAGACCTTTGAGACCAGTACCTGACCCAGGAGAAATGAACTGCAACCAACACACAGGGAGATCAATAGACTTTTTCAGCAAATTTGGCACTGGATGGATAAAGTTTTTGCTTTCTTTACCGCAAACAGACTCATGCAAACACAAGGCTTGGTGCTAATGGGACTCTTCCCCCAGGCATATGTGTGTCATTCCCACTCTTAAGGTGGGAATTCATAAGATTCCTTGTAGTCAAAGGAATGACAAAAGTCAGAGGGTCAACAAAAGCTTTCAAAGTTGTATTTATAAATTATATACTTGGCATGGAAATTGGTATGTTAGCCCCTTGTCTCCTAAAATAAGGAAATAATACAATGAACTGGCAACCCATGGCTTGCCTTGTACCTTCTGGTAAGAAACAGGCACTTTCAGGGCACCATTCATTGATTCAGATGCCAGTTTAGGATGGGATGCAAAAAAATTGCAAGTGCTGCTTACTACAAATTCCTATTTAATACTGCTTTAGATATGAAAATACATAAAGAAAATCAGACTGTGATCTGTGCTTACATTCATTTACTCATGTACATCTCTGTTGGGCTTGGAGAATCTTCCCCAGATTTCCCAGCTGGTGTTATGGGGAAATTTTAGAAAATACATCTGGAAAACAGGCTTTTTAGATCTGTTTTTCACCAGCAGGGAAGTCATGTAGGTTTTAGGCAGGGGGTTAGAGTGACTAGAAAGGGTTAGAGCATCTCATGTAGAAGATATACAAAATAAAATCCTTCAGGAAAAATCAGCAGAATAAATCCAGGAAGCTGGCAGTTAACATTCCATAGGAATACGTGTTAAGGAAGGAGAGAATTAGAAGCATTGTAATAAAGTATCCTGAAGCAAAGACAAAAGCAGAAAAAGCAAAGGAAACAAGAGATACTCACCTGAATCAGTTCTCAATAATGTGAAGCATAAAGAGGAACCAAACAGCAAAGCACAGCTCAAACAGCTAAAGACAAGGACAAAGCAGAAGCACACAAAGGCATGAAAATCAACACAGATGCAATTAGCAACTAGGATAAGAGGAAATATGCATCTATTAGAGAGTGTGAGGAAGATAATGGAAATGGTATTTCTACCCTCAGTAAAAAGGAAAAGCCAGGAACAGAAGGCATCAAGAAACAATATCTGTATGGCTTGACCAGCACATCTAGCTCTCAACAGACAGTAAACCCATGGCAAACCACTGCAACCCAGCTGGTGACAGATTAAAGAAAGAGCAAATCAGAGAGAACTCAGAGAACTGAGGATTACCTAGACGAATTAGGCTCACATGAGTGATTAGGGAGGAACACACATCTGCCTCATCTGTGCTCTGACCTGACCCATCACACAGAACCTGCAGCCTCAGAGACTTCATGGGTTGATCAGCTTGAGCTGTGAGCCCAAAACTTCAGAGATCTAACCTGAGATACACAGTAACCCTCCTGCTTCTTCTTATCAAACACCCAAGAGGAAAAGTATGAATACCTCTCTTCTGGTTAGTTTTACCTTGGTTCAAAAATTCAAAGTTAAGTAGTGCTTAGAAATTGAAAATATCTCTAAATACTTTAAATTTATAGAAATCTAATAAACTATTCATACCATCATATACATTCTATAAAAGCTGTCTTCAAGACATTTGGGTTAACTATAAATTCCAATATTGTTTATTGTTTAGAATTTCTTGGTCTTTGTGCATGTTGTCTTTAAACAGAAAGCACTTTCTTGCCTGTAACTGGTTCCTATTAAAAAAAAAAAAAAAAAAAAAAAAAAAACACTTCACCCTTGCTAACTTGATAGAGTGGCATTTTTACAAATCATATTCTTTTCTTTGTTCTAGAATGCATTTTCTTAGTCTGCACTAGCCTTCTATCATATGCCCTTGCTAGAACAGAAAAGTTTTGTTGAAATTCATTGAAACAGCTCAGGTTTGACTGAAATGCTTCAACTGAAACTCCTCAAGTTTCTTACACTCTTGGTAGGCCTCAGGCAACTCTCTCACAGAAACATGCATGGCTTCAGAAAGGAATGGCAAGGACTCAAGGCTTCTACAGGAAGCTGGAGAGACTCAGGAACATACACCTCCCCAGCCCTCCCCTCCAGGGCCAAGGTGTGGGTGTCCTTGGAGACCTTGGGCCCCCTTGGATGTCCAGGGCAGGTGGGAGCCCTTTGGCTGTGGTTCCCTCAAGTGGAGCCTCTGGGATGGGAGGGCAGTGCTGGGAATTTGTCTCTCTGAGAACCAGGATGTCCTGGCTCCAGCCACAGGTCTCCGTGTTCCCACCTCCAGATGGCAGAACCAGGGTGCTGAAGCTGGAAGCAGCTGCACAAGCTCTGCTGGTCCATTCCAGGAAAGAAAATCAATTTCTTGATCTTTAAAGCTTCACAGACTACCACACCAGCCCTAAAATCAGAAGAGATGATCCAGGAACCAAGGAGTTTTTTATCCTGCCCAGGGAATTTGGAGGACAGTCAATCTGGAGAGCTCTGGAGCCTGTGCATTCAACTAACACTCGTCTCTTGGCAGTTGGAAAAGAAGCAGAAACACCACTTTCTTTCACACCATGGGACCTCTGTGAACAATTTTTCTTTTCAAAGTTCCAGCTCATTTGATATTTTAGAGCAATGATTATTATAGTCTGCCAACTTGAAATTCTGTAATTTGTCCAACTCTGAATAAAACCATATTGATGTAATACCTGATGACTGACAATATGTAAGTGACAAATATATCTAGACTGGCAATGTTGGAGTCTTTGTGAAGGCAATAGACAGTGTGTATGGTGACAATCATGTCTACTAATTTTCTTAAAGCAAGGGATGGCTGGTAACAATAAATTGGGGTCTCCAAAGGGCACTGAAATTATTTAGATGTCTTTTTTCCCACTCCTCTTTCACTTTTAACATCTATTCACAATATTAAGTGTCTAAATGGATGCAGAAACCAAATTATGTGCCAGAGTTCATCTATAGCACAAGCAGCAGGCAATTTAGATTACTAGTTTGGTTATTACTAAGAGTGCAAAATTGCTGTAAATGAGGCAAAATAAAAAGACTCTCACAGACTTTTCCATTTTATTACATTTCCTGCATTTATTTTGGAGATGAATTCTGCTTTGTCTATAGCAGAATCTTGTGGATAATTATATACTGCCAGTATTTAGTTTCATTATTTAGACACAAATCCTTCTAGCATTTATGCATAAGCATAACTTTAGTCATTTTGAAGTTCTGTGGGATAACCCATTTGTACATGAAAGCAAGCATTTGAATAAATCTTCATAGGATCAAGAGCCTTAAGTTGTACAAGAAGAATTAGATGTTAGAGTAATCTATTGCTGGTTCAGTGAATGTTAAGTTCTTCCCAAAATACCAGATGTGAGGAAGAATGCCCAAAGAACAAAGCAGGCATGACATCACCTAATTGTCATTGTAGAAATAACAGCATGTATGGAACATAAGCCAAAATGTGGGAGATATGGACAATTTGATTTAATCTTTTTGCAAAACCAAAGTAAAATGAATGTAAACTGTAGCTAAATAGACAACTCATTAGTCAGTGCACCAAGTCCATTCTTAAACAATGGCAGATTGTTTAAAATCAAAATTTCTTCTCTTAAAAGTGAGTTACAATTTTCCAAATAAAACCAGTATATTTCAAACCAGAATGCTGATCTTCTCCAGAGCAGGTCACACATTTTAGTGAACCAGCAACCCAGACAGCACCACTTCACCCTCCTGAACCAGGCACAAAGGAAAATCTTCTTATTTAGAAGTCATGGGGCCACCTTGAGCCCCTCTACAACCAACCTCAAGTTCCTCTTTATAATTTTTCCCCATCCAGTAATTACAGGAAGCATCAGCTTTTCCTGAAGACCAAGCTGAGCCCAGCATAGAGGATGAGCCCTGGATGGCTAAGAGAGGTGGTAGCCATGCTGCAAATCTGTCTCTCTGAACAAACAGTACTGGAAAAGGCTTCATCTATTTCTAAATCCTAATTGGAAGGAAAATATTTTTATTTAACATTAACCTTATCTTAGGATTTCAGAGGAGCCTGAGGAGGTTTCATTCTATTTGCACTGAACAAATGGCAAAGTTGCCATTAAATTTGTGAGTGCAGGACCTGGCCTGAGGAACTTTAGTACTCTAAATTACAAAGGAACAATGTAGCTATTATCCCGTATTTTTTTTCAAATGCTTATTTTTTTCCTATTTTAATTAATGATTTGCCCAACCTTTCTGGTTCACTTTTCTTAAATCCATTATTTAGTCACTTGATTATATACCAAAAAGGTGAATAGTGACTGGTATTTCCCAGGTGAGATTTCAGCTCAACTTTCTTCTTCTTAAATCTTGCATAATTTGGAAATATTTCATAGCATTTGGGAACTGAGAATTAAAAAAGACTGTATTGTTGTGATAAGGAAAATATCTGTTGAAGACTTACAGGCATCTAAAGCTGTTTGTAGCTCTTTTAAGTTTTAAATAACAGGCCACAGTAAAAGTAGAGATTTAAATTATTAATATAATTAAGGCACCAAGGGCTTAGTAATAGCCAGAATAAATTCCCCCAATAAATTTTGAGCAATTCAAAAGAGGTTTAAAGCTTTTATTTAAAATATGAATTTTAAAAGATTTATTTATACCTGAAAGCTTAACCTCTATCATATTGAGGCTGTTAATTTTTTCACTTTGAAAAAACATTTATTCACTGCAATAAAAAGGTAGAGTATCACATGTATATATATGTGATTACATTGAGGGTAAAGCAAAGGTGGCTGGAGTTGGAATTACAGTTCCTGCCCATAACCCTCTGGGCAGATCTGCAGTGAGTTTGTGGTGGAAGCTTATTATAAGTCTGGTTGGGGGATTGCACCTGTATCAGGAGAAATATTTCTTCCCACAGGTAGAGATAACCCAGGGACACCATCCCAAGACCTGGTCCCAGTTTGCACCCTCCTTGGCCCCCCAGGTGTTTGAGTCCTCAGTCCTGATGGCCACCTTTCCTGCAAAAACACAATTGAGTCTCAGGGAAATTTCTCAATGTGAAAGCCAAATTTTGTCCATTATTCTCATTCTTAAACTTGATGTCATCCCAGATGAATATTTTGCTGCCCAGCAGTGCCTCCCTCCTCTGAGCACACACCTGGCCATAGGCCAGAGGGTGCAGTGCACACATCTGAGAGCACACATCCCCACCACAAAATGTTGCAATATACAGCTTTCATGGAGTTGCTTTGCTGTCTGTCCTACTCAAGGGCCGTCTAAAATAGCACCCTCCCATTCTGAGAATCATCTTCATTTCTTTTTGGCTTGTCTTTTAACTTCCAAAAGCTTTCAGAGATGTTTCTGTCCTTTGGGGAGGAGTCCTGTGCACATGCAGCTGCTGTGAACCCATTACACCTGTAAAAGATTTGCCACCTCTGTTTAAATGAGCAATTTGTTTCTTTTGGGGATTCTCTGAAGTTAATGGGTGATTTATTAGTTACTTCAACAGCAAACAGGATCAGGCCCTTGTCTTCATCAGACATGTCATCCATCTTCACATGAACAGGCTGACAGGAGAGGAATTGAAATTTCACAGTCTGTGATATATTTAGAGATTGTTTGGATTGCATTAGGCTATGGAAAATACTGTGCAGACCAAGATAATCATCCTTCAGATATTGATCTAACTCCCGTCTGCTCAAATTTGTTCTTCCAAATCACACTGCCTGCAGCTACCTACCACTATCTTAAAGGAATATTGCAGTCACACTGTTGGGATCCTTGGTTTTCTTTCCCAGTGGAAATCAACACTGAAACATGAACTAATTCCAACGGTGAAGGATTGCATGTTCTAAGATGGAATGCTGAAAATCAGGCAGGAATATCCCACCTTAGCCCAATAAGACATAGTTTAGATTTGGGGTGTAGGAAGGAGAATATGTCCACAGAAATCATACCAACAAGGCTATACAGCACTAACTAGACTAGCTCTGAACAAATCAGTGGGAATGGTTAGGGAATATGCCAGATTCCATAAACATTGTAATGAGTGTCCCCAACATGTCCCCAACAGAGCTAACATGTCCCCATATGCTGTACTATCATGGCTACCCTGCTTCCAGCACAGCATTCACTTGTTCCAAGACAGCTCCAGAACCTCTGGGTGGTGCTGCCTTGCCATATTTTGGTTTAGATGCACTTTTATACCTTTGCTGTGCTGGCTCTAAATATATACAAATGTATGGAACAGCTCCATAACTTTGATCTTCACTATAACCACGGATTTGGAATGCAACTCTAAACACTTGGGATGGCTGAAAAGGGCACACAAAGTGTATCACACCAGCAGCCTGGAAAACTGGGGATCCTGCCAGCAAGGCGTAAGGTGGAATAAGACCAACAGGAATCTTAAAGCTTTGCCATTGCCTTTTAGGTGTAAAGCAGGCCTAGCAAAGGACTAATTGCAGAAAGAAATAACAAAATATTTTGTAAGTGTACTTCCCTCAGCAACAAAGAGATACAGATCACAAGACATGGAGCTAGCACAGGACCTCAGTGAACAGTGCAAAGGATGCTGAGAAAGTTAAATTCTGTTTGATTTCCACAGTGTGCTTTGACTAAAATGTTATGTGAACTCAAAGCACCCTTTGTCCTGAAGGGAGAGAATGGAATTAAGATGAATTGAGTTTCTCCTTCTAATACCTTACACATTGCACAAAATAAATGTGAATTTACTCTATGAAAACCATACAGATTAGGGATTTTGCAGTACTGTAAGTTATTGCCCCCAGATCCTTCTTCCTACAGTTTTCTGCTAATTCAAATAGTACTAGTCTCCTAAGTCATGTTACTTTTTTTTAGAATCCAAGATTTTATGTTTAGCAGACTGCATAAGAAACTAAGTATTCTTTATTTTTTATTTAGTTTTGTGGCAATGTCACAAACAAGACAACTCAGAGAGGCAGCCAGGCAGCAACATGTTTTGTTGTAATATTACTAGGTTTTTACTGAGGTCCTGTGCTAGCTCCAGATCTTGTGATCCATATTTCTTCATTGCTGGAGGTGACAAAGCCTTTGCTGTCTCTTGACCTCTTACTCTAGTTTGTGAAATCCAGGGTCCACATCAGCAGCACACACAGTGCAGTTTAGTGCTCTGGGTTCAATAGGCTTTATCAATAGATCATCAATACCTTTTGTTCCAAAAGCAGCAACATTCCCCTCAAAACTCTCAGCACACTCCCACCCAGCATTACTTTAAACTATAAAACCTCGTGTTCACAGTTTCTGTTTTCATGGATTCCATGGCAATGATAACACAATCTGCTAAAACACAGGGTTTTCTCCTCAAAGCCTTGTAAATCCATACAAAGCCACCAAATTTTCTTATGATAAAAAACCTCTCTTGAACCATTCCTCTCCAAATTATCAATGGCTTGCCAATTTTCATCAATTCTTTTAAAAGACATCTCTTTAGCTTCTACATCTTCCCAAAACAGCAGCAAGGAGGGAATATTCAGACAATCCTTTATCTAGAAAAAACTGCAAATTGTCTATGTTAGGGTGAAGTAGATTTTAAAACACATTAATAACATTTTTAATAAACCAATAAAAGTTCTAACTACAACACTGGCTCACACTCATTTATGAGTTTGACTATTTCTGCATGAAAAAATTAATCCAAATCAGTCATTTTTAACATCAGAAAAAAAATAAAGTGGAAGTCCAGAAAGTAATCTTAGAAGGATAAAAACTCACATTGTATCAATTATTCTGAAATTGGGGGTTAATTACATGCTATATTTTCCAAGTATAGTCACAGTATCTCACTTCTGATATTTTTGATTCTTAGATTTTGCAGTAATGTAACTAATTCTGAGAATTTTCTTCACTGGTTTATGTATTATTAAGTTAAATATTTGAGATAACTGTAGCATAAAGTTTTAATTTTATGTATTAAAGAAAGTGTGTTACTGGAATGTAATTTAGGAGTTTGCTACTGCTAAATGGATGGGATGCCTGAGGTCATAAAGCTGTGACAGGAGAGGCAGATATGGACTGACATGAGAAGAGAAGCTGAAAATATTCAAACACTTATCAATTTAGCAATAAAAAGGACACAATGACAATTATCTTTCTCCTAACTTGAACTTTAGATGGGTTGGTTGTTGTTTTGCTTTGCTCTAGTACCATTCAGCTGTCAGAGAGCTGAATGGCAAACAGGTCTCACTCTTCCTCAACAGGTGTTTTGATCTCAGAAATGGATCTTGTTCTATAGGAAAAAGTCCAGAGCTCCTGGATGTGACTGAGACAGAGTAAGATACTCAAATATTCTTGGGTTGATCAGCATGAAAGTTTTGTGCTGGGGAGCTCCTCAAGGCTTGGGTCAAAGATTTTGAAATTGTGGTCACACCTTGCCTGTCACCACTCCATCAACTGCCTTAATGTGGTTCTGTACAAAGGATCCAACATCCAGCTCCTGCCACTGCCTGCCCAGAGGGAAACCAGACCCACTCCTCTCTCTGACTCCTCAGGCATGCTCAGGAGCTAAAAACTGACATCTCCTGTCCCCAGATCTGACAGAGAGCAGGTGCCTGCCTAATTCTGCCTCCCTGTGGGCCCCAACTCCAGCATCCTTCACTGCCTTCAGCCAGCTCACAGCTCCTCTAAAGACACAGATAACTCTCCATGCCATGGTGAGCCCTCCCTTTCCTTGAAGCAAGAACAAAGATGCAGAAAGTGTTTAAAGCCTCCAGGAAGTCATGGCAGGGTCTTTCTGAGCCAGGACCTAAGTGGCAGAGAAGGAGAGGGCACGTTGCAAGTAGGTGAGGCACAGAGCCACGCCATCCTTGGTTTGAGCACAGCTGGGCTAGGGGTTGAGGAACTGTGAGCAGAAGCTGGAAGAGAGAAGGAGATGTGGCAGGTCCCCAGATCATGGTATGACCATGTCACAGACTCGACTCCTCCACATATGGGTAAAGGCTCAGCTGGATGTATAAGAGAGGTTGGGTTTAGGAGTCGGCATACTTGACTGGGGTAAAGAAAAACGGCACAGAGCTGAAGAGGTCAGGAGCCGCGGGCTACAGTTTATAAATACAAACCTTTCTCGTTTCCAGGCTTGCAGGTAGGAAAGGGGACGGCAGGGGCGCACCGTGAGCGCTCACCACTGAACAGACACAACTCACAACAAGCAGAACTGCTGCTCTCTTCCCACAAGAGGGACCCACAGCATCACTTTCCAGAGTGAGGAATCTGGGATGTTTAAGGCTGATGCATAACTAGCCCTACTCTGCCTGTAAGAGGCCACCTATAGATTGTCATATACTCAGCACGAAAACACCCCTGCCTTCTATGAATTGTAAGTCACCTCTGTGACTCCTTCTTTAAGCCGTATTTAAGCCACAGCAGGAAAGTGAGTCTTGAGTAAAGATAAAGAATTGTTTTCAGGAAGCCTCATTAGAGCTGAAGAGCACAATTACACAGCACCCATTCCCCATGTGTCACCATGTGAAAGAGATCTGTCCCAGCTTGTTCTGCAGAGTCACAATCACAAGCAACCACAAGCTGGAGGTAAAGCACACAGTATAAGCAGGACTGATCTCAGCAAGGTGTGCTGTAGAAATGCATCCACTGGTGGGATGAAAACCAGAAATGTCAGCCATGTGGCAGATGGTGGCAGCCAGGCTCACTGAGGTTTCCTCAGCTGGCAATGCTGCCTTCGTCACTGAATGGAAAACGACTGGAAGAAGCACAGATCCTGCCTGGCCTTTCACAAGGCTTCCCAGGGAGATTTTGGCTGGGAGGACTCCTGTCAGGGTTTACAGCCAGGCAGGTTGAGACACCCAGAAGAGACATCTGTCTCCTAGGAAAACTCAGCCCTGGGTCCTTGCAAATTACAGACACAAAACTTGGCTGCTGCTGCAGATCCCAAAGGGACCACATAGGAGCAATGTAGTTTTTACTAGTCTAATGCTGGTAAAAGCTTTCCATTTCCCCAAGTGTTTCTTGAAACCAAGAGCTGGGTCCAGGCCTTCCCACAGTGAGCTGTAAGTGAAAACCAGAGGAACGTATTTTCACCCAGACATATCTTCTTATTGGTGTATTCTGGTCTTGGTTTATCTAAAAGGAAGCAGGATCAAACTTCAAAAATAAGCTCCAAACCATGTAAATAAACTTATTTTTTTTCCTCCCCAAGTGCACTATTTGTACTACTTTTAATACCAACCAAGTGATTCTCCTGCAATTACTTTTTTCTCTGCTGGAAGGAAATTATTTTTTACAGAAAACCTGTCAAAAACACATTTCATACTTTATATGTCAGATTCTTCAGCTACATTCTTATTTTTTCTCCCTTAACTTCAGTAAATCATTAAAAATAATTTTAAGGATGACTGGCACAATTTGAGTCATACACAATGGCCTGACATAAACCACCAAATACAGTCACTCCACTAACTCCCTGAGCCCTCTTGAGCCTCAGTAACTCCTTTTCAGAAAACCAAGGGAATGGCACAGCCTCAGTCACACTATTAAATGTCTCTTGTTACCTAACAGTTACAAAAAAGATATAAAGGGAACAACAAATGTGCAATAGAGCTTTGGGGAGTTGCAGCAACTCTTGGGAGCACAGATCAGAACAGATACTTAAGAGTGTTTGCACAACAGACGAACAAGAGACTCTTGAGGAGTAAAACAAGCAAGAGAGCAGAACAGTCAGCCACGTTCAATACACATCAGCCCGTGGAAAAATAAATGTTTGTACAAAGCTGCACAACCAGCATGGTCAGTGAGAGGTTTTTTCATCAAGTGTTTCGATTATTGACTAATTCCAAACATATTTTTCCTGGGTTCACTTCCAGGTGCAAGGATGAACATTAACTTACCTCAAAAACAGCCAAGGGCTCACCTAGGCATAGTTGAAAATGGTCCCAATTATTAGCTTGTTCAAAGCTTGCAGAAGTAATATTGTTGCCAGATTATTGGTGCAGTGCATTTGCCAACCATTTTCTGCTGCATTGCTACATATCAAGCATTTATTTTTATTCTAAATATTTTTTTATCAATTATTGAAATGTCATTGTGGAGACACAATCTGGAAAGAAGTAGGCTAACAACAGCTCATAATGAAGTTATTTTAATGCACCATTTACTTCAGACCTGGATTCCTGTTTCTATATAGTTCTTTTACATCAGCTACCCTCACAAATCCTTGCCAAAGGCAAATTAAAAAAAAACAAACTTGCAGTTTCCTCTTTGTATTGTAATCCAAATTTAGTAAGCCATGTCTGAACTACCTCTAGCCAGCAATTAATTTAAGACAGCATTTGATTCTAAATGCTTGTTAATATCCCACTGAAAGAAAAATAAAACATATTGTTATGCTGAAGTGGATCACCTATATGGCTACAGAGGGATTTGGCAATTTAAAATATAATGTCAAGTTTAAATTAGAGATTTCCTCAGCCATGAGGGGAGAGACATTAAACAGTTCCCTTGACCACTCCTCTGATCCACCTGCATCAGGCAGGCTGAGGGCTCCCTGGGTGTCCTTGCATATCCCTGGGAGCCAGGCAAGCCAAGGCTGTCCCCTCTCCCAGCTCTTAAATCCAGTGTGGGGTTTTGCAGGGACACACGTCTCTGCCCAGTGCTGCACATGGCTCTATCTGCTCAAGGCACTCCTCTTAAAAACCAGAGCAGACACAACAGAAGAAGAACAGAAGTAGCAGCTTGTTCAGTGAAAATGTCAAAGTGATTGCTGTGCCAAGCTGTGCCACTTTAGTGTGTTCTAGAATTTGGGCATGAGGTCATTCTCATCTAGGCAGTGCCTGCCACAGCCACTTCCTTTATTAACTTTTCTTAGAAATAACATGGTGCAAATGGTACTACATTTGCCAGTACCAAACAGAAAATATAACAAGTCATTTTTAAGGCCACAATTTTAGTTCAGAATTTTCTTCCACTTTCAATTTTGTCTTCAGCTCCTACTACTTTGACTAAGATTCAGAACCCTACTGGAATAAATGTGTTGTAAAGAGAGATTTCTCTGGCCCATGCTGACAGATTCAGAAGATTATTAGAAGAAGTAGAATCTATTGGTATTTAGAATAAGTTTGCAAGCACTTCTGCCAACTTTGTTGCCCCCAGACAATTTCTGTCTACTTTAAGGTTCACTGTTGGTTATTTAGGTCAGGTTTATAAGCTACTCTCATTTCGTGCTTCCCTTAAGCATGCTGTGAATTCTGTGCAGGATTCAATTTGTTAAAGATTTATGAGTCCTTCCCATTCCAGGGTAATATACATCATATGGAAAGCATTGTGCAATGGAGAGTTTAGGGGAAGTCTCTTCCTGGCTGTCTCCAGAAAGGTGCTCCAAACAAATAACTTCTGGAAAAAAACCCACCATAACAGTACCATAGTCTTTTTTTCTTGTAGATGTTTTAGAATTTAATTTAGGCCCATTTTGTCTTCGTACCTGAATGCTTTCTAACCCAGTCCTTGAACATTAACAGGGAAGCAGGAGAGGAAAAAAAAACCAGATAGAAACTGTTCCTTGGTTTCAGCACTGGCTTCCAGTTAGAGTAAATGTACTGAAATATCCAAAAATTTAACCCCTCCTGAGGTGGTAGTCAGAATACTGGGATGTGTGTATTTTAGCACATTGTGTCTTTGAAAAGGCACAGTACAAACATGGCTTTTCAATTCTCTAACTTCTTTTAACCAAGTTGTTACCTGGTCTGTAAAGAATATACAGTGCAAAGAAAGCAGTAGATGAAGTGCATTCAAGTGGAGTTTGTGCAGCACACAGGTATAAATAAATACACAGTAGTGGGACACCCCTGTACCCAGACAACAGCCCCACCTGGTTCAGCAGCCAGCAGTGATCACAAGCAGAAGGCACATTAGAAATCAGGATCCATATAAAGTGGTTATTGCCTGCTCTGCATTACAGCTTAAAGCATTCAAGAGGGTGATACCCAAACCATTATTTTTAGTAACAGCAGGCTGTTAATAACAGTATTTAATCCTCCTTAAATTTGTCTTTACCCATCTTCAGCTTACACAAACATCTGACCTAAAGAAATGCATTTTGAAAACACAATAAAATGGACATAAAATTCTATAGTAAGTTACATTTAAAAGGCTGAAATGTTGATTTTTCACAAGATCCGAGTTATTTTGTCTATTAGAGTACAAGTATGACTCTTGTAAGGTTTGGGTTTTTGAAGCACAACAGTATCTCCTTGCAATATTTTACCAGACTATTTCAGAACCTATTTTAAAAGCAGAATTAAACTTGTGAAATCACTGCATATTTTAATGTAGATAAAATTGATTTTTCTCATTGCCATCTCATTCAAAGGTAAAGCAATGACTCATGCAAGAGTACAAGAGTCAGTGTCAGAGCCAGGAATAAATATAGACATCCCATCACTCAGGACCTTGCACTACACATTAGGCTGCATTTACTTTCCCAATTTATTACACTGCAAGATTGAAAAAAAAACTGGAAAGCTTTTAAATGCATCCCTGCTTTACAACACAATGTCTTATGAACCCTTCCTTCTATTTATGGCTGTGGCAATGCTAACTACACAAAAAACCCCCACCAAACCCAACTACTTTAATTTCTTGTGCCCAAGACAGTCTTAATGAAATAAGCCCCCATCTAGCAATAGCTTTCTTTCCTAATACCTAACATTTCTTAGTTAGGCTGACCAAAATTTACCTCCATTGATATCCTGGCATATGGTCAATATACTTCCAGCAAAGTTCCTTTTTGACTGATGTGGGATATGAGCTTTTTTTGTCCCAGACAAAAGAAGATATGTACCTAACCTGAAAAGTCTGGGACAAAACAGGAGACTGCCTGAGAATTAATAAATGGACTAGCAGCTCTGATTCTAATCTTGGTGCAAGAAGAATTCTGATTAATCTCTCTCCTAACCTGGTCAGAAATGTGTTCTTACATGTGTTGGATGTACAAAGCTTATAAGAAGAATTCTGTATTTGCTGAACAAAGATGTTTGGCATTCTCTTGGTAATGATGCAGAACACACGGAACAAGAAGTAAATTAGACTGTGCATTTTTTAATTGGATTCTTCTCAATTTGACATCAATGAACTATTTACAAAATTTCCTTTGGCTTTCTTTATTTGTAATTTACCATGGAATTTCCAGATGCCCTCTCTTTTGTGACAGAAAGCTACAGGTGCTCTGCTGAGTGCTCATTTCTTTTAACCAAGCAGTAGGCATTTACAACTCATAGTCAAGATGGATGTATCATGGTAATCTCATACCAGCATTCCCAATTTAACACACTGGCCCTTTTCCAAATGCAGAACAAATAAATTTCATATCAGATTTATAGTTTGCCCACTCTTTACATTATTAACTGTCAAAATATTTTTGCCAGGAATAACAGCCTGCAAGTAGCACTTGGGCAAGATTTCACATGCAATGACTTGATCCACACAGGTCTCTCTATGAGTTGGGATATTTTCTTGCTGTTCAGAGTACCAGAGGAGGTTTTGTTTTTCTAATTATTACTACAGAAAGCCTTTCTCACCAAGACAAGGGAGGCAAATGTGGGCAAGAGCACAAAAAGGGAAATTATTATTAACATAGCTCTGCCTGTGTACATGCTGTACCCTGTTCCTAAAGGCTTATTCAAAGGTTAAGAGCTAGTATGTCAAAACCTTTTGGCTTTTTCAATACTTGTAAACACTGCTCTGGTATCCCTGTAATATATACAAGTAAGGGTTGCCAACTTTTGCAATTCTATATCCAGTCTCATCCTATTCTACAATTTCCTGCCCAAAGTCCCCAGTGGTAGAACAGAGATCTTCCCCAAATTTCAACTTTCATTTCTAAAGTAAATTTCCATCCCCCATGACTAGAGAAAGAACCTTTAATTGGAGAAAGATGTGCCACCAAAGAATGGGGAGAGATTGGAAAGTAAACAGAATTTAGAATATGCTATTGTAAAATAATTGGGTGATTCTGTCAGGCTGGGTTTGCTCATGCATATCTGCAGAGCCCACTTGGCATCTGTCAGTCAGAGAGCGTGCCTCAAAACGTAAACAAGTCCAGAGGTGACCATACTCTCCTTTTCACCAAAGAACATCTGTCTCTAAATTTATGGGGAGATAAATTGAATGTCTAAAATATCATATAACTTCAGTCAAAATTTGAAGAGCATAAGGAACTACCTTTCAAATGCCCCTTCTCAGCTTAGGATTTTGGTTCAAGTCTATCATGTAGTTGGAAAACCAACTTTTCAATCACTCCTGTTTACTGTTTGTTGGCTCAATTGTTTTGGTGCACTTGAATTAGACTCCTTCCAGGACAGATTAAACCACACACTCACCAGAGTTCTCCATTACTTCATGGAGGTGGGAGATGTGACCAGCTCTGCAGACAGAATCAATTCCTGCACACAGGGCACTAGTCAGGCCAGACCACAAGACTGAGTCCAAACAAAAGCCCAAAACTACACAAAGTGCAGAAGAAAATCCTCAGCACCCACTGCTTTATACATTGAACCTCACTCGCTGCTCTCATTTATTCTCCACTACTAAGAACTACTGATTTAAAAATACAGTGTATTATTCCATTGACCATTTAACTCAAGGAAGGCAATTAAGCTAACCAGTAAACCCACAAAACCATGCTGATCCCAATCAGGCTTGCTCCATTGCCCACCTGCTCCAGCCCTGGGGTCAGCAGCCTGGCAAGGGCAGCACTGGGGCACTCTCAGAAAATTATCCAAGAAACACAAATTTCTCACTTGGGAACATCCAACTACTTTAGACATCTGTCTTTAGATAACTAAGTCCAGCCCTACCGGACTACTGTGACAACATTACAGCCATCTGGAAAGAAATACAACTGAGTTCTTTCTTCCTCACTTGGGACTATTAAAAGAGTGGTTAACATTTTGCTCCAAAGCTCCTACAGCATGAGGAGTCATCTGTCCCTCTGTGCTGCACGCCCCCAGCAGTCCCACTCTGCCCTCCTGCTGCTTTATCCCTGCTCTGTGCAGATGCACCAGGTGCAAGGTGGGGGATATTAGAGAACCAGACAGGAGAGCATCTGAGCCATTAACTCAGATTTCCTCTTCCAACGTCAGAAGATTCAGCCAAATAATTACACCACACAGCTGGTGCCTGCTAATACACTTTAAATTTGATGATCTGTCCAGAAGCAAAGAACATTTTTATTCAGTGCAGGTTGGAAAGACAAGGCAAGAGAATTGGATGAGACAAGGTATTTTCAACATGATCTTTTTCATTACTGTGCTTCAGCTCTTTTGACTTTAAGACTAGAGCACGAATCAGGTGTATGAAAGACTTCTCTTTCTTCTTCAGAAGTTACATAATTTAGCAATACTGCCTCTTTTTTTTCCTTCTCCAGATTGGCAAAGTCTTAGCAACTCTTCTTTGTCAAAATAGTGTCTGCTCTCAACACCAAATTTTTTAATTGCCCCACCTGAAGCAGAAATATGCCAATTACATTTTTGTCCTGATTATCAGACAACTCACTGGAATATGTTGTACCAAGAGAAACTAACTTCTGAAGACAAGCCTATGTGATGAACATTTAAAAGATATATAGATATACATATACATAGATATAGATATATAGATATAAGAAAAAGTGTAAAATCAACATTCATAGGAGAAGTTGGGAAAGACAAGACAAAGCAGCTCTGTTCTGCCATGGAGCTTGATGCTCAAGGACGATGGGATGGGCCTCCCTGTCCTTCTGGAACCTCACCAGATCCATACCCTGCCCTCAGTGCACTTCAGCTCTTGGAGACTACACATGAAATAGAGATCCAAAAAGCCTTTGTAGAAATGTTTATCCAGTGTCCTGTATTATACAGTGTCCTGTACCCAGTGTCTCTCAGCAACTGGCATTGCTGAGAGATACAAACAGGTGCCATGGTGCCCTCTGTACTGATGGGCAAGCAGCAGTCAGAGAAACAGAACAAGAAACAGAAAAGACAGAATTTCCCATGAAAGCACAGACTCACACCTGCACATTGAGTCCCTCTTTCTGGGTGACACACCCCACAGGATGGAGGTGCCCCGTGCTGAGAACCCCTGGTGGGGCTGAGGGGGATCTCCTCATCCTGTATTTTCACAGTTTGAATGAATGTTGCAAAGGGAGTTTTGAAATCAATTGGCAAGCTTTAAAATTCTTTAGTAAACTGTGTGAATAAACCTTCTGGGACCCTTTACCTTATAAAATCAGCCATCATGTAGCTGTAGTTGCATGCACAGTGAACTATGTGCATAGAGAGCAGAATTTACTATCCCATTATTAAGGCAGTGCTGTTAAAAACCACTCCGTATGAGAACACTGGTCTTGAACTATGGAGAAGATATAATCTTTATTTGGATATCCAGCTACAAATAAAATGTATTAATATCTCCACTTTATATGAAGTGTCATGGGTCCTGCTGGGAACAGCCCAGTGCAGAGTCATTCTCATGAGAGGAACATTAACTGATACCAAACCAATACTTCCTGATGCTGATCCTCCGCTGCCATGCCTTCAGCTCTTCCTGCTCAAAATGCTACAGGATGAGAGGAAGCTGAGGGTGAAGGCCATCCCCAGAAGGGTGGGCAGGAAGTTCCAGCAAGGTGTCTGAGAGTCCAGCAAACACACTGGTCACAGGCACCCTCTGACAGCAAGGCAGAGCATCTGCTGATACTGAGCATTGCCTGTGAACACTTGCCTGGCAAGATGCTAATTCACTGGGAATTGTGAAGGAGCATTGTAAAGTATTAGCCTTTGTGTTTGGGCTTAGGAAATATTTTAAAATAGATCAATGGGATATTAAATGAAAGTAGAAAAGCCTACTAAAATACATATAATAATAATTCAATCTTTGCATGAGAAAAAGATTTGCAAAGTTGCAGCTATTTAAAAATAGGCAATTTTATAGCTGCATGAAAATGCTTATATCTACTAAGGAAAAATAAAATAAAGATATTTTACTTCATTATATGATATATTTAAAGGTTGATTATTAAACAATTACTTTAACAAGCCAATGAGAACCACAGGATATCAGATGTTACCAGCTACAGACAATCTGTAGAGAAGTTAAAGACACCTTGAAGCTGCCTGAATTTTGTTGTAATTGTTTGAGCCTCAAAGCCTCAGAACTGCTCCCAGCTCAAGAGAACTGCTAACCCAGTGTTTCCCATCCTTGGAGGGTGGACCCCTCCTTAGATGAGATTTTTTTTTTCCAAACATTTTTTATAGTTCTGCTCTGCAGCACCGATATTGTAAACCCCAGTTGCCAGACACAGCCCATGTAAGGGGGCACAAACCAGCTTAGAATGTTTGTGGCACAAACCAGATGAGATGTGAAGCAGTTCAAGGTTCTATTGCTCTGATCAGGGATATAAACCTCAGTGTAGCACAAACACTCCCTTATCCTTCCTACGGCATTTCTGTACTTGATCCCAAGGAACCCACCCTGCACTGGCCATTTTTCTCCCCCACCACACAAGCCCCAAGACACATACATAGAATCCTCATCCCTCTGGCACTGCAGAACTTCCATTAACAGCAGGAGCCTACAAAATAAAAAAGGAAAATTTACAATAGCAAACACATATGCACAAAGAAAGGGATGAGCAGATGATGGCAAGGAAAAATATTTTCCACAAAGGAGTGGTGAGACCATTTGAAACCTGGGGTAATAAAGTAGTCAAAAAATGTGAAGTAAAATTGGGGAAGTCATCTTTGCAAGGAAGGAGAAGTCAGGCTAACTTCTGTGATCCTACATGGCATGCAGAGACTAGCAAACCCCAGAAGAAAAAGATATATTTTAAAAACAACTTATTTCAGATCACTTTTTCCTTTGCTTATCTGTCATGATCAGAGAATGGACCTAAGGCTATCCATCATAGAACATAATATCTTTGTTACTGTCTGAAGTAGCTCCACAGGCTCTGGAAGACAGCATTGTACTCTTTAAAGTGTTAGTGATGGGCATGACACAGATCTTGGCACCTAACAAAAATTTTAGTTTGCTTTCAAGATGTGCTTACAAGTGAATTCAAATGCCATTTATCCAGCTAAACAAGCTTCAGCTCTCTTGATGGTTTCTCTGTTCCACTTTCATTATTTATTAGTATGTATTTCTGGGATATAGGAACAGCTTGAACCAAGAAGGAATTCTCATTATAAGAGGTATTGTACAAGCACACAGCAACAGACAGCTCCTGCTCAGAGAGTTCCTGATCTGACCAGAAAAAACTGGCATGTGCTGGGAAAGGCAAATTGACACAGGGATGGAAAGAAGTTTGTTTTGCAGCAAAGCCAGGAATGGTGACTGAACAGTAAACATTATTTTTACATTTAGGCACAAGCTTTTCAAGTATTTTCTGGCTTTCTGAGGCAATCTTTATGCAAAATATCCCACCTTTGTTTTCCCACCGAAGACCAACCATGATTATGAACATCATTAGTGAGTTGGCTAAATGTTTCGGCATTCCTCAGTGCATTTTTGGGCCAATATCCAGCTGAATTATGTCATTAATTTGTGTTTGTTGAACACTCAGCTCCTCCCAAATATTTTTTGAGTCTTTTGGCTCACAGCAGTCAAATTTTAGTAAAGGGTTAAAGGTTTCAACATTACTAAACTTCTGATGAGTTCTGTAAAAGTACTAAGTAATCAGATAGAGGGGAGAGATTTCATCAATACCCCCACCAAGACAAAGAAAATACTGTTACCTTCAGGTACTTTCAGAAACTGGGTAATTTCCAAAGAAGTACAGCCTCAGAAGACAGACTCTTAGAAAACGTTTTGCCACTAGTTCTGCTGGTCTTGGGGAAATCTGGCTGTGCAAATGCTGATATTTGGATGATTGGGCTGTCAAAAGCATAAGAACAGAAAAAACATGTCATGCCTGTTGCAAAGATGTCATTTTGCCTTCTCTTCTAAGGGTCTCACACTTTCTTGAAGAAGATACCATAATAAATCCTTCTTCTGGCTGAACAGGGACAATCAGAGCTGTCTAAAGGCTTTCCAATCATGTATCAATAGTTGATTTTTTTTCCCAGCCATAAGAATAAATATATACAGTCATATCCTCAAGAAAGCCCTCTAATTCCCAGGCTGTGAAGGGAAAGGGAGACTTTGGAGAAGGTTGCTCTGCTGGGTATTGCATAGCTGGAATGGTTTAGGGTTTCCATCCTTCCCTGCTCCCCAGTAAGCTCATCCTGACCCAGCCCCTCTATCTGGAGCCAGCCCTCACTGCTCCACATGTCCCCCACCAAAGCTGGCCCCCTCTGCCTATTTGTGTGGAGCAGGTGGTGGGACAGCTCTGCCTTCCCACATTCCTTGTCTCATGCCTGCCACCATTTCCCTCAACAGGGCTTACCTTGCTGAAGACTGAACTGGTCCTGGGTGCAAACCCTGCAGGAACCAATCAAAGCATTTCAAAGTATCATTCAGCGCAATCTGCTCACATGGAGTTATGGCCTGAATTTTGATTATTCAATGCCATGCCTTGCTGCTTTACAGAGCATCCCAAAATACATCCTCCAGAGTGGCAGTAAATGCATCCCTGAAAGAATGATGTAAATACCACATGCAAACCACCTGCCTCCTCCTCCACAGCCAGAAGAGCTGGATACTGGTATCAAGGCTGATGAACATCTGTTCAGTGTTTCCACTATTTTTTCAGATGCTTCATGTGCAGTGGTGAAGCAGAAGAGGAATGTTTAAAGATGAGCCAGCTACAGATGGAAACTCCTGAGGGTCACAGAGTTTTCAGCATTTCTTCTCACAGATGACTGCATGAAGCATTTGGTGTAGGAAAGCAACAGCTCATCTTAGCCAGAAAAAGTCCTGCCTTGTGGGTGAGGTACAGAAAAACTTTGTATATGGGAGACTTTGGGAGGGAAACTGAAGATTTCAACATAGGCAAACAGCATGATTAAAATATATGGGTTTTTTTAAAGCTACAGCCTTAATGATAAAGGAAACGTCAGAATAAACGCACCTTCTTGTTGTTTCACTGTCTCATAATGCTCATTCCTCTCCCATCTGTGCAACTGGGAACCTGAAGTCTCTGTGACATCAGTAAGATTTTGTGCCTGTGTTTCAGGAGAGTGGGACATATTCTGCACACTTCTGATTGCAAAATTCAGAACACAGCATCACCTTTTCAGCTCCTTTGACCTTCCTCAGCAAAGTATTGTCCTCAGCAAGCAAAACAAGTTCCATTTCTGAAAAATAATGGATTACACATAGGGAAAGGATTATGAAAAAATGAAAGGTAGATGGATTTACTTGTACAAAATCTGCTCAGATGGGTATTATTTTTGCGCTTTTCTTTTTTTTTTTCTTGACAGGGTTTACTTTAACTCCAGTGTTTGGGCCAATCAGAAGGACACTCTTGTAACTGAGGGATTTCGAGTGAGGAGTTCCAGCACTGACCTTTCTCCCAAAGGCAGCCAACTGCAAGTGAATCAGCCACTATACCAACAAAAATGACCAAGAATAGAAAGTAGATTTCCAGCCTTCCTGCTTTGCAGCAGTTTTGTTTTTCCTTGCAGTGGCAGTGGTGATTACCTTATCTGTACACTCCAGCCAGCCACACAATACAGGAAAACCACCATCCAAGAAATACCCATTTAATAAGCCTTGGCATCTTACATGCAGACCTGGGAAGGCAGCATGCTGCACAAGAGCATCTTCCTTCAGACAGGCTCCATGGTGACAAATACAAATCTGCAGATATGAGGTAAACCACATTCTCAAGAAAGGAACGTAGTGTAGGAAATCTATCCTCTCTGGGAGAGCTCTGCAAAAGTCCTCATTTCTCCAGCGGTGGAAGTTTTTTCCAGTCACTGTCGTAGGATTTTTTGTCTCCAAAACCACATCCCAAGGTTGTGGCATAATTTTGAGTACCCATGGAGGCTCAGTAGATGGGTGTGTGAGCTGTGCGCTCCTTTCCATGCCCCAGCTCATGGTGTTCTCATGGTATGGCTATAAGAGTGCTGAGCGACCTTCAACTATTTTTATGTATTTGGTAACCAAAATTTTACTGTACCAAGGCACCTAGAAAAGTTTGGCCAAATACAGACTGATATTACATGATTATGCTGTATAAATACATCAGCAAGTTAATAGAGGAAAAAACCTATTTAATGAAAAGAATATGTTGGTAGGAGAGGAAATGGTTATGAATTATATATCAATGAATAGATTTAGGCTGGAAAATAGATTAAAGATTCCACTCATTAAGGAAATAGGGATCCGAAACAACCCCAAAAAGGGAAGACCGCAATGAAAATCCTAAGACAGTACTTGATTTAGGAAATTACCTAAAATGAAATCCTGAAAAGGACTTGACTCAGAAGCACACGAGGTCCCTCCCTTTCCTATGCTATTACGCTCTTGATTCCATTTTGCAGGGGAAAACATACACTCCTAACTTTCTGATCTCAGTGCTATGGATATGCCCTGAAATGCACAGACAGGACTTGCATCTCAACAAGGAAAGCAGAGAAACACAGAGGAGTGCTGTCACAGACTAAGGATGTGCTGAACCTTCTCCTCTTGCTATTTGCATCCCAAATGCAATTTGTAGTCCAAGGCCACTGTAAAAACACAATAGGATGATTCCTGACTACTCTATTGTATACATGACTACCTATTTATTGAGCTACAATGCCTGTTTTTCACAAGAGGTTATCATATCATTGAAGTAGTAATTTTCCTTCATTATTATTAAGTCTTGATAGGACATTGCATTTCTATTACTTACCATTTATATTGCAGTGGTATCTAAATATCCCCATTATGTCAGAACTCCCTGTGCTGAGCTCTATATAAACAATTTTCCTTCTCCTCAGAAATGTCTAAAGCCTCTAGGATTTCCCATCCCTAACATTGTACCAGCTAAAGCTCAACTCCTGCAAGCAGCTCTGCGTCTGTGAAAACAGAAATATATCTATTTCTACATCACAGAACTGTAGAATGGCTTGGGTTGGGAGGGACCTTAATCTAATGTATTTCATTGTGGTGTGACCAAGCAGTCACTTCTGCTCAGACAGTACAGTACTGAACAGCTCTTGGGTTTCCCAGCTCTGGAGCTGCTGGTCCCAGCGAAGCCGTCAGCAAAGACATTTTATTCTGCAGTGGCTCAGCAATATCTCATTGTCTCTCAGCAGAGCACAGCTCAAAGGCTGGACCATCACATGGTTCCAAAATGTTCATTTGACCTCACCACTGGAGCTGGAGCCTTCCTGAGCTGAGGCACCATGTACCTGAGAGCTCAGTGCACACACAGGGCTCCCACCTCTGCATTTATACGTTTGCATTGATTAGAGCTGAACTAGCAAAACTTTAATTTCTGGTTAGATCAGAAAAGACAGAAAAAACAAATGCACGAATGCTGAGAGAAGAGTGTAAAGTTACGGCTACAATGTGGGAAATGGATTTGTAGAGAATTCTCAAAGCCTAACAGAATGCTCACATAGTCTTGTAGATCTGTATGCAAACTTTGAGATAAAGTATGCTGACTTAGAAAGGCCATGGAATAGGACAGACATTGTTGAGAGAGAAATTGAACAAGAAACAAGTTTCAAATGATGACCTTGCAAATAGATTAGATATTTCAGAGAAATAGAACTATGAAATATGTATTGTAGCAAGACCCAGGAGGGATAGTTTTAGATGATTGGCTTTAAGGCATTAGCAGCATTGTGTGGCAAACACTGATAGGCCAAAAAATGTTTATAATGTATTATAATTAGGAAATAGTTTGGCTTCTGATTTTGATGGCATGAACTGTAATTTCTGTACCGTCTCACCCTTCTCATGAGACTGAAAATGGAATAAAAGTCTTCAAAACACCTCTCAGGAGCTCTGTCTCTGGGTCAGGAAAAGGGTTTTCTGGCACTGGAAGTGAGATTCTCTGTCACCTTGTATATTGCTGAGTGTCTCAGGTGAAGACTGTTTCCCATTAGGCAGCGTCATGTACAGCACTTTGCCCTGGAGAAAATGACTGCATGAGTGGAGATCTCAGCCCACGATGCTCTGTCCAGCAGAGTGTGCCTGAAGCCTTTAATGAAGCCACTTAATCCCACCTGCTATCTGTCAGCAGCAGGTTTCCTCCCCACTTACTACAGAGGTGAACTTTAAATCCAAGCTAAAGCTTTACTATATTCTCCCCAGTGGTGATTATACCAGGAGCCACTGTCATCAGAAATTGGCTGCCTAAAGAGAGCATCTTTGAGGAACAGTGTCTGAGATTGAAACAAAAAGCACAGATTTCTTAGTGGGAAAAAACCTTAATGCAGCTCATCAGGGAGACAGATGGCAGCTTCCCTCCCGACAGGCACCATGGGGGCTGAGTTTGCTCAACTCCCTCTTGCTGCACTTTGTATTTCAGCAGCTGTATGAAATTAATTCCAATAAATTAAACCTCTTTCAGGAACAAATGATCTGGATGAAAACGATAGTGCTAGGGGCAATCAGCCATTTGAAACTTGGTGATCTCAGAGACAGGGAAGCAGCACCCTTGTTGTCTGTATCATTGGCATTTGCTGAGGCAGCCAGAAAAGGCTCTTTCAGCATAAGAAACCAAATCCAGATCCAAAGCTCCTTCTCCAAAACCACAGTATGCCAAGCCAATCATTTATGGTGGTAAAAAATTAGCCCAGCACATGCAGACCTTGAGAGCTGACCTTCCCTAAGCACCTTGGGAAGGCTCCATGTCATAAATTCACCCAGCCCTTCAAGAGCCACTCCAAGACGGACCTCAGCAGGAGGAAGAGCAGCTCAACCTATTTGAAACACACATGCCTAAGGCTGATATTCAGTTTAATTATTGCTAATTTAACTTAGAAACCACCATTATCTTCACTGGGCTTATCCAGCTGGTTATGTCAATTGTTTGTTCTATTTAGGACCACTGCAGTGAATATGACAATGTACAAAGGCTCTGGGTGTTGGACAATGAAAAAGAACATCTGGAGCAGGTACTCATGTGCTGTAATTTCTGTGCTGTCAGCAGCAATCTTTCCTAAGCCATGCAGCAGGCAACCCTTAGTAATCCTTACACTCTACAGGGATATTGCTGGAGGGCTTTCCTCCTAAACTTTAGGAGTAGGACAATTTTTCAAGAAGCTTGTGCTCACTAATTTCAAACGTGTTTTGTGTGAACATCACAGTAAAGTGCCTAAGGATACCAAATCTTCAAAACAAGCAAGAATTTCTATAGATTTTTTTCTCCTGGTATTACTTAATACCAATCTGCATATTTAAACATCCTTTCATTTTCCACCTAGATGACCCTTTACAACTATCAAAATTTTAATATTCTATTGCATGAAATACCTCAAATGGAGAATATGTTAATTTCTCAGTGCAAAAACATTAATATAGTGATAGCACACAACGATTGGAAAACTTGGGTACTGCTTGTGTTTCACCCCAGCTCTGCTTCAGTTTGCCTAGCTTATAAATGGGAGCAAAAACCTAAAGTATCCACTGATGGTATGTTCTGTTCCTGGTTATATGAGACTTTCTAACAGTTCCTTGACTGTTACTGAGAACTTATTACTCTTTCCTGTTCCTTTCCAGGAAAAGTGAGTCAAATATGCTTCTCCTTAAATACTCCTCTATATGGAGGAGATTTTAACTCTTTCCTTTCCTGTAAGAACTAAAACATAGAGCTGCTGAGAAGGCATAAGGGATGTGAGTCTCAGGGCCAAATGGCCAAATAAGGTAACTTGCCAGAGACAAATTTAGCCTAACAGACCCTTACAGAAGCACCTAAATATAAACTCATAGGCTATTTTTGTTATCATTAATCACCATCAAACATGGCAGGAATTATAAACACAAACCTTTAAGAGATAGAAAAAGGGAGTTTGTGTGTGTTAATGTGAAACAGCATTTGAACCTGAGACCTTGATGGGATCTATCTCTGCTTATGGTACCCTGGCTCACATTTTTCCAAAAGTCTAGACTGCAAATTACCAAAGTTTAAATGGGTCATCATTTTAAGCACCAAAGTCTAGATTTTCTATATGGGTAGGAATTATGTGCTTTTAATCATCTGCTTGTGTAACTCACTCACCTAGTGATGGAAGGTTTTATTTATTGGTATTAAAGTGGACTTAACATTTTTGTTCTCATTCAAGCGGTCAGAAACATCACCCTGAAATGACCATCTGAATAAGTATCAGAATAGTCCACCTGTGTGAGAAATGAGGCCCCCTGGATTTTGAAGCTTGATTATAACCCATTTGAAGCTGTCCAGGCCAATAATCCAGCCTGGGTGCTCACTGGAGTAGATTCCAAAGGAAATGACCAAAGGAAATGCCCACCCTTGGTGTTGTGGATGTAGACACAGCAGAAGAAATATGAGTCAGAGGGACAGCAAAGATGACATGTGATGGGAAATAGCCCCATCCAATGACTCTCATCAACAAATGAGTGTGCAGAGATCAGTGGGTAGAGTGTCCTTGTGCAAACAGCCACAAATTACACAACTAATTGCAGTTCCAGACAGGAAAGCTCTCAGCAGCACCTAGTCCTGTTCTGCAACTTGTCCCCTGCCCAGCAGGGAAGTGGTATCGAGCTGCAAGGGATCACACACCTGTGTCCCAAGAGCAATGAGCTGTGGGCAAGCCTTCCTTTCAAATCTTACCTATCATCTCATCATTCCTCTCCAAAAAGGAGAGGAAAAGGTATAATCCTCCTTTTTTCCTTTCCATTTACTTTCTTTATTTTATCCAAGGAGCCACTGGAATGGCACCTCCCCAGCAGTGGGAGATTTACTTACTGTGGGACAGATGTTTAGGGAAATATTATTTCTGGCAGGCAAATCTGAAATTTGGAGCTCTCCTCAGCTCCTTTCTCTGAGAGTATGAGTGCCTCCCAGAAGTTATTTGACAGCACATATTTCCCAGCAATGCTGAGATACATCAAAAATCCAGCCATTTCATACCTTTGACATGGAGTGGGATCACCTGGTGTGCCAATCTGAGCTGCATTTGACCCTAAGTCTTAAAGGATTTACTACTCCACCAAATCTTGACCCAGCCAGGATCTTTTAATGTTGTCACTAACACCTACTTGTGTATGGACAGTAACTCAACCCAGAATGCTGATGTTCATTTTCTCATCAGTTCAAATGCCACTGATGTGGTGCACTTTCCCATAAATGTTCACAAAACCTTCTTAATCTCCTGTAATTTGTTACAGGGCATTTTAAAAACTTTCTAGCCAATAGTATATTACTAAAGCTTACAGACAATTGTTCTAGCCAATCACTAAAAGCACACATACACCTGCCTCAAACAATGCTCACTTGTATGCTTTCTATTAACGATAAACAGTATTCCATTATCAGGCTTAAAACCTGCTACTATCTTGCTAAGCATATTCTTCTGCAGCCTTAAGATCTATCCTAGCCCAACATAAGACTCAGACTATTGTTTCATGTCCTTGCTTGCTGTACTATTGTAACTTTTCCTACTTTCAAGCTTTGTAGCTGCAGCTGACAAACTGCATTCCACAACAGGAGCTTGCTACTGGGTAACTAATACTACTATCATGCATTATATATAAATAAATATATATTTATAAATATATACAAATAGATGTCAATAGATGTCATTGTCTTACCCCACATCAGGCACCAGGATTATACATCTGTTCAAGAACCTGCTAGGACCAAGTTCAATAACAGCCTACTGGAGTGAGTAGAAATTCAGATCCAGAGCTCAAGTCCCAAAGACCCAGCTGATACCTCTTCTTAAGTCTGCAGAGGATGGGATTTCACTGTCCTTGCCAGCCTGCTCTCACCATCAACCAGGAATTTCTCCTAAAAAGCACCACTGGTGTTGTTCTGGCATTTCTCAGTCTGAATGCATACAAAGTCATTGCACCCCTCTAACAGCTGGACACTGGAGGAGATTGTGTCTCCTGTAACTCACAGCAGCCAGGTGGGCAGAGGGCTCACTAGAAAAATAGGATGTCACACAACAGTCATGTTACCCATGAAACCTACCTGCGTCTTGGTTTTCAGATAAACCCCAACATGAGACCTCAATCATTTTATGAATTGTGACTTTTGAATAAAGGTACTGTGAAAAGTCAGTGTAATTCATCCTCTGAAAAACTTAATCCTTTGCTACCAATAATTCCAGCTAGGTCTGTGGGGAGAGGTCTGAGAAAGAAATTGAAATATTTGATAGGTTAATCACACATGAAAACAGGGAGATCGGTGGATATTGAGCCAGAAAAATTAAATATGCAATTGCCTTTATTCCATTTAATTACTTTTGGGGTGCAAGGTTATGAATATCTTTAATTTGGTCTCAGTTGGCTGAATTAAGTTAAACAATGAATACCCACTCAGAGAGGTACTGTGAATGATGAAGAAGGGAGATAAAGACAGGGGAAGTGAGGAGAAAAAGAGTCAGTTTACAAAAACTTACAAGGGTTCTGTAAATCTACTATTAATCCTCTGCCTCTTTCTTGTGTTTTGGTACCAAGTTTACTATACCTTGAGCACGGAGTGCTGGGTGGGATTTAGGGCTAAGCAAGCCCCAGCGATGGGTGTGGGGAAGGCAGAGGCAGAGAATGAGAGAGAATAAGTACAGAAAGGTGGAGTCCAGTGATCTTTAAAAGGCAAGCAAAGTACTAACTGGAAACTTCAGTCAACTAACTATTTGATACAAAATTCCAGGATCTATCATGGAGATGCAGGGGGAAAATATAGAATTTATCAAATTCGGTTTTAAAAATATTTAATAATAACCATTAGGATTATGGAAGAAAAAGTGTGGTCAAGGGTATATAAATTATCCAAAATTCAATATTTTTTAATTTCTAACAGTTCATCATTGACCCTGTGAAAATTGCAAAATATGATTCAATTTATCAGCCTCTAAAATTATTTTTTACTCATGCCTTATTCCTATACCTATATTATTCCCCCCCCC
>VWZU01011313.1:212903-232128 GCA_013397095.1 Sterrhoptilus dennistouni
GAAATACTACAACTTTCAACTTAATGATGCAATTACAGACAATGCATTGCGATTTCTACCGGGATAAAATCGTCAGGATTTAGCCATTTGACAGCCTGACTATGGCATTAAAAGTTTGACTTAAAAGCTAAAATTATGTGGATGCAATCCATATAAATGATGTAACAACAGAGGCAGGGAAAATAAAGGAAGAAGAACCTGAAAAATCTCTGGGCTTTTCTCCAAAAGAATTCACTGTGGATGAAGCTATTACAGGAAAATAAAACTAAATGTGACATATATATACTTTAAAACACTAGGAAACTGGGAGAACAGAAATATCAAGAAAAATAATCATGAGATGAAAACATAGAGAAGGACTTGATAAAACTGCCTGTGCTTTGCTGCAAGGCTGTCTCTTTGGTCTTCCTGCACCTATTGCAACATGGAAGATAATGTTTGCTCCCTGGATGGGAGTTGCAGAAGACAGGCATGTGTGGAATTCCCAGGCCATCCTCAGGGCATCAGCCTGCCTCACTGCTTCCTTTTATATTTTATAGACAAAACGTGGATTAGTAACTTTGCATGCTTGAAATTGCCAAGTTTAATCCACAGGGCCCTAAATCCATACATATTACACAGCATTACAAAGCCCTTCTTCTTTACAAGAGTATCATGGTGTTTTCATTCCAGATGACTTACAGCAAGTAATTAAAGGGATCATTAGCAAGAAGTGTACAAAATCCTTAAGCCTCTCATGAGCAGTCTGCTTTCTTAATAACTGGAATTGATGCTTCAACTGCCCCATTTGATGTAGATTGTTTTGAGCATGTGCCATATTTTCTTCCTAGACTCAAAACCAAAACATCTGATTAGATCTGAGTGTCTCCACCTCTCTTGAGTAATGAGTCTGTCCTTTAAATATTGACAGTTCCATCAAGGACTTCCTGAGTAACAACTTGGGGTAAACTTTTGTTTTTGTTTTGCTTTTTGTCATTGTTGCAGTGAAGTATGATCAGCTTTGTCTGTTCAGAAGCTGTTCCAGGCAGGGATGGTCTCCCTAAAAGTATGTCCTGTACATAGTAAAAAGGAGTTTCGACACAGTTTGAGCCTCAGGATGTTTCTGCAGTGCAAACAGTAATAACTGAATGATCTACTGATGTGATAATAACAGCATCTGCCATTTGCCTTAAAATAGAAAATTACGGCCTTGTCCTGTGTTAGTGAGAAAGGAATGAATAATCACAGTATCCTTGTCCTGCAACAGTGCTGCCATGTGTCCCCATGCAATGTTTCTCAGCAGTTTCCCTGACTTCTAAGGAGCTCAAAACAAATAATCTGAGTCTATTGAAGTTATAAACCCCTAGTATTAGTACTTTCTTCAGGGTAGTCTCTTCCAAGTGGTTGAACTGTGGCAGCAGAATTGCAGCACAACCAAGAGACAAGACTTAAAAAGAGGGGGTGCAAAAGTAATCCAAAAAAAGAAGGGGTGTTACCACATCTCTCCACCAGGCTTCACCCCCTCAGCTGGTGACAATCACATTGTCACCAGAGCCACCAAGGAAGGGCCATAAGTCAGGCATGATCAAGAACCAGGCTGCAAGAAGTCGTTCTGGGCACAGTCCTGACCATAGCAAGCTGCCTGTTCAGGATTTATCCCTCTCTTTGGAGCACCCCTAGCCTTGCTTTTGTTCCTGTCCTCTGCTCTAGGATCATGTCTAGTGAGCCTGTCTCATCCCCTTCTCCCTTCAATCCTAATTTAAAGCCTCTCAACCAGCCCAGTCAAGCCATGGGACCAGAATCGTTTTGCCCCAGTTAGAGAGGTGAAGCCCATCTGTCTCCAGCATGCCTGATGCCATATAAACCACTCTCTGACTGAAACCCCCAGAATTCCCCAATGGCACTCTTGGGTTTTCCAGTTCCTTTTGGCATTCATCCCTGCTTACCAAAGGAATAAAGAAGAACACCACCTGTGCTCCCACCTGTCCAAGCAGGCAACCCAAAAGTTCCTATTGGCTATCCTGGTGCTTCTCTCATCTGCCTCACTCCTGCCAGCCCGGACAACTAGTAGTGGGTAATAAACACAACAGGGGAGCTGAAAGTCAAACCCCTTTTCCTGGGAGAAAAGCTGGACTCTCCTACACAGAGAGGATCTTCACTGGGGGGGGTGAAGAGGCAGGAAGGTCTGTTGCTGACTGCATGAGAGAAGGGACAATTTGTCTCTGGAAATTGCCCTGTATGGTTATAATCCAGTGCTCATTTGGACAATTTCAATGGCCACGCTGCAAAATCTCCCTGCAGCAGCAAGGTCTGACTGATGGGATTTTGTACAGTGTTGAGGGGAAGTGAAAACTCTGAACCATGACAAAATGCACCTATTTCTTAACTCAGGCAGAACACTCACTCCCTTCCCCTTGCCCCTATCTGGCAAAGTCCGTGTTGTCCTCACTGAGGGTTTCAGTTGAGTAAAGACTCCCTGCAAGTTTTAGCTCACAAACAGAGAGGAATTAATGACAGGCACTTTTCAATGATTAACTCATATAATTAATGCAGTTGATAGTCATCTCCTATTCCTGTAATTAAAGAGATAAAGGTGATATGGTTAATGAGTGCTTTAGCATGAGCTTAATTGCAAATCCTCTCATCAATGAAGTGATTTATTGAAACACTTGTGGAACAGTGAATAACTTGTCTTCGCTTTGGAAGTGAAAACTCTGAGACATAAAAGAGTTTAGAAAATTCACAACCACTGTCAATATTCCCATGCAGCCACTCCACATGTAGGTCTTGCACAGCTACCCATTGAGTACTAAATATATTTCTGCAATTATCAGACTTTGCATAATGAGGTGAAGGAGAAAAAAAGGAAAATAACTGATTTTAAATTATTAATGTTATTTCATTCCTATTACTGTCTTTCTACTCTTCAGTCTGAAAACACATGGTTGAAACAAATTCAGAAGAAACCTTTGAAAAATCAGTATCAATTGTGTATAAGCCTTTGGAATAAAAACTAATTTTTTCCCCAGTTTTCACAGAACACATGGGCTTCCTTAGCTTTTATATTATATCTTCAGAATATCTTCTAGAAGACTTAAAAGGTCATTTGAATGATCTCTGGTCTGATGTACATTTGAAGTAACCAATAAAGCATACATTTTTTCATAAAGAAAATCTGAAAAGGAAGGAAAAGTGTCTCTTGGTGACCACCTCACAATAAAAAACTAAGCAGGAAAGTTTAGACACATTTCTTTTCTGCAAACAGGCAGCAGCGTTTGTATTTGTTGTCTAGCAAAGGCTATTTAAATAGCTTGTCCAAGAAAATTTGTTTGAGCATACTAAAGCCAGTTAGCTGCTCGCAGACTGAACATTTATTTCTGGTATTCAAGCTCTGTCCTTGGTCACTTAAGATACATGATATTGATTCCTCCCTGACTGGAAAACTTAAAATCCACAAACTCTTACTATTTCTATTCAAAACAGATTTGATTTTTGTCACCAGATGAATAAGTAACATGATTAAACAAGTCCTGTCTATGAGCTCAGGCTGCAGCCTTTCTCATGTGCCCATCCACACACAGAAGTCTCTTCACAGAAATGGCCATGAAAAGTACATGGTCTGAGTGATAACAGCCACCTGGAGCCTCCCATTAACCCTGGCCAAAGACAAGCTTCCAAAAGCCTACTGAGAAATCACAGAAATGCCAGTGACTAAACTTGTATCCCTTGCACGGGAAATCAGGGTGACACTTACACGGAGGAGTTCAACTCAGTGCAGACTGGAATTTCTGAGAAAAAAATGAGAATATATTCAGCACAGACACTGGAGCAGTTTAAGGCTGTTGCAGCATAAACTGCAACAGAAAACTCTGTACAAAACTCCAACTGAGCCAGTATCCTTAAACCTCCTGAAATCATTATGGAAGATACATATGCCCAATGCCTTTTTTTCTAAAGAGAAAGAAAAGGGAATATGGCTGAACAGAGCAGTGGATGCTGATCTGAAATGGAGGGAGAAAAAATGAAAAAAGTTTTAAAACAAAGCAAGGGGAAGTTTGACCAAAAAGTTTCATCTATTGCAAGCAGCAGAAGCAGAGCCTACTGCCTTCAGCATCAGGGGATGGGGTTGGCCTTGACCAGACTTAACACTGAACACAGCTGCAAAACCAAGGCTCAGACCTGGGGCCGTGGGTGGAGTTTGGGGAGGCAAAGCACCAGCCCAGCACCTCCATATTCCCTCAGGACATTTGCTTGTGGAGGACCACCAGTAACCTTCCCTGTCCCATCTTTGTCTTTCTCTTCTCTTCAATTTCTTGTGAAAGTTAGAGCCTTTCCTGGTTTAATAATGGAAGAAACAACCCCTCCAAAGCATTGAATTAAATACTTTTAATCACTTGGAGGTTGCAGGACTTTCTGGCCTGTGAAAGTATGAAAAAGGGGAAAAGAGGCATGTGACTGTCCTTTGACTAACATACAGAGTAGTCTGGGACAGATGTCTCAGCAAAAGGTCAAGGAGTGGTATTCCTTTCACTTCACTAAAAGGCATTTCACTAACCATGGCATCCACCACTGCAAAATGTCACTAGCCACTGCCCAGGGCTGAGCTGCTAGGTACAGCATGATCTGTAATAATCACCAGAAAATAATAAGTCAGGGGGGAAAAAAGCCTTCTACTTTTTTTCTCTGGAGCCCATGGTTCCAGCCAGAAGCTGCTTGCTATAGAAACAGCAGCTGGCAGCTCCTACTTCTTGATCCTGCCTCCGCAGATGCTTCACTGCACAGACCTTAGCAAGCTGCTCAGCCTTTCTGCACCTGTCATTTTTCTTCATCTCTTAAATTTTAATTTTATTTTGTGCCCATGCTGCCCACTGCAAAAGCCCTGCACTACCCTGCTCATCCTCATCAGAATGCCCCTCCATGGCAGACAAATATCAGTGTTCCTGTTTCCATAAGATGGAAAAATTGAAGCATGGAAATTAAATTACTACTCCACAGTCTCAGACCTCTCTGAATCAAAGCAATATCTTTCTGGTTTGTAGAGGTGTCCTCTCGCTACAAGATCATTTCTTTCCATCTATTTCAGAGATAATAATATCTCTGTAACTAATCCCTATGGTTATTGTGAGAATCCACTGTTCATTGTGTTGAAAATGTAAACCAGTATAAAATATATTACTGATTGAAGATATATTACTGATTAAAGTCACAGTGCAGGTGGAAAATGAGAGTTATTCCTCTTAATTTTTAGGTTTTCATCTGCAGCAACATGACATGCCTCCTGGAGCCTTGCTCTCCATTCTGTTATTGCTATAATGCTTTTCCAGAGGAACTGCACAGGAAGACACTGCTCAAGGAGAGGACATTAAAAGAAAAAGTGTTATTCAGAACAGGAGTGGACCATCACAGTGAGGTAAATTTTTTTTAAGATACAGACAAAAGAAATGCATGTCATCAACTGGAAGGGATGGTGGTAATTTTCTATTGATTTGAAGTAATTCAAGAACAGTGTTTCCATAATCAAGAAAATCCACTCTAAACTTTCCTGTCCTTCCCTTTTGAGTCTTTCAAAGGTTAAACCACCAGCACAGCTCTGCCAACAGGAGCAAATTCCAGGGAGCTTATGTAAAAAAACCCTTGGGCCCCAAAATATTAGAGGAAATGGTTTCAAACCAAGGAGGGCTGGGCTGTACCAAAATGAAGGGATGAGGAAAGAGACTGGAGCTCTGGTTGGTGATTTTTAGATCCCAAACTAGAAATGACCCAGAGTTTCTCCAGATGTCAGCCAGCATCTGGACCTGCTTACAGCAGCCTGCTGTCCCCACGGCCAGGGAGGGGCCGATTTTAGCACAAAATGTGGAGGAAATCAGGCAGCTTGGTGTACAGACAGCAAGCAAGCAAACACACAGGATCCATAGAAGTAAAGTGAATTTGCTTTTCCAGCCAAATTGTGTAAAAATTGGCCTTTAAGACAGACAGGTGTTGTTAAACTTGGCTCAGAGTTCAAGACAGAGATTTGTCATGTTTATGGCTAAAGATTTTGCTGGCAAGAACTATGTTGTTTAAAAGAATGAAGAAGCCATACCCCTAAACAGTACAGATTTGTACAAAAGTCCTTTAATGACACAAGTAATAAATTATTTCATGTGAGGTTGTACTTCATTTTTTTTTCTTCTCACTCTCCTCCCTTATTTCCCAAGTATTTCATTATGGCCAATTACTTTCTTAGAATAAGAAAGTGTACAGGGACCTTTTATGAACCAGGGGAAGTTTGCCAATCAGTTGAACCACGTAGACACTCAAATCCTCTTAGTGGAGACACAGTTTATAAAGGCAAAGGAGATGTATATCTAAATGGCCTGCTCAAAACAGCAAACTCCTTCTAATGTAGACAAAACTACTGTTTGTTTTGTTATTCTGATAAGCACTAGTGATAAAATACTGAAGTATTAAACTTGAAGTTAATAAAATTTGGCCTCTGGTTGCTCTGCCACTTGAGAGAACAAATCTGAGAGATGCCAATTAGGAGGGAAAAAAAAAAAGCAGGCACCAAAATGAGTTAGATTCCAAACAGTTCCATCATGGATGAGATATAGCCTTTCATCATTTTTGGAAAATTCCCTTCCCAATTAGAGAATACAGCTGCTCAAATAGTGTCATGTCTGTTCAGCAAGTAGCAGGCACAATGTGTAAGCATTTGTAGCATCAATAGGGACCATTGTTCAGAAAATATTGCCATTGAAATCTTATAAATGTGAACAGAATTAACTTCCCATTCATCTCTCGCTGTCACACTCTGTTTATTTTACAACACTGTCTGAATGAACGTGCAGCCTCTCATATGCTCATAGGTCCAATTTTACCTAACAAACGTCTGATTGTATTCACTGCTCTTCCTTTCCTCCCCACTGGGTTTCCTGCAGAGATCAGGGCATTAATGAAACCCCTCCCCAAATTGTCCTTTTCCTGCCGAGAGTGTTATATAAGGCCTAATTCTTCTCCATGCTATTCTGTGCAAAGCCCTTTTTATCACTCTTCTACTCAAGGCACAAAAGACACTTGTTCAGCCACAGCAGAGGAGAATCAAAAGATCATATTCTTTCAGGTAATGCCACATTTCTGCTGATTGGCTACTTGGTTCTTTCTACAAAAGAAAGTAACATGTCAGATCCCAGAAGAAGTTAATCACACCTGACTAACTACACTCTGTTCTGAATTAGGACTATCAGGAAAAAACACAGGTTGATGAAACCAATATTCTTTGATCTCTTCATATCTTTTATAGCCTCAGCCTTCCAGCTTTGCCATTGTGTTCTTGAAGGTTTAAAACATTTTTATGTGTAATGAACAGTCTCATTCTCTTTTTGAGAGTAGATATGCATCTCCCTTTTAATTAATTTTAGCGCTGTGGGATTTACAGTGCAGAACTGCAGATACCACAGAGGAGGTTGCATGTGTGTGGGAATGAGTGTGTGTGTATCTGATGGAGCATTGAGAAAGGGCAGGGGAAAGTTCTGTATGAGCTACTATGACTTCTGCCTCTAATGC
This sequence comes from Sterrhoptilus dennistouni, assembly GCA_013397095.1. Taxonomy (NCBI): domain Eukaryota; kingdom Metazoa; phylum Chordata; class Aves; order Passeriformes; family Zosteropidae; genus Sterrhoptilus; species Sterrhoptilus dennistouni. The sequence continues at coordinate 220,428 of VWZU01011313.1, forward strand.
TGCAGCTTTTTAAAATCCTACTGTTTTTATGGGACCTTTATCCAATCCCATTATATGGGTGGGAATCTTATAAAGCATTTCAGAGGGAGGTCAACTAGATTCACATCGCTAAACAGTGTTAATGGACAGTCAGCGTGGTTGTATCTATCCCTTACTCATTTCCCAGTATTTGCTAAAAATAAGAGATACACAGCTGATGGGCAGTGGAGTGTGCTGTGCTGTCCTGCTGTCTGCAGAGAACAAGCTGACATGGCTAGGAAGCACAGGTCTTCCCTGGCTCTATCTTCCCTTCAGCTAACTCAGTCACAAAATCACCGAACTGCTGGAAGTACCTAGTCCAGCCTTCTGTTCAGAGCAGGGTTAGGGTCAGTGCAGCTTGCTCGGGGTTCTGTTCAGTTGATATCTACAATATCTACAAGGATGGAGACTCAGAGTCTTCTTGGGTCACTGTTTAAATATTTGACCACCCTTGCTGGGTTTCCACTCTGCCCCTTAGGGATCCTTATATCAATTTCCCACATTTCTAGTTGTGCCCATCAATTCCCTGGGCATGCCAAGAAGAGTCTGTATGTGTCTACTCCACACCCTCCTATCAGGGGGCTGTAAATGGCACTAAGAACCCCTGAGCCTTCTCCAGGCTGAACAAGCCCAACTCTCTCATTCTCTCCTCTTATACCATATGCTTCAGCCCCTGAACATCTCAGTGAATCTCTGTGGGACTTACTCTGGTTTCTTGATCTTTTCCTTGCCCCAAAAACAAACCCAAAACTGGTCACACTGCTCCAGATGCAGTCTTAGAGATGCTAATTAATGGGGAGAAAATCACTTCCCTCCTGCTAGCTACTGTTTTGGTAACACAGCCCATTGTTACACAGACACACTCCACACTCCAGCTAGACTCCCAGGTCTTTCCTACAAAGCTGCTTCCATGTCAGTTGGCCCCAGCCTGTACTGTGCAGTGGGTTATTCTGGTCCAGTTGCAGGAAAGTGCACTGACATTTGCTGAACTTCACAACTACCTGTCAGCTAACCACTCCAGCCTGTTCAGGGCCCTCTAAATAGAAGCCCTGCCCTCCAGGTTATTGACTGCTTGTCCACAAACTCACCGAGAGTGCACTTTATCCCCATGTGCCATTAATAAATACATTAAACAACATTGGCTTCAACATAAATCCCTGAGATACACCACTAGTAACTGGCTGATAGTTATTCCAGGTCATGGATCACTAACAATCTAATTTTCCACCCCCTTTTCATCCGCTCATCCAGTCTGTATCTCAGCACTTGGGCAATTTTAGTGATAAGCTGATCATGGGCAACACAAGGAAACCTGTTGTGTGCAAAGATGTATGGGGGAAAAAATGTGAGTATTGTTGTCCAGGAAAGCACAGAAAGGGAATTTGTTTTATTTGTGATTTTATACTCCCTTCTGCAACACTCATCTGTTGAACAGTGGTGTTCCCTTCAAAGCCCCTCAGAAGTCAAAGTAATATTTCAAGAAAATTAGTATGAACCTTCAATTTTCTTTTTCTACTGGGGAAAACCTTCTGAGAATAATTCCAAAGATCAAAAGAGAAGCATAAATCCTCCATGTTTCTCAATAAGTGAGTTTCAACAAAAGCCGACACATTTCTTATCCAAACATGTCAATGCACTGGGCCCAGATGTAATGGCAATTCACCACTACCAAAGTTGTATTTCAAACAGAATTGAAAAGTGGTACAGTGACCACGACAGATGCATTTATAGTCTCCCTGCTTTTCCTAACTCATTGTTAAATACACAAAATGGGTTGTCTTAAAAACAATTCCCAAGAAACTCTTGCAGCAACATGATGGAAACAGAAAGTTTTGTATTGAGTTTGCCACTAAAACTGACCTAAAAGAGAGTGCAGAGACAGAGTCCCACTTCCAGAATCTTTGGGTTTTGTCCCAGGGTTTCATCTGGGGCTTGGAAGCAGATTAAAATGCCAAGATTTCCAGACCTCCTGCTATGGAGCCAGAAGCCTTATGTGCTTGTGAGCAATGGAATTTAAGTTACAGACATTTAGATGTGTCCTATAGTCACAACTATGGTGCTGCTGGTGTCAGTGCTGCACCTGGGTGCACACCCTGCACAAATAGACATTGGGTGGTCCCAGAGCTCTCAGCTGGTCCCCACAGGGGTGACACAAGGGACTGATCTCAGACGAGGTGATTGCCTGAGCTCATTAACACCCTCACAGTAAAGACTTTGTCTAATTCGTTCAGGAGGAATTAGGTGGGAACTTTGAACAGACTCAGAGATTCTCCCAGGCAGTTCCTGCTGTACCTAGATCATTTTATAGACAATATTGAATGTGTCAATGTGTTCATATATGGAATGGCAAATCTGGCTGTGCTGGAGACATCCGCAAGCTGTACCTGCTGCAGAACTGACAAACTTACACATTGATGAGCTACTTCTAACTACTCAGTAGAAATTGTTCCTGCAGTATCAGAATGGTCATGCAGAACAGCCTTCTTCACACAGTAAAGATAAATAGGGGATGTTTTGCTCACGGTTTAAGAAAATCAGCAGTAGATCATGTAGGACTGCAACACAGCTGGACTACAGGAGCTGATTAGGATGGTGGTTCAGGAATTGTCACCTGATCCAGCAGAAGGCATTATTGCAGGGACCCTCACAACAGCCACTCCATTTGCCATGTGGATGGTGAGCCAAACATCCTATCCAAGAGACGTGATTTCCCACACAAGCATTACCCTAAGCCAAGACCCCAATAAGTTAAGGATTTTCTTAAGGAAACAAACACTCTCCATGAGACAACAGATGTTTCACATTTGTTGTGCAGATGTGAAAGGCTTGAAGCCTTAGAGCTCTACAGTTATCCCCATCTAGACCTTCTGGTCCATCACTGCCCCAGGGACCATGGGAGCCCTGCAAATGTCAGTGAGGCGTGAAGGCTCAGAGCTGCTGGACTGTCTGCAGAAAGGCACACAACAGTCTGCAAGTCTTGGGTCTTTTGGGGCTGGGGGTGTCTAGTTTCTGAGAGAACACTGACAGCTGTTTAGATCTATAAATGTTCACACTGCTGACTTCACAACTGCTGCCACAAACAGCAGAGAGAGGGCCCAGAGAGTTTCCTGGCAGTGAATGGAACTGGAATGCAGTATTGTACAGACAAAATGTAAAAACAAAAAAAATATTGTGCCACCAAATAATGTTGGTTTCCAGTAAGCTGCAGCTGCTACCCTCAGATAGGGCAGGGGAGAGCTGTGAAAGACTGTCAGGAGTCAGACTGCTGACCAACAAGTGACCTTCATTCTGCAGCATGTGGTGCATGTCCCCATTCAAGCCCTTCTCCAGCCTCTACACTGTACTCCAGCACTCACCCTCTACTGCCTTGGATTGGTGGTACTGATAACCACATGAGGTCTTCCATGAGGCTGGGATTGTTTTTATACACTGCTCCCAGCTCTGCTGGTTGCACTTCCCTACATTAATTCTAACCCAGCCTTAAAACATTAAAAGAGTCTGGATTAAAAAAGTAAATTCATTGCCATAGGCTCAAAACAGCACTATCTTTAGGAATTCTGTATTCTCTGGCCAAGTATATACTACAATTATACAAGCTTATCACTGTTATCATGACTGCATTTTTACTTTTATAGCAAATGTACAGCAGTCTTGCTTTTATTGTTATGCTTTAATAATGGATTGCCACCCAGAAAAAATCAGAGTTGCTGTAGGCAACTGGGAAGCAGTCCAGTTACCCTCCTGTGTGTTCTTGGTAATGGATTTCAGAGGCTCATGCTTATTTGTCTCAGTTCAAATCTAGTGAGAAAGTTATTCTGTATTTGCATTAGCATAAAAAAGAATATTTTGCTAAAATCACTTCCTTCTCCCCACTGTTTTTTGTCTAATTATATGTGGTAGAAGCAGATTCCCAGAGGAAGTATACTTGGCTAAATAACTCTGCTGACTGTCCCACAAATTGTTAAACACATTGTGCAATTTCTATTACTACCGTCATTTTAACAACCTATTTTTAATCTATACTAGATAAATAATAAATAAAACCCAAATATATCAGAAACCACTCAATCATTGAAATTATGTTTTCTATTAAGTGTCCTTCAGCAGTCTAACTAATATCATCTACCAAAAGACCAAACTTTTAATGAAAATATGCAAAAAAATTCACTTTCACTACAATACAAAATTTAAAAAGCATTCAGTCTATTCCACCCTGCCAGAAGATCAGTGAATGTGTATCAAACTAAGCATGGTTTTCAATTCTGGGGTAGATATTAGTTCTGGGCTAAATATACAAAAATAAATCTGGTCAGTATGTCACATCTATTAGTCATGTACCAAAAAGCTCCAACCACCAAAAGCTTTCCATCTAGGTGGACTCTTTGGACAGAAGAAGTGGCCACAGTGATGGGGACATAGAATGGATACGGTAGGGTAGGGTAGGGTAGGGTAGAGTAGGGTAGAGTAGGGTAGGGCAGCCTGTTCACTTATCACACAACCAAGAGTGTGCACTCTGTGGAAAAGCTAAAGAGGATGTGGTTTGGCAGTACTGGGTGGTGAAGAAGAGATTACATCTAGAGGTTCCTGCCTCCTCTGTGACTTTTTCACCTTTTAATTTCATCCTGAATATTGAGAGAGGTCATTGTGTAGCTCACATGATAATTTCCATTAAAGAAAGTTAAGGTACTTTAAAAATAAATTCAATATTATTGTATTCATTAATGGATAGAGAACTAGGACACAAAACATGGGTTTGTCCATCAGCAGTGGCTGTCAGAACTTGCAGAGGAGGGCTTACACGCAGTAAAATACTGGCACAATCCATAACCAAACAACCAAAAACCTTGCTAAATTAATCTTTCAGGCAGACGGGAAAAGGGCTCAAACAACTGTCCTAGAATGCAGTGTTCAACAGATGGGATTAATAAAGGATGTTTAAATGTCACATAACCACTGCCACTTAGATTTCAGTGTCAAATACCTTCACAGTTTCTTAAATGGAATTTGAAGCAACTTTGTCTATGATTTGTAAATCTGGTGGGTTTACCTCCAGCAGAAGTATCTGATTTAACAAAGAACTGTGGTCCATTTGACAATCGTAGCAGTGAACAGATCTATTGTGTGTAAAGGATCTGCTCCTGCCCACCTTGCTTGAGTCTGCCCCTACATTTCCTTTGGGTGACTACTGAAAATGGAAAGCTAACTCAAGAGATTACACTAAAATATGAACATGCTTTCAACATTTTTCTCCCAGCCTCATAATTTGGTCTGTCATTAATCCCCCAAATGTGATGATTCTCACCTGAATTAACTGTAGATTCTTTGTGGTTTATTTCGAGACCACAACAGAACTATCCAAGAATAAAAAATATAGTGAGGCTGATTCTCATTTCTCTGAGATCAGTGTTCCCTTGCCCCCCCTAGACTTACACCTGATTTACAAAGCTGTAAAAAGACAAGCAGCACAGATATTACCTGAAGCAAGAGATGCAACTCAACCGTTGCAGAGCTCAAAAGTGAAACAAACAAACAAAAAGACAACACCACCCGCTCATGCAAAATTATATGGTAGTGTTATAGAAGATGGGGAGGTGAGTATTGCAGTGACAGTTCTGTACTCTCTCTTCCCTTGGTGGAGCAGGCTTTCTATGCAGCACAAGGTGTTTCTCAGGAAATCCATTACTTCCCCTCTGAACAGGTCCCGCCCTGCCGTGGGAGGAAGCAAGACCCCAGTTTCTGGTTTCTTGCCAGGCACAGAGCTCCAAGGGGCTGCCTGGGCTCCTTGCCCTCTCTGGTGATGGCAGTAAGAAAGTAAGGTGCTTCTGAAGCACAGAGAACCTCTCCTACTTGGAGTATCAAGTTGCTACTTCAAGCACGGAGAGGCAGGTAGGGGAGCCCTGCTCAGGCCCTGGAGGGCCCTTAAAGAGCTCTTCTTTGGTAACCAGGCGGGCCATGGCACTTTCCTCTTTTGGGCTTGGGGATGCTCATGGGAGACAAACTTGTGCTGAAGTCACAGTATGAGCTCAGCATCATCTCTGCAGGACCAATCTTGGAGAAGAGCCCTTCTCCAGATTGCAAACTCCTCTTTTCATTTCCCTTCGGTCCGAGCAAACCATCTCTGTTTCTCACCACTGCAGTAGGTTGATTTATAGCCTTGGAAGTTGCATGGAAGAGGGACAATGACCTTATCTCACCTGTGAGAGGGTACAGCTGGAGAAAACTAGCTTTTCTAGCTGAACTACTTTGCACAAAGGAAACAAACACTTCTGGCACCTGCACAGCAGCCAGTTTCTCTCCTTCTATGGGCAGCAGGTTGTAGGCACAGATGTCTGGTGAATACCACAGGGGCTCCCAGGGTAGGAAAAGTCCAAAGACCTTGTGGGCAGTGTGTTTCACAGGCACCATGACAGGAGAGGAATGGAAGGTGGGCCACCTCCAAGTGAGACTTGCAGGAACACACAGGATTTGTCAGGTTGAGGACATGGGAATGAAGTCACTGGTCAGAGGGTCAGGGTCACATGTTTGCAACACACGACACATCTCACCTCTACAACATTAATTTAAGGTTTACACCAAGGTTAAGACCAAGAAGAAAGAATAATATGATAAAAAAATGCTTTTGTTGTTTTGACATCAAACTAGATTAATCTGTTTCTGATGAAAATGAAAACCAGAGCTGAAACATGTTGGATGGTATCTGGAGTTCCACTACCTTTTTCATTATCTATTACATGTTCAAGAATTACTGCAATGCAAACCTCTGATCTTGGCATTTAAAACATCCTGGGCTTAGCTTATGGAGTAGAGGGAGATTGGTATGCAAGAGATAAAAAACTAATTCAAGAAACTGCAGGATCAAAGTAACTTGGAATGAAAAAGTTAAGAAACTAATGCACTGAGAGAGATCTGCAAAGTAAGTGAAGGACACAAAACCAGAAAAAACTCTGCTATAGTGTAAACAGTGTAGCCATGAAACCTTATTTTCAGAGTCTTTTGAATTTAGTTCTTTCATAAAATTGCTTGAAGTCAAGGCAAATGTTTCTAGAGTTCTGAGCTTGATCCTTTCTATTTTAAAGTAATTTTAATGGTAGAAAGAACTAGACTCAGATCTGTGTGCACAAGAAACCTGAACACTTCTGGCACTCACTTCTGTATTAACATGTGCCAGAGTTGTATTTGCAGCAGGAAGACATTCATTTGCATCCTGGCCCATAACTCCTATGGGAAGTTATGGGTGTGGGAATATTTGCTCAGTTTGCCTAGTTAACACGTGACTCAGGTAGGTGTATACATGGATTTCACACACATACTTTTTTCATGTACACACAAGTAGGTTCCTGCTTCGAAAAACCAAATGCATAAAGCATTTGCTGGCAAGCAGTTATGCATTCATTTTATTTTCAAATGCCATGATGTGTGAAAAAGCCTGGAAAGCTTCAAACTAGGGAAAGAAAAACAAATGCTTTTGTAATTTGGAAAACAAACCATAATGCAACCTTCCAGGTTATGAAGATCTTCAGGTGTTCTTGACATCTTTATAAAGCAGCACCAATGAGCAATGATTACTGAAAGCTGGCTTTAAAGCCAACAGGCTCCCTCAGCACTGAGGGAGGGAGGATTACTCCTGGAGATTAGATAGGTTGCCTGCCCTGCACCAGCAATGCCTGTTGGAAGGCATGACACAGGCCATATGTGATGTACCCCTGCTGTGCAATGGGGACATCAGCACTGGAGCTTGCCTTGCTGCATCCCATCAGGCATAGACATAGGAGGGGCTGCCATGGGGGAACGAGTAGTTCAGGCACGTTCCTCAGAAAAGAACTTAAACTTGGCTGCTGCAGTGTTTGGGATTACTGAAGGAGCTGAACTACCTTCCAGCTTTCTCATTACTTGTCCCATTTCCAGCACTGGCCTTCCGACACTGGACTTCCTTCCTATCCAGATCCATCTGCTGAGCTGGTCGGTGTCAGGGTAACAAGATGGGAACATCATTATCCAGACCTGATTCTGTACAATTTCCATCATCTGAAACATGTTCAAGGATCACAACCCTCTTGTTTTCAATTTAAAGCAGTTTTAGCTGAGCTGGCTTTGAGCTGTTGTAATACAGATAATGCAAAAAGGAAGAAAAATAAGATACAAGAAGAGTTTGAGCATGTCCCAGAGGTCCTTCAAAAATTACACCTCTGCAATAGAAAAGCACAGACAGCCATAAAGAACCCACAGCTATAGAAGGGCTCTCTTGTGTCCTTACCTTCTCTGCCTATGACTGGAATTGGAGCTATGTTCCCTGCACCACTGAGTGGTGAGCTTGCACATGTGGCCTTGCAATGATTTTGCTATCAGGAAGACAGTTTATTTACACAAGATGTGAACACTGACCTCTTTGCTTGAAAAGAGAGGGAAAAAACCCCAATAACAGGCAGTGTCCTCATTCTGTCTCCAGTAGCTTCTACAGTAAACCTGAGCTTCAAGAACATCCCCAGTGCCATACCCACAACCCTCTCTGCACAGTTTTTCTTGTATTTTTGTTCTTGCATGCACACACAGACCCCAAGTCCCCTGATCTTGCTTGGTCACCCAGGCAGCTCCTCAGACATCACTGCTGCACTTTATGACCTGCACACATGCTTCAGTACTCCTTGTCCTGGGAAGCAGCTTCTGTGTTTTTTTTAATGCCCTGACTTCTTCCAGTTCACTGAACTGCTTCTTCCATTTAGGCCCTTGATTTTAGCTGAGCCTATAGGCCCCTGCAGGTCAACAGCAGCTATTAGCATTATCTTGCCTAACAAATTGTTTATACAGCAGGAGTGAAAGGGACACTAATCTAGTTCAAACATTTAAGCACTGCTAAAATACAAAAATCAAAAAACTGTTTTTGGCTTGTTTGAAAGACTCTTCACAGTGAACCCTGTCAGAAGGACAATTGATGGAGAGAGAGTTTTGCTAAGCTTTGTCTGTGCTGAAAGCCTTTCTAGTGATTAGAGATGGAGGTTTGGAAGTATCAAGTGCTTTGGCCATCCCACCACACATCCCAGCTTCCTTGCAGAGTCACACTGAGCACTGCAATTGCCGTGTGAGTAATTACAGATGCTGCCAGAAACAACACTGTCAGGAAAAGTTTATATCTGAAATTAGGAATGTGCTTTCTGCTATGCCCTGGAAACCCTTAGGGACCAGCAGCTGACTTTGGAACAACAATGTTATCTGTGGCAAACCTGAGCATCCAATAGCTGAACACCCAATTAAATGCCTGTTTTCATCTTCTGTTTCTGCTCCTGCTGCATAAACCTGAATTTCAGAAATCACACGGCAGGCATGACTGGCAGACCTGAAGCAGGACAGTAATGTTGGCAGGGGTACCAGCAGAGAAGTCTCAAGACCCCTTTTCCTTCTCACCCTCAGTTCAGCAGCCCAAGTTGCTCTTGGTACACAAAGACTCGGGGTAGACAAACACAATTATGAGCCTGTGCTCCCAGGACAGGGAACACAGACATCAGGTATCAGTTACAGTGTCTTCAGGAGGAAAGACAATCTGGGAACACTGTTTGCCTCAAGCCTGTGCCTTAGCATCTCTTACACTATCTTTACCTTTATTTTCAAGACTAAAACATCACTTCTGTTTTCTTTACAGATCCAAGGTGGGCAGAAAGGGGGAGGAGGAAGCAGTGAAAGTAGCTATAAATTCTTTTTTGTACCAGGGATCCATGTCTCAGATGCTGGCCCTGGGAAACTTTATTATTTACCTCTGTTGGAATGGGAAAGGAAAATAGCTGGAACAAGCACAAATACACACAGTGCAATTGTCTATATGAGAGAGTTCCATGGGAATCCCACTGGAGCACCAGACACACTCGGCAAACACGGCCCAAAATACACAGTGTGCCGAAGAAGTGTGAGGCATTAAACATTGACTTTCCTTTCCCTATTATCTTTGCACAACAGCACAGAAAACACCTGAATGTCTCTTCATTGTAAATTTAATGAAACTACTTTAAAAACACACATTTCCATTAGCAGTAGCACTGATCCTTTATTAATTCATGAAGAAGAAACATGAAATAACTGGTAAGAGCTGATTGCTTGGAAACAGATGTCTGATTTTATCTGATTTTATCACTTGGCCTGGACACTTGGGCTTGAAACTACACAGGACTGTGAGTGCTACAACAACTGGCACTGTAACACCTGATTTTTGCAAGCCTGTCCTTTCCCTCCCATCCTTCTCTGACCTACCTGAAGCTGCTGGAACCGAAGAAGCACATTCATTGACTATACATGTGGGAATGGGATCTATAAAAGCCCACCAACCCAAACATTCAGGGTATTGTACATGAGCTACCTAAATCAGCAAGGGAGGAATCAGCTGGAGAAAAGGCTGTGTTGCAGCCTCCTCTTGTTATAGAGATTAAGTGCCTTGTTCAGGTTTAGCGGGACATGCTTCTTTTCACTCAGGATTCACAGCCCTGAAAACTTAATTATAGCTTTTCACCTTGCAGTGATTAACATGAAAAATGAAGAGACTTCTCTTCCGTCTGATTTTTCTCCACCCACTCATTATCCTTGAATAACCCATCACCTGTGGATTCTCACTCTTCATAGGTGCAGGGTGGAATGCCTACTGGGGCAGAGGGACCCGAGCGTAGCCTGGATGAGGCTGCAGGTGAAGCACGGTAGAGGCCTCCTTTTGGAAGGAAGGGAAAGTGTTTTGTGTAGCTTAGTGCCAGGAGCATAGTCTAAGACACCCTACTGAACCAAGACAAGCTTGTCTGGGGATGATCCGATGTAGAGGTCCATGCTGAGGAGGTGAGTCCCAAGTTGCCCAGCCCACATTAACCTGGGGCACCTGTGTGTACATGGAAGCAAACCCCCAGTGTCAGAAATGAATGGCATCACTTTAAAAAAAAGGCAAGATGCGGCACTTAGGGAGCTACATGACTCACACGGCTGAAATGATTGGGACTAACAACTTCTCTGGCTATTCCAACCTCCACAAAATGTTGTTCACACCTACACCAAACGATCCAGAACCGCTGGAGTTCTCATTCCAGCTTAGGAAGAAGGCAGAGCTGCTCTGCGAGGAGCAGAAACAAAGGCAGTCCTGGAGGTGCTTCCTGTCTGCAGATGCTATAGGGAAGCACCTCCAGGCCTGCTGGGGACATTTCTGAAAGGCAATGTGAAAGCGTGTCCGGCTCTGATGCCTGAGCTGTGGAGATCCAAGCCCCTTGTCAGGCACCTATTGTTTCCTAGGAGGGAAGGGAGTATGGGGAAAACTGCTGAATGGGACATGTAGCCTCCACAAGCCTTTAACTTGTAAAAGCTTGATTACAAACTTCATTTGTAATCGAATGGCACAGAAAACAATTATAAAACCTGCAAAAGCATCTGTCACAAGCCCTTAACACCTCCATCCTACACCGCCGTGAAATAACTCGTATTCTACTTCCATACAGCTGAAATTTAAGTACTTTGGGGCCACCCGTTGGTTTTAATTCTCTAAAACTTTATAGAAAAATCCCTGGGCGGGGGGGAGAAAAAGAAAAGAGAGCTGGGTTTTCCTTATCTCTTCCACGCCGCTGGTTTCCCTCAGCTCCCCCTACACTCCCTGCTCCGGCGGGCTCCCTGCAGCTCCAGATGCCGACACATCCCGGGCCTCAGGGGAGCTGCAGCTCACCCAGGGGTG
>VWZU01011313.1:232409-267979 GCA_013397095.1 Sterrhoptilus dennistouni
GGCCGAGGGCGGCGGGGGGGCGGCGGGAGCGCGCACTGCCTTCACTGACCCCCCCGAGCAGGTGCCCGAGGCCGTCTCCAACAAGAAGCGCTGCGTGAAGGTGCTGAAGCAGGAGCTGGGCGGACTGGGCATCAGCATCAAAGGGGGCAAGGAGAACAAGATGCCCATCCTCATCAGTAAGATTTTCAAGGGGCTGGCGGCCGACCAGACGCAGGCTCTGTACGTGGGCGATGCCATCCTGGCTGTGAACGGCACCGACCTGCGGGACGCCACGCACGACGAGGCGGTGCAGGCGCTCAAACGGGCCGGCAAGGAGGTGCTGCTGGAAGGTACGGGCTGCGGGGCGGGACGGGACGGCGGGCCCAGAGGCGATGGAGCCGAGGGGATGGCCCCGGGCACCTTGTGCTGCTCCTCCGGGTGTTTTTCCTGCGGGGAGAACACACTCCCTGTGCGCCGCGCCGGGAGCCTCGACGGCGTGTGTTAGGACACAGCCCCCGGGGAAGGGACAGGCGGGATGCCCGGGAGCCGGGATTGAACTTCCCGCCCTGTGCAATCCCCACAGCCCCGTCCGGTCCCGGGGATGGGTCTGCTCCTGGGCTGGGGCTCTCGGCGGGAGCCTGACCGAGCCTCCTGCAGGGGGAAGGATCTTCTGGATCTGCTGTCAGGATGTTTTCACATCTTTTCAGCCCAAGAAAGGCGGGGTGAGTTGGGTGCTGTGACAGGAGGGGTTAAAGAAGTAAAGGAACCCCCTCTCCTATCCTGGCATTAAGGGAATGGCTTGGGTGACTTTGCCCCAGTCGTCCCGAAACGCCCGACGCCACCTTCTCTCCAATTCCTCCTTCCACCGCCCTGCTCCCGGCCAGGGGCGGGGGTGGGGGCAGAGCTGTTTAAATGAAGCCGACGGTGCCTCACGGACTCATTATCCATCCCTGCAGAGCAGCATCCTTTCTCGAGGGGGGCTGAAACAGTGTTGTAAAAAGTAGCCTTGGGAATTGACCTCGGAGAAAGGAGCAGACGCTGGTGTGCGAGGGAGAGACATGGAGGGAGGGTGACCCCCCAGAACGGGACGGGTGTTTGGGGAGAGCAAGTAGAAAAGCAGAGCCCGGTTCCCCCAGACCCCGAGTTCACGAGGAGAGAGGCGTGCACAAACGCTTAAATCCCTGTCTTTTCCCAAGGACTAATTTACTCGCTCCACCTGAGAGAACGAACAGCCTCAGGACTGCCCTTGGCGTGTGTGTGATAAAGCGATTACATATTTGCCCACGAGTTCGTTTCCTCGGAGGTCAGTGGCACTTGAGGCACGCTGCAGCCCTGCCTTCCCTCCCCTGTGCCATCGCTCTCCTGCCAGCCGTGGGCACTCCCACTGCCTCTACCTGGAGCCCTTTCTCCCCGTGTGTCTTTTTTGCTGGTTATTTTGAGGAGCAAAGGAGATGCTGCTGAGGAGCAGCTGTGAGCAGCCAACATAAAGTTGGCATATAGTTACAGAAGTTTGAAAGGGAGGGAAGGTGAGAAATGTATTCCACAGCAATGTGTGCTGAGAAACTCTTTTGTTGTCCCTGTGACAGTGAAAACTGGAGGAGTTAGTGCTCCATGAGGATTTAAGAAGCTGTGTCTTCTCTCCCTCTGTGCCCTGCAATACCTGCAGGACCAAAGTGCATCTTGTCTTCCCTCACTGCAGCTGAATTGATTACAGATACACCTCTGAAGTGTTAATATGAACTTCTCTGGGCAGGCTGAAGTGAGGCTGTTGCATCTAAATTTTATCACTGATTTGTTTATGGAGTTTAAGGGCTTTCTGGGGTGCAGGCCAGGTAGTGGCTGAGCTTTGCTGTGACCTAATGAGTAATGTATATAGTGCTTGCAAGTCTCCCTCCTGAGCACAGTGCTGCTGCACCAGCCTTAAAAATCCCTCCGTTTTCTTCTGGGCTAGGAGTGGAGATTAAGCTGTTTCAGTGGGGTCTCTAAGCACCCTGCTTCACTCCTTTTGACATCACGGCTGTATTGCATTTCTTTGCTCGGTGCTGAGGTGCCTCAGTAGTTGTTCCTGCAATTGAAGTTGTAATTTGCAAAACGAGAGTCTATTTCAGTGTTGATCTGTGTGTAGAGTTAAAACATTCTGACACTGCACTCAGTGTTTTGTCCTGCCTTTCTCTTGCTATTTCAGCAGAGTAACCAAACCAGACATTGGCTCCAGCTTTGCCTGGGAGGGCTGCTCCCTTCAGGAGAGACCACTCCACGGGAATGGCTTGTGAAAACAAGGCAGCTTAGAACAATTCTCTGTGATTCTACTGCCTACTTTGAAGCTCATTCTTCAGCAGCAGAGTCTAAAATGGTATTTTTATTACTAAAGGAAGGAAAATCCAAAAGTTCTTTTTACTCTTTAAAGTATAGAAGGGCAACACTTGATTTTCCTTTCCTTACAGACTACAGGATTTCGCCATTTCCTGACTTCTTAGAGGGCTATATATGGCGAAAAGCAGTCTGTGATAGGGCAGGGCAAGACCCTTGTGCAGCTCCTCTCTAGACTCTTTCTCCAATTCACAGAGCAAAGCCAGTGTGTGTTTCCAGGGTCAAAATGTAACATTTACATTTTAGGGGGTTTCTTACTTTTTTTTTTTTTTTTTTTTGTGACTTTCCAGTCCAGGAAAGCCAAATTTGCAAAGGCATGGCAAAGGTGTAAAGCACAGGAAACATATTTCATGGTGCAGCAGGGCTCTGAGTATTGCCCAATGCATTGTGCATTCCTGGAAAGGGTCTTACCGTTGGGTATTTCCTAGAGCTTGTGGCTCAATACACGCAATATCAGAGTGCTGGAGCCTGCCTGTTATATAGTGTCCTGCCTAAAACTGCTTGCTCAGTGAAATGAGGCATTTACCAGCTCAGCACTAAACTGAAGTCTCTCCTGCATTCCTGTGCAGGGAGGAAGGGAGTGGAAAATCCCTCCCCAGGCCTCTGCACCCTGTGTGGGAGGCAGGGCTGGCACCCGGGTGGGTGGCAGGAGGAGGAAGGTCTGTGAAGAGAAGGGATCAGGCAATGCTTCATTTTAACACTTGCCCCTTTTCCTGCATTGATCACTGTCTCTGAGCTGGTGGAAAGAGAGATTTGCTGAAGGGTCAGGGGTGGCGTAGCTGCAGCAGCTGTGCTGGTGTTGGGAGGGGCACAGCTGTAAAGCCTAGTAGGAAAGGTCCTACTCTAACAAATTTAATAGCCATGCTGGGTTGTTCTGTCTTCTCATTTTCTGTCCCTGACACTTGTATAATTCACCTTCTAAGCTAAAGTTCATTCTTACAGGTGTGGTCTGTGTAGTTGGCCAGGGTGCCTTAAATCTAGTGGAATTTGATAATCAGAAGGGAAATAAGGCAACAGGTCCTTACGAGGAGCTGTAAGGCAAAAGGCTCAAGAGGAGAGAGAGGTGATGAGGAGGAAGGACTTGAACCCTTAGAAATCATTCTGTCTCCTCATCTGCAGGGATGGATGGCTTCTGCCTGCAGGGTTTAATTTCCTGTGAGCTGTCCATCACAGCCTAAGTGTGGGAAGCAAAGGAGGCAGAGGGAGAAGGGGTGGGAGTAGCCCTGATGTTGGGCTTGTCAGCCCTGAGTGGCTTCAGAACAGCAGGATGGAGCTTCTCACCAGCATTCAGGAGCAGAGAGAATTTCCCTACGTGAGAGACAGGGCAGCCTCCTTGTACAACACATATTTGCAGGTGTGGAAGGAAGCTAAAATTATCCTGACTACCCAAGCTATTGTTTGTACATATAATTTCCTTGTGGTTCTGTTAAATTTGGGCTTATTAAATAAGCACTTTGGAAAATCAAGCAGCCCCTCTCACGCTGTGTGAAGCACATTACATTCAAGTGACCCTCACCAAAGGTGTTTGTTTTTATCAAAGCATCCTGGAAAAGAGCAGTCCCTTGGTGTGCTTTGTAACCAAGCTGGCTGTGCTGTACTTGTATTCTCTGTATGTTCAGTGAAAAAAATGAAAACTTGAAGTAGCCTGTGCTAATGCCAAACAGGACCCCCTGCATGATGCTGTATTGGGATGTGAAGAAAAAAAAATGCCCTTCATTGGTGACTTTTACTATCTTTCTGCAGGGTATTTTTCCCCGACTTGTTTAGTGTGTGTGGATGAGCTAGTAATGATGGTGGTGGAAGGTACATAGTGGGAAAAAGAGCATCTTCTTAGTGTTGTTAGAGTTTTATTGGTTTTGAATGATTCCCGGTTAACACAATTGCAAGGTCTGTGGAGAAGTGGCTTTGGCAGCATCTCTGAGTTTCCATAAATTTCCCACAGAGAGGCAGCCCCCTGCATAGTGAATTTTAGCACATGGACAGTAGACTATAGTAATCTTCTGTGGCTTTCTTGAGACTACTATACAACTTTGAAGCTATGTGAGAATAAGCATGATGCAGTTTGTACTGTAGTACCATGTATTATTGTCCAGAGAATATTTCTGTAAGAATTGTAAGGATTCTCCCCTTCCTACCGTTTTTTAATTTCCTCTGGGTGAAGCAAAGCAATCCTATCTGTGTGAATTACATGTTGAAATGGTGTAAAATAGGTATGGGCTTCTTGTTGGCAGTAGTTCTTGATTTTATCTATGTTTTTGTGTTTCTCTCAGTAAAGTAGTGACAGCAAGAGATTTCTGAGGATAAGAAAGTACAGTATTTATCCAAAAAGTGTATCTCCTGCGAGTATAGAGGAAAAATGAGGCACAGGTCACTTAAAAAATGTATATGTGACATAACTAGTTATTACAGTCAGGTCAGGGCTGTAAATCTCAGTGACTGCAAATTGTATGCATAGTTATTCTTTATACTTCCAGTATCTGTATGGACAAGACACTTCATCTTTTTTTTTTTTTTCTTTTTAGGGGGAGAGGAGTGGAGGTGGGTTGGGGTTTGTACCAGCACATATGCAGTTATATTTAGGAGCTGTACATTTCATGACTCGTGTAGCTGCCCCTGGTACACATCAGTTTGAAAGTGAAATTGAAAGGGAAAGGAGCAGGTAATCCTATTGTAAGAGTTACAGGTCTAAGCAGTTCCTGAGAATCTCAGTTTTGATTGTTTCAGCTGCCTGCAGCTGATGGGGAAGGTTGAGTGGCAACACTTGATGTGTTTTTCATTGATTAGATTAGATTACAGGCTAATTTAGCAGTCCAGACAGCCTGTATCACCTTTCACAGATAAAAATCAGTACATCCTCTTTGCAGTAATTCTTGTATGAGTCCTCTGTCTCAGTTACTCTAAAGAAAATAAGGCAGCTGTGGGCAACACATTCCTGGATTTATTTGGACCAAGTGCAGGGTGCCCTGTCAACCCACCCACCCTGGAAATCACATACTAAGCCCTATTGAAGCAATTTACTACCATCTCCTTAAGGGTGCTTAGAAGATTAATTATGTCTAAAGACCTGGGATTCAATTGCACATACAGATTATACATGTTAAGTATCATTAGAAAAGAAAAAAGCATGTTCTAAAATCCCAGTAGTAATTTCTTCATGAAAATGAAATTCAAATCTTGCTATAACTCTCTTTAAAGAATCTTTAAACCACGAGAGTAAAATTGAAAGCTGGTGGCTTCTGCTATGGTTAATAAAATAATGTTTGTATCTTAATTTTGCTAGGTCTTCACTGAAGGCCATTTCCACCCTCTCAGGACAGCATTTTCACACAGGTGATGCCCAGGGCACTGGCCTCTTCCTAGCCCTGCTGCCCACTGGGTTTGGTCAGAGACACTCACTGCGTGTCTGTCCTGAGGGAGCTGAGCGTCCAGAATTCAAACCAGTTTGGATTTGGGACAGCCCAGCTCAGGTGCTGATCCCAATAGATTGATGGTTTCAGGTGTAAGCTAGGAATGAGTTTTAACTTTCTTGTATTCTCTTAATTTCACTGTTTTTATAATACATGGTGTGGAACTTGCCCTGCTAGTAATGTATCTGTAAATTTGGCTGTAAATATAGCATCTTTTTGTGTTCATTCAGAGTTCATAAGTGTTAGAGAGTTTGCTCTATTTGTAACCTGTACAGTAGTCACTCTGTTTTCAGGCTTTAAGAACACATTATTTCCATTCCATTTTTCTTATTTAGATTTCTGATCATAGGATTATTTTGTTCTTTATTCTGCAAGATTATGTTGCCATGGCTACTTGTTAGACTTGGTACAGCTACTTCAGTAGAAGGGAAATTGGAGGAAACAGTATTCAAGAGAACAATGGCATAAGTGAACAAAATGTGATGGGAACAAAGCTGTCCCAGTACAGCGTGGAAGACTCTGGCTTTCCCAGTCTGAAACAATTCCTCAAGCATCTCAGAAAAAGAGTTAGTTAAGAAGTGATGGTAGCAGTATTTCTAGAATGTGCAGAAAGTCCTTTAACTACTTATCATACAGAGTTTGTGACCCATAAAGCACAGCTTTGCTGGCCTTGACATGGTGGGTGGAGGTGGCCAGGTTCTTCTTTCAGCCCCTCCCAGCCCCACACTGGTGTCACTACAGCAGCTGTAGCTGGTGTGAAGTGGCTTCACTCAGCTCAACTGTGTCACCTCTCCAAACCTTAAACTGTCCAGTGGAGAAAAATGCTTCTGCCAGCATAAGGTGTGTCTGTGCTGAGGGGCTTTACCAGGACATCTGTTTTTTGAGCAATCAGGGAGAGCACTGTGCTGTTATGGCAGATTGGGAAAGAGTTAAGACTCAGAATAGGAGGAATAAATTGACTTGGTTTGGCAGAGGCACAGAGTTTGTTGTGAAGATGGGAAAGAACATCAGGAGAGTGGCAGCATTTGGTACATGCCTTGAGGAGTGTCACTGCAAGCAGGGAGGCAGTTTGAAGATGTTCAAGGTAAGACATGGCTGATTTGGGCTAGAAAAGTCTGTGAGAAACTACAAAGTATGTAGAAAGCATGGAGTGCTACTTGTCATTCATGCTACGTGTTGTGAGCCTCCTTCGTGCTCTTAAATAAGTGTCAGCTGCTATTTTGCAAGACCAGCAAAGCTGCTCTATGAGACCATATCTCCATGCTTTAAAAGATGGTTAATAGCTCGGCCTTCTTTACCTTGCACTTCTGGGAGAGAGGATTAATTGAAATTAAGACATCCAGCATCTTGCAACATCTCAGAGTCCAGCAAAACCAAGTAATGAACTAGGACACGGAAGTTTTCTTGTGGGAGAAGTTGGAAAAGACATAACTGTTTTGTTCATCATCCAATTAGCACTCAAAACATAATTTTTTCCAGAACATAAGTTAATAAACTTGCTTAAAGAAGGTTTAATCAGCTGTGATTGGCTCATCAGATTGCTTCAACACTAGATATTGCCTCGCTGTTAGGTTAAGTTTGTTCCTTAACATAAACTCAATTAAGGGACATAATTTCCACATAACTCTTTGGGAGATACAGATTTCTGACTGCTGCTACTGTGCACTTCTGTTACAGTCTGGCTTTAATTTTGTCTGTCTAGAACTTGAACTACTGAACTGGTTATGGCTTTGTTGCACATATGCTAAGGGCACAACAAAGTAGGTCACTGCCAAGGCAGCACATTTGTATTGTACTGTTGGGTAAAGTGGAGTTTTTAATTGTAAGGAAATGAGCCAGAAAAATAGATTGTGGAAAAACTGTCTCTGATTAGAAATTACTAGCGCAGAGCATACTCCTTCTAAAAATGATACGCAGGTATATTTGCTGAACTGTTGGAAGTTGTGCTTGTTGGCACAGCTCTAGGAGTTATCAGAACTAAAGCTATGGCTGTTTATTCTTCTCTGCTCTGGGATATTTCCTTCTGAAGATGCCTCACTTTGAGCAGTGAGGCAGCTTCAAGGCAGCACACAGGTGAGTAACGTGTGTGTGCATCTACATGAACAGCTTCTGTTCACTTTAATGGCAGACTGAAAGCTGGTAAATTTCTGATATGGTGTAAGTACCTGAGAAACAGATTTTTTTTCCAAGTATCAGAAAGCTAGAACTGTATCATAACATAAAAATAAAACGTCAAAACCCAGTATCAGAATATAAATTCTTTTCTGGCAAAAGAGGCACAACTTACCTGATTTGCTTCAACACGTAACATGACCTCTTGGAAATATTTATCAGACTTATGTCCCTTTTCAGGGAAATGAGACCATTAATTAAACTTTATGTTCCATTTGCTGTAGGCATATACAGCTAGTGCAGTATCTGTTTTGGCTTTTAACATAATCCAGAAGTTATGAGAGAGCATGGAAAAGCTACACCATGGAAGTAACCTATCTCCACTTCATTCTGAATTATTTCAAGAATATTTCAAGCTATTTCCAGGATGATTTACTATACTGATGTGTTTAAACTGCCATTGGCTCTGATTCAGCAAGAGGAGCAAGAGACAGCTCTGTGAAGATGCTGGAAAGGTTTAGAGTTATCCAACATATATCTTATGAGGCTGCTTTAAGCTAATAGTTTTAACTCAGATAGTGAAAGTTTAATCTGTTTATCCTGGGTTTTGGGCTTTAGTCCCCATGAAACAGTCTGGAAAGACAAAGCTGGCAGAGGGACTGGCAGGAATGTCATGGCAGGTGTGATTTCTCTTACAGCAGGCAGCTTCCCTTTGGTCTTACTCTTCCCAGGTAGAAGCCAGACAGATCCTCCTCTTGCTGATGTGAAGCCAAGGGAGGTATTTAAGTATTGGATGTTCAGAAGTATTTTCCGGGAATAAGGTGAGCAGGATTTGCCTTCAGTACCTGTGGCTTGATTTCTTTGTGAGGTTTTTTATTTGATTTATCTTGTCTGGTTTGGCAGATTTTTATTTGGGTTTGTTTGTTAGTTTGTTGGGTTGGTTTTTTTTTGGAGGGGGGGAGGGGGGTTGGGTTTTTTTGTTTATTTAGTTGGAGGGTTTTTTTGTGGAGGATTCTGTGAACAGAAAAAAAAGGTTTACAATTACAATTGTTTTCCAAAGAACACATTACTCTTGGTAGCTACCTGTCCCTTCTAACCTCCTTGTCCTGTCTCATGCAGCGATAGACTTTCCTGGTGCCCAGTCTCCTCCTCCATCAGTGATGGGTGGCTGGGATGGAGAAGTATCTGCAGAGACCCAGCAGGATTCCTACCACATAAATATATACTTGGGCAGAGAGACTCAGACCATAAGATGTATTTATATCCATACTTCCGTAATGAACAGTCCCATCAACAGGTATTCCTTGTTTGATGCTTGACCTTCATTTGTGCTTAGGGCCAGTGTGGCAACTTTAGGCTGCTGGGGCTTTGCTAGGTCTGGAGAGGCTGAGCTGCTGCCTGTTGCCCATTGAGTCTCTCTGCTTTTAGCTTGTGGTGGGCTGTTCTAGCTCAAGACTGGAGAGGTTGTGGAGTCAGCCTCTCTGGAGATACTCAGGAACAGTCTGGGTGTTACCCTGTGCAATGTGCTCTAGGCAGATCCTGATTAAGGAGGAAGGTTGGACCAGATACCCCACCTGTGGTCCCTTCCAACATTAACTGTTCTGTGGCTCTTACTCTGTATCTCACCACTGGGAAGACTTTTCCAGAGCTGAGGATGTGGCTGTTTGTGAGCTTTGTCATATTAAAATCAGGAAGACATGCTTATGCAAGAGAAGGGAAGCAAGCTTTGAGCTGGAATGACTTAGATGATGACAACAGGCTCTTCATTAAGAGCTCCAGGTGTTATTATTGTGTTTTGCCCAAATTAAACTCTTCTAGATTTTAGAAGCTTAGGTAAATGGCAAGTCAAACAGTTAACATAGCCCAAATTTTTGAACTCCTGAGCACAATGGTGAAGAGTGACACAAGCAACACTTAAACCTGATTAAAGACCTGAAGATGCTGCAGATGTCTCAGCTAATAAGCTTGAAGCCACTGTAGCTCTCATGGCTTTTGCTACCCTTTTCTTTGAAGGAAGAGTGGTTGGGTTGTAGGCTGATGCTCTTAGGATGTTTGTAAGACACAGCTCTCATCTAGCTTTGCAGAGGAAATCTTTATTTCTGCTTTGAAAGAGGTAAAAAAAACTCATGGTAACTTCAGTCTTCTTTGTTTGTGAAATGCTGGAGAAGCATCAGGCCAAAAATGGCCATAAAAGCAAATAACATTTCAATACAGGAAGAATTCAAGTGAAAGCAACTAGTTTTAAGAAGCTCTGCGTTGTTCAGCAAACGGCTGTCTGTATAAATAAGCCAGACCTGGGTGATGTGTGAGGACAGGTCATAAAGAAAGCACTGCAGTAACAAACCAGTGGAATTTCCACTTAACAAGTTAAAATCAACCCTGAAACTCTCCATTAAGGAGAATCATAAATTGAAGTTCTAAGAGATGGCATATAAAATATCCCTGAAACTAAAAATTATCATCTGACAGTTTGATGTTTCTCTTTCACTCTATCTATTTTAATAAACATGTGGGATAGAGTATCAGAAGAGCAGCACTTTTTTATGAAGACTTGAGGAAATAAATAGTGAGTCTGAGCATATTATAAATTACACCCAATAAAAATAAACTGAAATTGATTCTGGGCTTTGCCTGTGTTTGGACTGCATTGCTAGGATCATTCTGTGTTGATCTTGTTTTATATGTGTATTGAACTTCTCTGCTAGGCATACTGTGAAATGTTAGTATTTAATGCTTGAGTTTTTGTTCAAGTACCCCAGAGCTTTTTGTCTATGTGCATAAATAGTATTAAGACCTTAGAGAGGTTTCAGGGTTCAGTCTCTTCACAGAAGACTGGAGAACAAATTTTGGCTTTTGAGGGAGGAAAGGAAGGGCTAACTTGAAAATGCACAGATTTCTGTGGGAATTTTTATGATGTTTCAATTTGAGATGGCAGTTTGTATCTAAAAGTTAATCAAATTTCTTTCAAAAGGCTGATTTGAACTTGCATTTAAAACCTTTTATAAGTAGAATTTTCTGTGTGGAAGAGCAGAAAATTACGCAATGTACCATCTCCTCATAGAAGATCTTTGCAGTCGCATCACATTTTTCACAGGAAATTCTCATAGCCAAAAAGTTTTGACCAACTCAATGTAGTACTTTGTTCTCATTTTGTTAAAATACAGTTAGTTTCAATAAGTGCAGGTATTTATTCAGTTCTTTGGAAAATTTAGATATGCTGTTCTCCTTAATCACTTTGTTCTGTTACTTTCCTATCAGTATGCGCACTGTATGAAGTGGATAAGGATGTATATTTGGTATGAGCCAAGACAGAGACGCTTCCAGTAGAGAAGTCACAAGTGATACATTGTATGAATTCCTGTAAAACATTTACATATGATCTTTTCAGTTAGTCATACTTCTGGGGGAATACTTCCTTGTTTCTCTGAAACTCACAGTGGAAACCTTGAATACAGGAGGAAATGAGGAAGAGGCTTCACAAGTCTCTGAAACTTGCATAAAATAGCTCTTTTAGGTATAATTTTAGTATCTTCTCAATGCAGCTGTAAATTAAGTTGGCCTCGCTACCATTTTAGCTTTTGCTGTATTAAATACTTCATGTAGAGTTCTGTAGGTAAAGGAATCAATTCATGAAATCATAAAGGCTGGGAAATTATTTCTGTGGTGGAATATGCAATATATTATTTAGTTTTTTTCTTTTCTTTTTGCTTTCTTTCTGTTCACTATTGCATTGGCTGATGCTGGTTTAGGAATGCCTTAAATTGTAACTGTTAAACTCCAGAGCTGACCTAGCCCTGGTGTGGGCACAGCTATAAATACCTGTCAGCAGCATTACATGGGCACAAGGGGCATGTGGGCACACACAGTTTGCCATGCATGTTGTACATGTGTTTGTTCAGATCCAAGACAGAATTTGTTTGCTGTCAGTGCAAGGTAGATTAACAGAAATAAATAGAGTCTTGATTATACCTGCACTGAAGGAAAGGAGTCTTGGGTTTGATTCATTTGCTGAAATGGTTTACAGGAGGCTGCACCTGCAATTCTGGTTTTCCTCAGGGTCTGTGTTTCCTGGTTGTCTGTGGCTGAGCCTCTGGTGGTGAGATGGGGACAGCCAGGCTAGTGGGGACAACCTGCCCTCTGCTAGAGTGCCAGGAAGGGGCAGTGAACGTGGAGTAGGAGTGGGAGAGTGAAAGCCACCTTGTCTTCAAGCCTGACATGGATTTTCCCATTAATTTCCATGGGATTAGGATATTTATTTAGTAAGCAACAATGACATAAATCACTCATGAGGAAAAAAAAAGATGCTGATACAGTTCTATTTTTTCCCCAATACCTACTGTATTAATTCTTCTTTAAAATAATATGGACAGGTCTTTGGTCCTTACTGGGTGACTCACTGGGCTGCCTTTCTGCTCTGAGCTGTCCGTGGAGTCTCTGTTATCGTGGTGCTTTACTGTGCTTAGCACACCCGGCTCCAAACTCTGCCTCCCCAGCCCTCTCAGGTTGTCCCTCCTCCCTTCCCCCTCCTTCAGAGACTGGTGAGTAAAAGCTTTGCAAAATACATGTGGCAGCAGTTCAGTCTCCAAGTTCAATCATTTTGTGCAATAACAATTGATTAAATAATTGTTGGTTTTTTATTTACAGTTCTGTACTAGTCATGAAGGTTGAATAACTCTGCACAGTCACATATGTGCTTAGGTTATGGGTACTTGTATCAAATTAGAAAGAATCAAAATGTTTCTTCTACAAACCTCTCTGCTTTCTCTTAAATTCCACAGTGACAGATACTGTGTCAACAGCTTTTCAAAGGATGTTTCAGGTCTTCTGTCTTGTTCTGACCTCTTCAAGAGCAGAAACACAAAAAGTAATGTTTCACTGGAGCACAAAGTGGTCGCTATTTGTGGAGACAACAAAACTATAGTTTCAGGTAGAAGCTGGTTTATGAAGTAATTTTTTTTTCCAAAAAGCTGCACCCAGCAGAGATTTGACCCCATTCCATTTGAACAGGAGGTTTGTAAGTGACCTCATGCCCTCTCTATAAAACTGTCCATGTATAGATGATTTTCCAGGAGCAGTTTGAGTTTGTAACTGCCTTGGTGCCTTGCAGTATACAGTGCCAGACTGTGGCAGTCATCAGAAGTATTCTGTGTTTGCAGAGTACACTGAGCCCAAAGTCTCTGCATGGCTTGCCCCTGACCCAACAACACAGTGCTCCTCTCCCCACTGGGCTTTCTGGATATCATTTGCCTTCTTTCTGACTTCTGACTGCATCATTTAGGATGCGAGGCAACACCAGAAAAAAATTAGATGTTTATCAGCCTGATTATGCAGGAAAACCTGCAGTTGTAGCTGAACAAGTAATTGCATAATCAAACCCTTGGCTTGCTGACTTTATCCCAGCTGGCTGCTCTGTGTCTGTGAAGGCTGGCAGGTCCCTGCTGGGGATGAGCAGTGCTTCCAGGCAGGCTCCATCAGCTGCTGATGCCTACCTGGCCAGCAGCCAGGCCTGATGGCTTGCCTTGTCTCTAAAGAAGTGCAAATTTGTGACCTCAGTTTAAGAGTGATTGAAAAGTGACAGAATTGGTATTGTTATAAACGCAACGGCAAAAATCGGATTAACAAAGAAAGAATTTATTAATAAAACGATCCCAATCACCAATAAAAAGAGAAAACCACAAAATAGGATATTTGCAGCGCCGTGCCGGGTGGATGAGGGATCTGCACACCAAGGTACAGGTCACCCAAATCCACACTGAACGATTCTCAGTTCGCTGTTTTATAGGGTTTTTTTGTCCTGAGGCAGTACAGGTGTCCAGGATGGACCAAATAGTCCAAATTTCTTCTAGATGGCCTTCCCAGATTTGCCGAGTCCCGTGGATCCATCCCGGGAAGGTCTTTTTCATATGCGAATTGAGCCAGCCAGTCTTATGTTGATTCTGGTATGCATATTGAGCCGGGGAATTTTTGTCGTTGGGGAATCCTGCTTCACCGTTCAAGAAGGAATTCTCCTTGCATCGGATGGGATGTGATTCTTATCGGGGCTGGCTAGTGTCTTTGTTTGGTCTGATGGTCCTTGTCCTGCTTTTTTATTTCACAGCTGGAGCCGCGGAGACTTGGCTAGGTACAGATTTCTACCTGCTAGGTTTTTACAGTTTATTAACACCATTATATTATACATTTGATTATTATTTTATTTACGAATTTTTATACCAGATTTATCACAGTATCATCACAAGAAGGTTGAAGCTGCAAGTCTGTATTTTTGTGCCTGAGATTTCAGGGGAATTTGAGTTCCTGGATCTCAGGGCTTCTGAGCTCTCCAGGCCGGAATGAAACACAGTTATCTTGTGGGTTTTTTTTTTTCTTTTAAATATAGGCATCATTAGAAAACATGGGGAGTTGAAGCTAAGCCATAATGTTAAACCTGTAATCGTAGCTTTGGAGGGTGCTGCAAAGAAATCTCTCACAATATTGCATGAAGAGTATCCAGTTAAAATATAATAACTGATTCTGAAAAGTCAAGTGAGACACAGCTCTGCAATAATAATGTCATGTGTTTTGAATGTTATTTCCTTTATAAATGATAGAATAACAAAAAGTAAATCTGATTCAACAGCACTTCAGCAGTAATGCCCCTGGCATTGATTTCTTTGAGGATCAGTTCTGGTGGAAGGACCCCTGTAGTACAGCTTGAGCCCTCTGAATAGCCCTGCTGAAGGGCACTTGTGTGTGAGCCACAGTGGCCAAGGGTGCTGGAGAAAAGAGGGCCTGCTAGTCTGCTTGCTCTGGGGATGGGAGTGGTTTACAGAGTCACAGAACTGTTTAGGTTAGAAAAGACTAAAGATCATTGAGTCCAACTGTTAACCCGGCTATGCCAAATTGACCACTAAACCATCCCTACGTTCCGCATCCACACAACTTTAAATATGTTCAAGGATTGTGACTCTACCACTTGCATGGGCAGCCTGTTCAAGTGCTTGATAACCCCTTTTCTATGAAGAAATGTTTCATACTATCCAATCTATACCTCTCCTGGTGCAACCTCAAGCCATCTCTTCTGTCCTGTTACTTGGGAGGAGAGATTGGCCCCCATCTTGCTACAGACTCCTTTTAGCGAGTCTTAGAGAGAAATAAGGTCTCCCTTGAGCCTCCTTTTCTCCCAGTTCATCAGTCACTCATCATAAGACTCCTGCTCCAGACCCTTTCCCAGCTCCTTTGCCTTTCTTTGGACGTGCTTCTGTCCCAGAACCACCTTCCACTGTGTCCCTGTCTAGAATAGCAGGTAGTGGAGGAGATGGAGCTTGGGAGGCACTGTCAGCCCCCCTCAGACCAGCTTTCCTTCCAGCTGCCTCCTGCTGTGCCTGGATCCATTGTTTCTATCCACAGGTATTTCCTGAAAGTAAGGGAGGCCCTGCAAACAAAAATACTCCACTTTGTAGGCTGAAGCAGGGTGAACAGGCAGCAAGGCTGGGCAGAAAGCCCTGACCTGCTCTGCAGTGTGTGTGTAGGCTGAGGTTTAGTGTCTATAGGTTCCTCTGTCCGTGTCCTGATCCTGTAACTACACAGATGAGGATGACCTTTGCATATATAATGTCTTTCATGTGAGCTTCATTAAGGCTAAGTTTGGGTTAGGCTATGCAAGAAAAAGAGCCATGACTTTGTTTTCTTTCTCCTGTGGGCACGCAAGTGCTGATTGTACTATATAAAGCTGCTTGCTGTTGAGCCTGTCCCCGTTCAAGGTGAGGAGAAAAAGTGTTCATGTTTTTATTATCATTCCTCCCTCCCTCCCTATGCTGCACCAAAACAAACAAGCAAATGGTAGCAATGGCCAAGGAGGGAAGCAGCATTTCGCAGATCATAGCTTTTTCTGCTAGGAAACATATAGCCATGTTTAACTTCTTTTTAAAGAGTGGCAATGTTGAATATGCAAATTAAGCTCCGATTTACACAGTTGAGATTCCCATGAGCACTTCACACAAGTATTCTCGAAGTGCAATGTTTTGAAATGACATTTGCTAGGAGCGGTCTTTGGGGAAATGGGACAAGCCTGGTATTTGCACCCTTCCCCCTTTGATGCCAGCCTGTGTCAGCCAGTGCTGCGGCCAGCTCTGAACAGATCAGCCTTTGTGTCCCCAGCACAAACATCCCCCTTCTTTCTGAGGGAAGGGGCAAAATGGTTCTGACCAGCACAACCAGCTGTTTGCAGCTTGTTGGGCAGCAGAAGAGAGACAAGTGGCTCCTCTGTGTCCCTGTTAAAATGCTGCTACAGAGGGAACTGTTGAGCTGGCAGTGAAACAGCTTAAGTCTTTACCAGCCAAAGTTTAATATTGGCTGTGAGGTATTTCAGCTGTGTCACAAGACTCCCCAGCTTGCTCTGCAGAAGGTTTCTGATCTGGCTGGAGGCTTAGAGCTGCTTTGCTGCCGTAGTGCTCTGAGTGGTGCAGAGGTGCATTAGTGCCCAGCAAAGCCACTGCTGGTTGTTTCTTTCCTTGGCAGCTTAAATCTTCAAGTGTTTAGTGGGAATGCAAGATTCTTGTGGGAACAATTTGAAACTTATAAAAGCCAGTAACAATGTCTGCCACTGTTGCTTCAGAAGGTGTGCCTTTGTGAAATTTCGGAGGAGATCTAGAATGATGTAAAGAGTCTAATTCTGCCCTTTTCATTTATATGATGCCTTACACTGATACTATTCAAGTGCTTGGTATTTTTACTACTCTTAAGTAAACTTAGACTTGAGTTACCTCCCCTGGCCCAAGACTTAATCACCATTCTTCCTGAGTGTGGTGTAGCTTGCAGCACCTTTTACCATCAGCAGCAGAGAGGTGGGGTGTCTGGGACTGTAGTGCCAGTGTTGTTGGCAGTGCTCCTTTGGCTTTATCTCAATTATGCATCAGAGGAAGAGCTGGAAGAGGAAGGTGTTTAAAAGCCATTGCTCAAATGCTGCACATGTTGGGATCCTCACTGCCTGTCCTTGCCACTCAGCCTGGCACTTTGTAAGCTGCTGAGCCTCTGTAGCCAAGTGTGGAGTGCTCCCATCACCAGGGCAAATGCATTTCACACCCCACCTGTCATGTAGGGAGTGTGGGCTGATTTCTGTGCACACTGGTTGTGCTCCAGCTCCTTCTAACTCAGTTAATGATGTGCAGCCAGGCCTGGGATGTGGGCAGCCATGTAGCTGGATCCTACAGAAAATGTGTACATCACCTCCAAACGCCTGTCTCTTTACTTGCAGCAGTGGTGATGGACTGTGAGAGGTGGGCCCAAGCATCTGGCTCCCAGGGTAGGCAGTATAATTAATGTCCAGTAACACTAATGAAAAACTGAGTGCTGAAAAAGCTTTGTGCTGGAGCCCAAGTCCATTCTTTGTTCCTCTAGCTCCCTATGGCTGATCCTCCTCTGCTTCTCTGTGGTTTTGAGCTGGGCTGGGTTTCAGCAAATAAAGCCAAGTGAAAAAACCTGTCTGGTGTGGCACATTTGCTTTTGGGTCATGGTTTTTGTTGTTCCTGCTGTAGAGGTAACAATATATCTTGATGCTTCGGTGTGTGGGGTCCTGGCATGGTGTTCCCTCTGGAGCAGAGGGGCACTGACCAGCACAGTGTGAGGCTGGATTGTGGCTGGGATGTTATCCTCATGCACTGATGTTTTTATATCCTGTGGGGCAGGAGGGAAAATGGCCCACTGCCACTGTCTCAGTGCCACAATTGCCCAAGAAGTCTGTCTCCTGGGTAGTTTCAGTCCTTGTTGGGCAGCCAAAGCTTCTGGATAGACTTAGACTTGAGGGGTCTGAAATACAGCCTTTGCTCTAAAAGGAGTATTATGTAATTGCTTTAGGCTTTTGGTTGAAAGGATAAATCATTCTCCCTTTTCCTCTTTTTTTAGTATTCCTTTTATTTGTAAAATAAGTATTTTCTAAATGAGTTGTTTGTATCTTTATACTCTAACTTTTTACTCATTGTGTAGTGACCTTCACCACCCCCAAAATCTTAATTTCTAGTTCTGAACATTAGAGGTAATAGGCAGAGAAAGATGCTTGTGATTTTGGTTTTGTTTTCCACTTTCTCAGGTGTGTTCTGACCTTTAGAGAGGATTTTGGACATTACTTTAGGCATTTAGGCTCTGCTGAGCATCTCTTTTCTCAGGATCAGCAGCAGAGAGAAAGAGACTGAGTGATTTTTTGGAGATGCCACTCTCCTTCCTCACTTATTACAGGGATACCAGCTTGGCTTCCAGTTAGACATTAGGTGATTAAAACTATGTGATGTGTATTCCCTCCCTTATAGTGTTTTTCAAGTTTTTCCTTTGCAACACAAGGGTAGTTCTGTATCTCTCAGTTCTCATTCAGTTACATGGTTCTCCAGAACTGGAATTTTGTGTAAGGCAGAATATAGTCCAAAGATCAGAAAGTGCTATCTATCTTTGTTACAATAATAAAAAGAATAAAACATATATACTGTTTGACACTATTAGCATGTAACTGGGTTGTGTGTTGGCCTTGGTAAGAGACTTGCATGAGCAAAGCCCAGCCCTGTGCTGCAGTGCATCTCTCTGTGGTTGCACTGAGTTGTGTGATGCTGTGCCAGAAGCAGATTATTTAAACTTACATGGGTTAAAATGCTCCAGAAAAGATGTCATCTCAGATGCTTCCCTTCTCCATGATGGAGCTTACAGAGCAGACTGGAAAGCAGTTGTGTCTGCAGAAGGGAGTCGTGGACAGGGCAAAAGTGCTGAGGCTGGAGGAAGAACCCAGCAGGATGGTTTTGTCACTGAAGCCAGTGTGTTGTGAAGCTGCAGCTGAGCTGATCAGAAATTTCTTGCCATCGTCCTGGCCTTGGAAGCTCATTTCTGCTCCCTCACCTCAGCTCTGCCAGCTGCATCCCTGTGGCCATGATGTGTGTTGTGTGCTCCAGGTCCCCAGATTGTCTCTCTGGGTGGCAGCAAGGCCATGAAAAGCTTCAGTCACTGTAGGTCCCTTGTGTGGGACAGCTCATATTTAACATCTGTGTAAAGCCATTGTGAAACTGCACCCATCATGCTGAGGCTTGTCTTGTTACTGTCAACATGCAGGGGATGAAATCTGGCCCTGGTGAAACAACTTCAGACACTCACTGATGGAGCCGGGCCAGGATCTCTCTTAGTGTTGCAAGTTGTGCCACAGTTGAGAAAAATGCCACCTTTTCTCTTTTGTTTTGAAGTGCTAGACTTCCGAGTGACAATCTTGAATTTTCAGTGTTAATTGTGTCACCTACAAGTTAAAGTGTGCTTCTCACCTGCTTTGTATTCTGCATATCCCAGCTTTTATATAACCTTGTGTTGCTGTACAAAGGATGGATATAAATCTTTCATACAGAATGTCTCCTGGATTGTGTGGGGGAGTGGGAAATTCTGCTGAAGTTAAAAGTACCTGTCCTGGACAAAGGCTGGGTTGATTTGACAGCAAGAGCAATAGCCTTACTGTTGAAGTGAGGAGCAAAATCTAGAAAATTAAACACCCCCCCCAGAACCTTCAATGAGCAAGAAGAGAGAGAAAACTGAGCCTTGTGCTAAGGAGCAAAGCACAGACTCAACTGAGCCTCCAGGCATGTTTAAGTGTTGATTTGCATCAACACAGGAAGGAAAGCTGAAGTGCAGTAGCTTTACTTGTATAAACCTTGCTTAGAGAAAAAATACATCTTATTCGTGAATGGGTTTCTGTGCCAGTATTTCCCTTAGTTTTGTGTTCTCACTAGCCATACACAGACCCAGACACATCCTAAAAACTTCAAATTCACTGTGTTCCTGGGCATGCTAAATTTGGTCCTCCCTGTGCAGCTGGCCACGCTTTAAGTTTGGGAATCCTGTGATTTTTTTTTTTTAAGTTTTCATGGATCTCAGTTCTGGATGACTTGTCCTGTGTTATACCCAGCCAAGCTGTATTTACTGTGCCTGGAGGGCATTTAAATACATTGACTTTTCTACCCATTTCATAGCTGTTTGAGTTCTTGAGGTCTACACCCTTTCCAAATGCTCTAGTTTATTTATGTAAGGGTTTTTTTACAACACCATTTCCCTCTGTGTTCAGTTCCTGTTGTATTAGTAACAAATTTGATTTTTAAAACTTCTTGCTTGTCACTTCTCTTGTTTCTGCCTTCTTATTTTTGAGTTTTGGTGACTCCAGCCTGAATGTTCTTGTTCTTTGCACCTTGCACCTTCAGTAGTTTGTTCCACTGCATGCTGTTCCAGCATACTAAATTATTTTGGCAACACTATCCAGAATACCAGGTGTTTGAATATTTAAAGACTTCCTTTTGTGAAAAAAAAAATTAAATAACAAAAGAAAACAAAAATAATCAGGAAGCACCCCCAGATTTGTAAGAAGCTTATTTTTAGTAGCTAAATTAGAAAACTGTGAAGGTTCCACAGATCTGAAAAAAACCCCCACAAAACCCACAAACCAAACAAAAAACAAATCAAACCAAAACAACAACAGCAAAAAGGCAAAAAATAAAAACCAACAGAAAAAAAAAATGGGATTAGTAAGTTTGGAAAGCTCGGAAATGATCTTGAGAACTTGACTCGCTTTTTTGGGTTGTGCAAAAGGGTGGTGACTCTTTGGTTGCAAGACTAACTGCCTCATGCCTGCAGGATGGCTTTGCTTTTTCTTATTCAGGAGTTACAACTTATTTCTTAGCAGGAGGCTGCTTTTCAGGTCCTTGGCATGGCTCTTCCAGAAGATTGAGTGCTGCATGTGGAAATGTAATTTTGCGTGTTCCAACAACTTTAGTGCATTGGTCTGATGTGAGTTAATGCATGTGTGAGAACTTGGAGTGTTGGTTGCATTGCACTTAAAACTTCTCAGATGGTTGTCACTGTGGCACAGATCTCCTTCGACCCACAGCTGTGTGTTCCTGACTCTTCTTCACATGATTCAGGCCTTTATCTGACTTTCTAGGGGCCTGGCTCAGAGAATTAAACCAGCAATAGTTTGAGGCTGTTGTGCTGGCCATGCAGACCTGAACTGTCCCTTATACACTGTTTTTGCAATCAGGCAGGGAGTTGGTTCACACAGCTGAACATGAGGAATGTTTGTGTTGCTTCATCAACAGGGTGAAATGATTCCCTCTGTGAATATCTTTTCTGATTCCTTCACTGTCTTTGGCCCTGCTGTAGTTCTTCATCCAGTGTATTGTCATCAGCCCAGCAGAGAGGGTGGCAAACAGCAGTTCGTGGATAGGACCAAGAATTTGGCGTGGCTTTTCCTGAACCTGGTGGAAAATCACTATTTCATGCTTACTGGTTTCAGTTTTCAGGAGAGCATGGTTTTTGAGCAGTTGCTAAATGCAGTGCTTTTGGAGGCAGCAGCCTTCTTCACATCCTTATACACTGTTCTTATTTAGTGGTTTTTATTTCCCCTTAACTGATGTTTTAGCATTAGTTTATCTGAAAGTTTCAAATTCTGTCAAAGTACTAGAATAAGAACCGTTGTGTTTGAAACAGTGATTATCTCCTTTTCGAAGGGTTATTTGAATTAATCAACATGACTAAAAAGCACTAGAACCGGGAGGCCATGGACACCCCTTGCTGTGAATAGCCCAGATGACATCTCTAAACTCACAGTTTGGGCGTACAGACCTCACATGTCCCTTTTCATGCTGTTTTATATTGGATCTTGAGAAATATGCCCAAAAGCTTACCCTTTGGAAGGGGACTGAGCTACATCAGCCTATTACTGAGGTTTTGTGTGAAGACATGGTCAACAGTGGAGGCTGGAGATGAACTCAGCTGCATGAGTTCCTGGGGTCAGATTACCTTTCAAATATCCCTAAACAGTGTTAGGTCCAGTGCCCACAAGGAAGTGCACAGTGGGGACAGTCAGAAAACCTTCAGGGAGTTTTGGCTGTAGAGCAGGTGAGTAGTGACACTGTCAGTTTATCTTAACAATGGATATGATAAAATCACCTGGTTTTCCCCTCCTTTCCTTGTCTTCTCCTCCTCTCCCAGGTCGCTGTTGTGAGCTGCCAGTGTCCCCTTTTGTTCAGAGCTGCTGTGGGGTGGTGGCAGTGACACATGGCCCAGGGAGAAGGTAGAGGACCAGACTAGATAGATCTGCTTGATCCACCTATGATGTTTTTTCTTTCCTTTTCTTCTGTATATGAACATCAAACCTTACACACTGCATCTGCATGTATTCCTGAAGTTGTTCTTGCTCCTTCAAATTCTTTTACGTGGCTCTGCAGGTTAATATTTCTAGACCTTGCAAGGTTTCTCTCTCATCTCTCCTCCCTTTACCTTTTTCTTCGTTTTATTTTTCCCTTTATGCTACCACTAAGGTGCCTAAGCAGCAATTTTCAATAAAAATATTTGTATCTTTGCTTTCTTGAAGTTATACCCTTCCTGTTCCTTGGGCTGATGGAGGTCTCTGCCTTTTCCTGGAGGGGGTAAACACAGGTCTCAGCTTTAGTGGAGGTAAACCCAGGTTTAGCTGCATATTTCTCACCTTCTTGGAGAGAAAAAAGCTATTGAAAGTTCAGTGTTTCAGAGCCTGTCAGTTTTACACAGGACAGAGGAGGTGGGAGGATTTGGTATCTTTCATGCAACAACAAAGGCAGCAGGAGGTGCAAAATGTGAGGTTGACCCAAATTTTTTTACTTTATATTGAAATTAAGCATGCTGAATCTGGAAAGGAGCTAAAATATTAGTCTGCCTTAGGTAATTTTGGTAAAGTGTAAGCCTTCTTTACACCCGTGATGGTCCTTGAGGAGCAGGATGGACATCAGAAGGTATGGTTTCATGTGCCATAGCAATTTGAACGTTTTAAATTTGGAGTGAGAAAGCAGCTAAGAAATGCTAAAAAATGTGTTCAATATTGAAGTCTGTATAAATACTGATGTTTACTTCTGCTGATAAGGCTACAAATCTCCTGAAATAGAGGTGCAAATGGAGAGGTAGTAAATGTATCCTTCATACAAAGAAGCATTTCTGTGAAAGTAAAAAGCGCATCTCCAAATCCAGTAAAAATTAAGAGGTGAGAAGTCATTGTCATCTAATCCCAGGGACCTGCCACAGCAGTGAAGCTAACAGCCCTTACTTCACTTCAGGACTCCTGATGATGTAGCCTGAAAATACCATTCTTAATTTCCATGAGAGAAGAATAGTGAGTTTCACATATGTTTCCAATTCGCACATAAAAATAGATAAATGGAAATTTTTACCATCTATTAAAGTTTCAAAGGAAGTAGTTATGTTTAGTTAATTAGCTTTGCTGTTTGAATATCTGCAATCCGTCCTTTACTGGCATGTTAGATTTAGTAAAGAATCCATTACAGAAATGATAGCCCAGGGGGAGTGTGTCTGTCCTGTAAACCCTTTTAGCTGATGAGTATTACGAATGTATGTGAAATGTCAGCTTTGTTCAAGTGCAGGAATAAAGAATGTTTTTGTAATGTGCGCTTTTTTTTTTTTTAGTCTGGTACTTGATCAGAGGTTTTGGCTTCACAAACCAATGCAGTAGAGAGAGTGAAGAGGAAATAGGGTAGAAAACAAAGAGGAACCAAAGCGTTTGCAAATCTTTGCAAAATGTTCGAGGCTGATGCCTGGAGAATTTGGTGGTGAGGACGTGTGGTCATCTTAGCAAACTGCTGTCTCCGTGTGTTCTGTCTGCACCTGAAGATGTATCTATGAGGTGAACCTTCATACATGTCAACAAGGAGCCCAACAAGTCTCTGTTTGCCTTTTCTCTCTACTTTTCTGTCTTCTGGGTCACCATTCCTTCTATATTTTTTTTCTGGTTCCTGTTCCTGCGTGTCACCTGGTGGAGGAGCATCCTCACTGCCACAAGCCCTCGTTGCCTCTTCCATGCTCAGACATGACCACACAGCCACTGGAGCATGGGGAGGCTGCTGCACAAAGGCACTGGAGCTCCTGGCTTTGGGTTTCTTACTCAGAAGTTGAACTGCTTCAAACACCTGTTATTTTGGCCCTACAATTTAAGTTATGAATCTTCTTGCTATTTCTGTTCTATGCTTCACAGTAAATGTGTACTTATCTCTGCCTTTCACAAACCTGCAGAAAGTGCAATTTTTGGACCTTGTCTGTGTTTAAGGATTGGGTCTTTTACAGGCTGGCTAAGAAAACTGACTTCTTATTCAGAGCACTGGTATTTTTTTTTCCCCTAGTGTCTCAGCTGCTGGAAAAAATGCCTCCATTCAAGCAGCATATAACAAAGTCAGTGTTAATTGAAGGCTGAAGTTGTGCATACAGGTGTTTGTGCATTTCTGTGCAGTTTAATGTCTTTGAAGCTGAGCAACAGAAAAATTCCCACTTCTAAAATCAGTAGTCACTTTCAAAAATGTCCAATTTTAGTGGGACTGAAGTGCATTGGGGAGAACAAATAATGAAAAATGAAAGCAAGAAGTAAAGTCCGCAGAAGTTGTTCTGGCAAATCCTTGCATCCACTGTGTTTTTAATAATGAAACAATTCTTTCTTAAATGGCAAGGGAAAAAATATTATGGTTCATTTCAGTGAATCTTTAAATATGGTTAGTGTTAATGTACTTTATTTGCTGTAAGAATGATATTTTTTTTTAATTGCATCATTAGCAGAAGATCAGTTAGGTTCCTTTGAATGTGCTATGTCTGTAGGAGATTAAAAATGAAAGAGACCAGGTGTGTTTTCTTGAGTCTCAATCACATATTGGAACATAATCTAAAGCTGCCTTAAATTGTTAGAGTAGAAAGGGGTCTTTTCATTGACTTCAGGTTTCTTTGGACAAGTCTTCAGAAGAAAAACTCATTTGGGCAATTTCATTCTTGTTCCAAGTATGCAAACAGAAGTACTACATGGAATCGGGTTAGTGCCTACACATTTTTAAACATTTTGGTTGTTGTTTGAATGATTAGGAGACAAATAAGATTTTACATGTGTAAAACATGTATGTTCTTCAGGTAGGTACCTTTGCTGGTGAATAGGATTTGGTACATTTTTTTTTTTTTGTGGCCTCCTAATAGACTGTTGGAATGGGACACCCCATTTCCTTGGCAGGTTCAGTGCTCTGAACTTTAAATGAAAGACCTAGTGAGGCTGTTCCCTTATTTGTGCAGCTCTTAAACTGAAGCAAGTTTTGAACAGTTGCAAACTTCCTCTATTTACTCAAGAGAAGGTTGTTTGAAAGTAGCCCATCTTTATGTGAGACTACTAAAGGTATTGGTATTTCAATCACTTATGGTCCCTGGAGAATACTAATAGCAGGGCAAATTTGATTGATTTTGTCAGTACTTTTTTACTACTTCAAGTAACAGAGGCTTATTTAGAGCTGTAGGGGAGCTAAGAGAAAAATGTTCTGCCTTGCAGTAGTTTTCAATGCTTCTGGGAGATGCAGAGTGTTTTGTTGACCCCCCAGCAGACAGACCAGAGATGTATTTTGTCTTGATCTTGTTATTGTGAAGGTATGAGATTACCTCTGAGAGGAGGAGAGCTAGAGAGAAAATTAGTCTTGGGGCTTACTCAGAGTCATTTATATTTGTCAGTACAGTGTTGCCTTGAGGATTTTTTTGCACTTGTTAAAAATAAAGACAAACCTCAGGGCGGGTGGGGAGTCTGGACAGCATCTCATCAGGGTGTGGGAACAGCGTGGGCATTTGGCTCCTTGCAACATCCTGTTTCCCCAAGTTATCACAGCAAGTCTTTACTCTTTTTCCAGCCAGGCTTCATGAGTTCCTCCCCTCACCATGCCCTCCCATCTTTAACTCTTCCTGTCTTGGCTGGGGAGGAGGAGGATTTGGCTGCTGTGTGTAAGGGTGTTTTTGCTGCTGTTCCTTGTGGAGCTGGATGATGGAGGTCAAGGAAGTTGCCTGGTGTGAATCCAAAGGATGGTGTCTGGGTCAGGCCACTA
Source organism: Sterrhoptilus dennistouni (assembly GCA_013397095.1). Lineage (NCBI taxonomy): Eukaryota > Metazoa > Chordata > Aves > Passeriformes > Zosteropidae > Sterrhoptilus > Sterrhoptilus dennistouni. The sequence continues at coordinate 258,145 of VWZU01011313.1, forward strand.
CCAAAGTATGGGTCACTGGGAGAAGAGAGATCTCCTGCAACTTTGCTGGCTGTTGGAATCACATCTTCCTGTAGGGACAGAGATGGTGAGCATCCCTGGAGTACCTCAGTGAGTGAAGGCTTCACCCCTGGCTTGGGATGGGGTGGTGAGCACACCTCCAGCTGCTGGAATGCTCTCTGAAGGGTTTGTATTGGCAACGTGTAGGAAGCATACAGAACTGCTGCTCATGAGCAAGCTGCTTTCCAAAGCTGTGGTGAAGATATCCTCACCCTGGGACCACTCTTAGATATGTGGGTTTGATCCTGTGCATGTACATAAACACCTGTACAGATATGACTGGATGCCTGCCATGCCAGGATTCTCTCTTGTACTGGCCTGATGTTTAGGGGTGTCATGGTTTAATCCCAGCCAACAACTCATCCCAACACAGTGCTCAGTCACTTACCGCACTGGGGTAAGAGAATCAGAAGAGCGAAAGTGAGTGGGTTGAAATAAAGACAGTTTACTAGTTAAAGCAAAAGCCACACATGCAAGGAAAACAAAACAAACCAAGGAATTAATTCATCATTTCTCATGGACAGACAGGTATTCTTCCTTCATCCCAAGGAAAGCAGGTCTCCATCATGCGCAGTGGTGACTTGGGACAACAAGTGCCATCACTCTGAATGTCTCCTCCTTCCTCCTTCTCCCCCCATCTGTATATACTGGGTGTGATGCTGCATGGTACAGAATGTCCCTTGGGTTGGTTGGGGTCGGCTGTCCTGGCCATGTCCCCTCCCAATTCCCTTGTGCACCCCCAGCCTCCTGGCTGGTGGGGAGGCATGAGGGGCAGAAAAGGCCTGGACTCTGTAAGCCCTGCTCAGCAATCACAAAAACATCCCTGTGACATCAACACTGTTTTCAGCAAAGACCTAAAACACAGCCCTCACAGCTTCTCTGAAGAAAATGAACCCTATCCCAGCCAAAGCCACCATGGTGAGGAATGTATAAAAATCTGCCTGAGCGTGAGGTGCTTTTCCTTCCCTTCATATCCTCTTCTGGTCTGGACTGCTGGATCCAGGCATTGTACTCCAGCAACTGCACATCATAGCCACCACTGGCCTAACTCCCATGAATTTGTTTGAAGTTATTTTTAAGCTCTGGAGTACCAAGCTATGCCTGCAGTATCTTGCAGAAAGCAAATTTAGAAAAAGAAATACTTTTCTTTTAAGCTGTCTAGCTGATAATTTCACAGCATGATCATTAGTTCTCTGGCAGGAAAAAAATGATGAATAGTTGTTGTTTTCTCTGTAATTTCTATCATCAAACACATTTTTTGAACATGTTCAATCCTTAGTCTACTGATATGTCTGGATGCTGGCACTTACAGCCATCCTTTTAATCCTCACTGCCTTTTCTTGTTTTTCTAAATCCTTCTTGAGATGGGGTGACCAGCAGAGAAGGCTGTTGTTCGAGATGTGAGTGTATTGTCAGTGTGTTTCTCTTTCTTGCAGTCCCCTGTTCTGATGTTCCCTGAGCCTTTTCCAATGTCACCTTTAGATTTCTTCACTGACTTGTAATAGCTAATGTTAATCTCATCAGTAACACCTTATGGGAGTATCCTGATGACTGTCCAGATTGGTTTAAAGTAACTTGAGAACACTTCTTGTCTGGCACAGGGCTGGGAGACAGACAGAATCTCCACAAAGAGCTGAAACCCCAGAGTCCCCAGCAGAGTGAAAGCAGAGGGATTAAGACTGATGGGTGAATTTAACTGTCTTGTGAAGAATTGCTGCCAGCTCTGTTTGATAGACAGGCTACACATAATACATTTTTTCACTTTAAACCTGGAATAACTTCAGTGGCCATGGCATAAGGCTCCCTGATGTACTTTGAGTGTCAGTGATTCCCCAACTCAGCCCTTTTTTCTCTGACCAGATCCTTAAACCGTGACATAGACCCTTCCCCTGCTGCTGCGGCAGTGCATTTTTCCTTCAGCTGTATTTGAACACCTAAATTACACCAAGAACGAACTGCTCTTTAATTTGTTGAGTTGCATGGCACAATTTCACCTTCTGTGTCCGAATTTCTTCAGGAGCAAGGATGGAGTCAAATCTGAGATGAGGTGAAGTCCTTCAGCAGACAAATGGAAACCCTCTGAGCTGGAGGCCAGGTTGTGAAGGCTGCTGTCTGCTATAACCTTGCAGCTGATTTCCAGCTACAGCCCCAAGTCCAGTGGCTTTAAGAGTGTTTGCTTCAAACGTCCAGTAACTTAAGCTTTTTAACTAATCAATTAATCCAACTGGAGGGAGTTGAAGGGGAGAAGCAGGAGATCCTCTATGGAGGCCCAGGTAAAAGTGCTGTTTAATTGGAATGTTTTTTCTTGTCTCTGGATCCTCAATGTCATCCAAGCCAAGAGTGATACAAATAATTAATTTCAGTAATTAGAATATTTATGCTGTATGTATTTATCTGCTGACAAAGAGAAATGTACCAAATGTCACAGTATATAGCTACATGTGTATATAGCTATATAGCACAGTATATAGCTACTACTATATAGCTACTATTTTGATAATTCAATGCTCAGATAACTTTCTATAAGAAAGTTATATATTTAAGATTTAACTTTATTTAATAAAGCAAACTAGGATAAAAAATGTCATATTTATTTAAATCAAAGCTTCCCACCACCTTCATTGCACCAGCCAATCTCTTCCCATCTTTTCAGCCAGCTGAGTGTAATAATCTTTAAGCTTGTGAACAAACTGTACTTCTTATTTATTTGCAAGCTCTTGCTGGCCTGTACTGGTTTGTTTTGTAACATCCCTTAATTAATGAGTAAACCCTTTGGAGAGTCTCACTAGCTTATCCATTGACAAATGTCTGACCCTGTTGAACAGCACAGCCTGCCCTCGTTGGGTTATGGTGCATGATGAAATTTGGGGTGTCAGCATCCAAATAGAGGGAAAAATATCCCTTCTTCAGAGTACCCATAGTCCAAATAAACAATACCAGTAAGACAGAGGGGGAAGGGGAACTGAGAGAGTATGTGCTAACATACTGTGTGTTATCCCCACAATTTTTATTTTTATTTTTAACCCCTCATTTTATGGCTTTGCCCTTGAAGTGACAGACATGGGAAGCCCATGTAGCAGCCGGTGCTCCAGCTGCAGCTTTTACTGGAGCAGGTAAGGCCACAGGTGGTGGCAAACTGTGAGGCACTCCCCCTCCTTCTCTTTAGGCTGATGCTTGCAGTGCCTGGGACTTCGCAGAAAAACCAGATACTTCTTTTTCTGTTCAAGGCATGTCCGTTTATTACTGGGCAGACTGAATGCCAGCGATGGAATTATCTCTGGTTTATTTTCTCCCCCCTTTTCTCTTTCTAGCGATTTTAAAGTAATGGTTTGGAAATTGCATCTCTTTAAAACAGCCCTTTTCTTTGTGTCAATGCTATTGAGAAAAACTTGAAAATAAGCACTCAAATCCTTGCTCCCAGACTTTCTGCAGTTGCAGTAGGTAAATACACTCTTTAGATGCATGTTAGGCACTGTGTAAGGTAAAACTCACAGCTCCGTTCCACTTACATTTCTGCCTACACTAATTCATCTAATCTTGCTTTTGCTCGCAACTGGCAATCGTTTTTTTCTTCATGGGAGATCTACTGTGCTGGTGATCGTGGCTGTTTTGGGAGGGTCTGTCAAAATAAAGGTATTTGGGTTCTCTGAGGATGGTGCATTTGCTCAGTCTCATTCCCAGGAGACTTGTGAGGATGCCTGCAAAGCCTGGTTGAGCAGAGGACTTGGACTAAAAGGTTCTCAAGTATCTGTGCTGGAAAACAGTGCTGATTTGACTGTCCAAGAAGATGAAGACTTTTATCCCAAAAACATTTACCCTGGACTGATATGGTACAGTCTTTAGATTTTTCCCTTTAGCATACTGCAGATTTCTTGTTCCCTAACCTGAGATGTATTCCTGTTCAGTTCCTGGTGCACCAGCAGCCTTGACAGCATTTGTTGGTTTGTTCAAGAAATTGAGAACACAAAACTAATGCCTTCTACTTGTATTTGAAATTCAGTTCATGTCAGTAGGGATTGAATCCAGTTATCTGATGGTTGTTCAGTGACCTTTGCAAATTAATAGCTTGTTTGCTCTCCTTGTAGTTCTCAGTAGATAAATACTTATGTTACAGGACATGCTCATTGATACTTTTCTGATTTGTCTTGAGGTTTGGGGTTTTCTTTCTTCTCCCAGAAGGATTTCTCCTCTTTTGCACTTCTAGAGAGAAATGATGATTGAATGCAGTTTTAGAAATGGCTTCTCTGTTTGTGCTGAGCCATGGCCAGGGCTTGCTGAAGTGCTGGTTACATTAGTAGGGAGATGTGAGTATTTATTAAGGTTGTGAAAGCCAATGCAAAAATATCATCCTGCTGAGCACAGAAGGGATGTGGGACAGTTCCCAAATCAAGTGTTAGACTAAGGAGTGCTTGAAGTTATGGTCAAAAACACTGTGTTGGCTTACAGGCACTTGTGGACTGTGTCACACTTTGGGACTTTTTTGTTTCTTTGGCTTTTTTGGAGAGGACTGCACTGTGGATTTGAATCTCATGCATTTTTTCCTGCCAGTTGAAGATGTGCAGCTTTTTTCCTGTCTTTTGAATCCAGGAGGCAGCCAGATGTTGAGTTCTTCTTCCCATCCTGTTTGCAGCCTGTCTGCTGTTTGTACCAGCTCCTAGACTGCTTGCTGGATTATTTAGAGCAGAAAAAAGGCCTGTTGACAAAGTGTAACAGGTTACATAAGCATTTGGAAACCATACCCTCTAGCACTTAAAGTCTTTCAAGTGTTTTAAGAAAAAAAAAATAAATTACAGGCTTGCTGCATTTTCTGCCCTGGCCTTTTGTACGTGCAAAGGTAGGATCCTTGGTAACATTATGTTCTGCCCTCCCAAAAGGTAAGTGGCCATGCTCTTTCTGCTGCATTCGTCAGTGGCTTTATAGATTAAGAAAACAGAGATCAGGTGAACCACTTAGAATTGGAGTGGGTTGACAGATTGCAGGCATTTTAGCATTTCCTTTTTGAAGAACTGGAAATATGAAAATTAATAAGAACTAAATATTCTTGCCTTTTGCCTGTAAAGTTTTGTAGGAAGTTTTTTACCTGAATAGAATTGAGGGTATAGAATTTAAAATGTAGTTTAATTCAGCCTTGCGGCACCAGAACTGCACATTGTATTTCCAACTGAGAGACACAAGTTTGGGAGCAGACAGACTACTTTGGTACCACCTGCCAAAAATAATAATAATAAAAAAAAGCCCTTCAAAACTGCTTTAGTCATTTGATTACCTGCTGTGTATTAATGTTTTATTCATTTTTTATGCACAGTCTTCCTGTGTCAAGTGCCAGACGATTGAGCTCATGCCTTGGCTGCAGATAATACTGTGTTGGATTTTGGGGTCTTTATCAGAGTTTTTCATGAGCTGTTAATGTTAAGAGAGTGTCAAGCTATCTGGTCTAATTCCTGCAAGCTGCATTACAGGCATTGTTTTTTTAGCACTTTGAGACCAGAAGGGCATGATGAACAGTAATCACAAAGTCAAAGTGTCTGTGGTGTCCATAGGTCTTCAAAATCCCAGCTGTGCCCTGCAGATTTGTAGATTTCAGTGGATGACAAAATGCAGCTGTTGATGTGACTGTGAAACAAAGAAATGTCACATGGAGGTTGTGTTTTGCCTGTATCACTTGGGCATGCTTATTTATCCCACTTTCCTGCTTTTCTGTTCATGCTAATGAAATGTAAGTTCACAGAAGAACCTTATCTGAATAACTTAGCACATGTTCTGACAGTTCAATCCTTATTCAATTTAGTACTTTTGTCATACTACCACCTAATGGTTTTTCTAGACCTACCATAACTCTTTTATATCTTGAGTACCTCAATAGTCTGATAACCCAAGGTTTATTTTTCATGAGGATTAGAACAAGTCCCAAATCCATGGCTCCTGTCCTCTAACAGTCTTGACCCCAAAATATTCAGTTGTCCTCCTTGTAATGTACTTTGTAATTTTGTCTTGAGGTAAATTCATCAAGATGACTGTAATTAAGTTGATATCATGAAGAATAATTCAGGAGACGTCAAGAATTAGACCACCAAAAGCCAACATTTTGTATGCTTTTCATCCTAAAGAATGTGTTTTCCTGTCTATATTTACCTTGTATCAAAACCTAAAAAGTTTTCTGCAAGACTTTCATGTCACGTTCATTTCTTGGTAATAAAAGTTTAAAGAAAGGTCTTCAGTGTGTCAGTTTATGCTGCACATTCTTCTGTACTTCAGTTTCACCTTAGGGTGAACTTGTTGATTTGTTGGCATTTAAAATCACATTTTTTAACAGACACATCTTAACCAGAAGAATAATCTAGACTAAGAGACTGGTACCTGTGCAGGCCAAGCTTGGTAGTGTTGTGCTAGAATCGTTGGAGTCTCCTGATGAAACAAATGGCAGGATGTGCATAAACCATCAAGTGATTTTACTATGGAAGAGAAAACATCTCTATGCTGTTATGGAAAGGAGACTGTGGCCACCACTGAACTGAGTAAGAACTGAATTGGCAGCTTTTAGCTTTTAATTTTTTGTTTTGTAGGTGAATGTAGTTGTCGTTTTTGCTTCAATAGGCAAATAGGATGACAGAGCTGACTGATCTATTTAAAGGTTATTCTAAAAATGACTGTCTGATCTGACTGATCTCTAACAGAGACAACTGAAGGAAAAATATATGTCCTATCACGTGCAGCCTAAAATATGTGATGCACAACTTGATGCTAGAACTTCCTGATAAAAATAAGGGAAGGGACTAACTGTCTACATCTGATTTATACAAATTGGTATATACAGTTTTTATATCTGACATCTCCCTGCTTATTGCAATGAAGACAAAAATCATCATCTTCTTCGTCTTATTATTATTATTCTTTTTTAAGAAATAGTATTAAATCAGAAATTACCATCAAGCTGTATCTTCTGATATTCAGGTTTGCAGCCTGCATAATTCAGCAAAACTTTTGAACATGTTCAGACCAACTCAAACATTTGTTCCATCTTTCCGTCTGTTGTACTCTTGACCAGGGTTTATTTGCTTTCTTTTTCAGTCTGACTTTTTAAAAAAAGAAATAGTTCTGCAGATGGAAAGAGAAACATCAGGGACAAATTTAATAGTGCAAGCAATTTAAAAGCATTTCCTGAGCTATTTCACTGTGTCCGGTAATTCTTTGCATAATCTTCTCTTCAGAAATCTTATCTAACGAATTGTACCCAGTCAATATATTTGGAGCCTTTAATCTTCAAAATCCACAGTGTATGAAACTTAAATATTTCCTAAAGAATTGATTAGTGGTAGAATTGGATACAAATACAAAAAAACCAGATGCTCCTTGTGGCACTGACCAAGGCTTCAGGTTGGAGCCATGATCAAAAGCACCTTGGGCCCTTGGCCAAAATACCTGGATCAGCTCTGGGAAAAGAGGGAATTGACCATGTGTGTCTCTACTAAATTCAATTGATAAAGATTTTTTTCCTTCCCCTTTCCTGTCTGATTGCTGAGGAGTTGGGATTTGCTAACACTTGCCGTTCTTCAGGCTTCAAATAGCCATAGTTGATATTTTTTAAATCTTGCAGGTTGAAACAAGGGAAATTCCAGTCCAATATAAAGCAGAAATTCTTCAGAATATGAGGTCAAACACTGGGACAAGTTGCCCTGAAAGTCTGTGTACTCACTGTCCCCAGAGGAATTCAAAACTTGCCTGGGCATGGCCCTGGGTAGCTCTTGACTAGAGGTTGGTCCTGCTCTGAGCAGGGGCTGGACTGGGCAACCTCCAGAGGTCCTGTCCAACCTCTACAGCTGTGTAGCTTTTGTTCAGTGGTTAATTAAATTCTTCTGAAGGCTTTCAAAATGAGTCCAAGGTAAGGAAGGTAAATGTAGATTCTTAGGATTCATTTTTCATTATTTTCGTCAAAAAGTGAGCATCTTACTGCCAGTCAGAGAATATGTTTTTCAAAGAAATATGCATGAAACATGAAAAAGGCAGAAATTGGTAGAAGGCCAAGGTTTTTTTTTTTTGTTGAGTTGCTGGTAACCACAGAATATTAGTGCAAATATTTAAAAGGGAAAAGGACTACTTTGTCTTCCTAGAGGAAGTTGTATTTGCTGGCTTTATTCAGCCTTTTCCTGTGATTAGAAGCTTTTCGGTAAATAGATTGTATATGTCCAGACTGTTCTTTATGTCCCTGATTTTGCTAAGCAAACCCATGCCTGGCAGCAAGCAGCCTGCCCACAGTATATGTTAGCACAGCCTGTATCAAGAGGGTATCTGAACTCTTTAATCTTGTAAAGAGGTAGCTTACAAATGTGTGCCCAAGAATTCCTGCATGCAACAGCAGCAGCATTTCCCTGCAGCCTTGTTTGTTGGTGGCAGCTAAGCTGAGTTCTCCTCTGGCTGTGACAAAGTTCTTCATATTAGAAATGTATATGGGTATGCTGTGACCTTCTCTGGGATTAGCGTGGGGTTTTTTTCCTCTGTGTACAGCAGTTTCATGTTATTGCCTTTCAGAATTACAGAATCGTCAAGGTTGGCAGAGACTTCCAAAGTTTGTTTACTTCAACCATCAACCCAGCACCACTGTAATCACCCCTAAACCTGGTTCCCCGGGTGCCACATCTAGATGCCTCTTGTGTGTTTCCAGAGATGGTGATTCCACCACCTCTCTGGGCAACACTCCAGTGCCTGACCCTTCTTTCAGTGAAAAAAACCAAACAAACAAACAACAAAAAACTCTAATATCTAATTTGAACCTCTCCATGTGCAACTTAAGGCCATTTCTGACTGACTCCCATCTCACTAAAACCTCCTTATTAACTTTTTGATTCTTGGTGAAGTAAGGACAGGGGTCAGTAAAACCTCTGCCTTGGACTTGCAGAGGATGGAATTTGGCCTGTCCAGGACACTGGTTCAGAGAGTTCCTTGGGAAACAGTGCTAAATAATGAAGGGGGTCCAGGAAGGCTAGATGTCCTTTAAGAAGGAAATCTTAAAGGTATGGAAGCTGGCTGTCCCTGTATGCCAAAAGATGAGCTGGAAGTGAAGAAGAGCAGCCCAGTTGAATAGGGAGCTTTCTCTAGAACTCAGGGAAAAGAAAGAGAGTTTATAACCTTTGGAAAAAGGGTTAGTCAGTTCAGGAAGAGTTCAAGGATGCCATTAGGTCGTGTAGAGAGAAAATAAGGCAAAACTCATGTAGAACTCAGTCTTGCCACGGCTATAAATAATAAAGGCAGATAATAAAAAGTGTTTTTATAAATACATTAACAAAAGAAGGGCCAAAGAAAACCCCCATTCTTTACTGAGCATGGGGCAGTAAACATTGTCACCAAGGATGAGAAAAAGACTGAGGTCCTTAGTGCTTTCTTTGCCTCCGTTATGCTCAGGGAAATGCCCTGAGCTGGTAGACAGGGATGGGGAGCAGAATATATTTCCTGCAAACCAGGAGGAAGCAGTTAGTGACCTTCTGTGCCACTCAGATACTCGCAAATCTAGGGCTGGATTGGCTTCACCTGAGGGTACTGAGGGAGCCGGTGGAAAAGCTTGCCAAGCAATTCTCCATCATTTATCTTTAGTCCTGGTTAACCAGGAATGCTTTGGGTGACTGAAGGTTGGCCTGTGATGTCTACAAGAAGGATTGGAAGGAGGATCCAGGGAACTACAGACCTGTCAGCCAGGGAAGGAACAGATCATCCTGAGAGCAATCACATCGCGCATACAGGACAACCAGGGGATCAGACCCACCCAGCATGGATTTGGGAAAGGAAG
>VWZU01011313.1:268055-295533 GCA_013397095.1 Sterrhoptilus dennistouni
AGCAAACAGGAGGAGAGAAAGTATGTGGATGTTGTCTACTGGACTTTAGTAAAACCTTCCATACTGTCTCCTGCAGCATTTTCCTGGAGAGGCGGGTGGGCCATGGCTTGGACAGGTGTACACTTTGCTGGGTTAAAAACTCTGCCAGACCCAGAGTGGGGTGGTGAAGGTTCTAGAAAGTCAGTCAATGAGGAGTAGCTGAGGGAGCTGGCAGTGTTTAGCCTGGAGAAAAGGAGACTCAAGGGAGACCTTATCACCCTCTACCAGAAAAAAGTGTGTAGCCAGGTGGGGATTGGTCCCTTCTTCCAGGTAACAAGTCATAGGACAAGGAAAAAATAGCCTTAGGCAGTGCCAGGGAGGTTCAGATTGGAAATCAGGAAGAATTTCTTCACTGAAAGGTTGGTTAAGCACTAGAATGGGTTATCCAGGAGAGTGATGGAGTCACAATCCCTGGACACGTTCAAGAAATGACTGGACATGGCTCTTAGTGCCATGGTTCAGGAAACAGGTTTGTGTTTGGTCAAAACTTGGACTTCATGGTCTTGAAAGGTCTTTTCCAACATTAATTATTCTATCTGATTTAGATATCTGATAGATTCTATCTATCTGATGCATCCATGAGCAAAAAAGCTAAAAATCCCAGAGAGGATGAATAACTTTTGATTGAAACTCAGCAGCCATACTGGGTCCTCCTAACAAATGCTTGGTCAGCTCTGATGTCAGCAGGGCTTTTGGAGGGAGCACCAGGAGGGGCTACACTTTGTGGTCCAGCCAAGGCATGTAGCTCTCTGCTGGAGATTAACTGTGATCTTGTTTCTATTGTAACCATAGACTGTCTCAGAAGAAGGGCTGCCTGGGCACCGAGAGGATTTAGTTCATTGTTGAAATAACTTTTGGCCCCTGAATGTCTCCCCGACAGTTACTGAATAAATTTCTTGGAGCTCTGTTTCTGACCATTATTTTTACCACCCATCCTTGACTGAGATTGTGGCAGAGGGATCAGTGTCTGGTTTTTGCTGCCAGGAAATGAAAAAGATTTTCCATGCAAACTAAAATACGTTTCTCCATGCTTAGACTTTTATATGTTTTTGGGTATGGACTTGGAAAACTTTGGATTTTCTTTTGGTTTTATTTCTACCTTGCCTGATTTGGGATTGATTTCCTGTGTATTTTTTTTCCCATGACTTTGAACTTCTTACTTGTTATACACCCATGTAACTCTGACACTTGAAAAGTCAAGTCCTGCACTCCTCCCTTCTACATATACTTTTTAGCTTTTGGAAAAGGAAGATCCCCAAGTAAATGTTAGTCAACAATATATATTAATGTGGTTTCCATGCAGAAAACGAGTCCTGAAAGACCTCCATATATAGGTTTAACTTTTAACTTGTACCTTGAAATTGTGCATATGAGACTGGAAAACATGCAATAATATGAGCCTGGAGAATTTATGTGATGAAAACCGTGGGAATAGAGGCAAATTGTTGAAAGTGGTTGTTCAGAACAAGGTTCCCATGTGGACACTAGTTTTTCAGAGAGTGAGTGAGTTGACCATGATTTGAGGGTACTAGTCATTATGCTTGAATATAAATTCAGTCTAAATTCCTAAATAATTGTGTTCCATATTAGTTCTTGCATTGGAGAAAATTAATTTATGATTGCCAAAATATTTTTGAATATGGAAAAAAGTGGTTTGATTTCTTCTGTTCAGTTAAGACTGATTGTAATTTTACCATAAAAAATGGAATAAGGTAGTAATTGATTCAATGATGGAAGAGGGTTTAGAGTACAGTTCAGATTTTAGTTGTATAAATAAAACATCTTTGTTCTTTTAAAAGAAGAAAACATCAATTAAAACATAGGCAATACATTGTCTAGTTCTTGCAATCTTTTTTCCCTTTTCTTGTTTTCTGGGTAGTACTAGATTCTGAGTTTAATTCTTCCCTACAGACAATCCTCATTGTCCAGTGCAAATGCTGCATGAGTTTGTTGGTTTCAAAGTAAAAATCTTCACAATAAATACTGGTGGTAATCATAAGAGAAATTAATAGTCAGATTTGCAGAACTGTGTGTAACTGCATTGTGTTTTGACAGCTTGGCCTTTAGTTTTAATTGTTGTTAATGTTGTTGGGAACCAACAGTGTGGAGTGAAGGCAGAGCAGTGGAGTGAAGGCAGTCAGAGACTGAAAATCTGACATCACCCCAGGGACTGGGGAGAATGCTTAGCAGCTGAGTTTTGCCTGTTCAGCTCATGTATTATTAGGTGTAAATAGTACATTTCTGGTTCCTCAGTTATGATCTTGGATTTATGAAGACAAAAAGCAGGATATTTGAAAACCCTCAGGCTTCCCTGAGATACTTCCAAGGAGAAGCAGGCGGCGCTGCAGGGGCTGTATATGACAGGTGCTTCCTGAACTGTCAGGATGGGTATTGAGTTGTTTAATATATTGCTCAGTGACAGGGATGTGTAGTTGTGTAATTCTGTGTGAAAAATGACAATGCATAGTTAATTCTTTGATTGTCATGATCTTTTAAATTTATATTTTTATTTAGTTTTGCCTCACACAGATAGTTACTTTAAAAGATTATTCAGCATCACACCTGCTGAGAAAAGTGTGGTTTTTATCATCCATTCCTCACTGTCTGTGCAAGATGCCATCCAAATAAACCTGCCCAGAGGAATTCCTGAATGTCTGTTCTAGCTCTGTCTATCTGGGCTTTGCATTGGAAACAGGATAATCCATACTTTTGATTTAGAATAGGTTTCAGATGGAATAGGAAAGGGAAGGATGGATGGGTTTGAGCTTCCTTTTTTTCCAAGATCCATTAGTTGGGACTTGCAAAACTTAATGAACTGCCTTGCCATTGCTGATTATGGTGTGCAGTTAAAAGAATAATGTATATGCATGTGATTTGGATATGGTAATGTAATCAAAAAAACCTTATAGAAACTCCAGAGCATTTAATTTACTCTTATTTTCCTGTCTCCCAAGTCTTTGCAATAGCACTTCAGCATTCAAAAATTATAATTGGATGATATGACCTTGGATTTAAAATACTGGATTTGATGCAAAATCAAATACAGGTTGATCAAGTGGTGAAGTCCAAGTGGTGACCAAGTCTCTTGGTCTTCTGGGTGAAGTTCATCCCTCTGAACTTTAGCTAAGTGTTTGACAGCTAGCTAAAATGAGATACTGAATCTTCACGCTTGTTAACAAAGAAAAGGAGAAAACCTGGCAGCTCCAAAAGCTGATTTCTTCCCACTTTACAATAACTGCTACATTAATTGCCCTCTCGAGAGGACGATTTATCTCTGTGAGCTATAGAGATTGCCAGGTTCTAACATAGTAATTTTAACTCAGTGAATGCTTCCCATTATGCCACATTGTTGGCTGTCTTCATTTTAGATTTTAAGTTGTGTTAGATCACATTAAAGGCCTCCTTCTCTCCACAGACCTCTCATTTTTAGTCATTTGATTTTGCTAACTTGATCACCAAGGGAATAGCAATAGCATGTGTCTACCAAAAGCTAACTGTGCCAAAGCAGCAGAGACAATTAAATCATCTCCTGAAGTCTTGGGAGCTCAGCCAGGCCTGGTTTCTGTTCTACAAGAAGATTTCCTGGTCTTTTTCATCTTAAAAGACCAATGTCACCATGCTTGGTTAAGCAAGGGGATCGATGGCTTTGGTGACTCAAATCCTCATTAGGGCCAGGCTGCTGCATGGGATGCTGGTGGTGCCCAGCTAGTGCCACACCTCTGAGCTGAAGAGCCCGTGAGGAACAGGAGGGTTTATAGCTCTTCAGGCCTCAGTTCTCCACTCAGCTTCCATCAAGGGTTCCATCTGGCCCAGTATGGAGCATTGCTGAGTGGGGATGACTCTTTGTTTATGGGTACTTTTGGCAAGGACTTGACACAAGCTGAAGGTGGCAGCTGCATGTCTTTCGCTATTCAGGCTCTTCCCATTGGAAGGGAACGGGTTCCTGCTTAGACAGACTGTTATTTTGGGCTTGAGCTTTCTCTGTAAATTCTCTGAGGAATCTAATGTTCTGGGTGTTTTGCTGTGCATGTAATTGGACTTCCTGGTTATTTGCAAAAAACATGAAGTCTGACAGCCCCAGAATTAATAGAGCCTGGTTTTCAGTGAATCCTGTTTCATGGTTGATTTATTTCTTAATCTTATTAATCAACCAGAAATATTATAAGATGATGGTGGGAACTGATGTCTTGCAAACATCAGAGTCTAGTGTCAAGAGTGAGAGTTGTAGTGTCCTAATGCAGGAAACATTTTGCTGATTTGATAAAGAGATTTCTCTCTCTTTACCAAAGAATCTGCAAGAGAAGAAAATATTTCATGCCACTTTCCTTTTGTAGATCTTCTGGTGTCTGAGGAGGTTTTGTCTCTGGTTATTTCCTTTAGCAGGCTGCTGATAAAGTCTCTCTACTCTGCTGTTTGATCAGTGTTTCCAAGGAGGTACATTGTCTAAGGTTTGAGGTGTGTTTTCCTTCCTCCTGCCTCTCCAGCTTTTGGCGGGACTGCTTGGATGTCTGTAGTGGTAGCAACTCAAAAGCCAGACAGACTATTTTTCATTCTAGTGAACGTCAGGATCACATCACTGCGGTGCTGGGCAGGGCAGAACGAAGGCAGAGTGCATTGATTGAAGAGATCAGCATTTCAGGATGAAGTGTGACAAGTGTGTGTAACTGCTGATGAGAATAAAATAGGGATGAAAGGTGAGAATAATAGTTAATGATGAGCTATTACATAGATTTAGTTTTGTGGAATTACTCAGCCCTGACCTACCTAATTGATTGATTGTATGAAACAAATCAGATGGTAAAATAAAGCTGATCTCTTTTCTTCTCCTTAATGGTTATCAGTTGGGAAAGCCCTGCAGGTTTTTTGTCAGAAACAGAGCACAAGCACAGAGATATCCATAAAACGCAATGTAGTGAGGATATCGAAAGCAGAGGATGGTAGGAAAAAGTAATTTAAATAGAATGACTGTTTGAGGCTGCAGAAGGACTGTAGACTAGTAAATGTATGTTGTGTAAGAGAACATGTAGGGAAAAAATCAGTGTGTGTGCCTTTGCTTCTGCTGATATTTCTGTATCTGATGGCTGCCAGGAACAGGCAGGGTTGTGTGAGCAGCTGGGGCTTTGCTCTGTGCAGGACAGCCTGGCTGGCAGCAGGGCTGCCTCTGCACACTTCCTTTCCTCCCTCTGGAGGAGCAACTGTTGAGTTTAATGAAAAGCAATGGTTCTTCTAAAAGTGATAGCCCTTGCAAAGGAGCCTGCTTTTTGTCACAGCACGAGTCAGAGGCTTGGCTTCAGACAGCTGTAGTTACATCAGAGCTCTGCTCCAGCACAGGGGTGAGAGGCAATGGACACAGCAGAAGGGGCCACCTGGTCCCTGTGTGCTTGGACCTGCTTTCCTCACCTCTCCCCTGGGGAATGAAGAGGCCTTGCTGCTACAAGAACACTATATGAGATTTAGGAAATGGTTTTTAGTAAGAAGTGTGGGACCAAGGCAACGTAGCCCATCATCTTTTCCACAGCAATGTTGTTCAAGAGAGTCTCATCTACTACGAAAACCCTGTTCACAAATTTTGAGGTAAATATATGAGGCTTCTTCTTGAGCCTCATGGGTACGTGTCAGCCACACAC
Source organism: Sterrhoptilus dennistouni (assembly GCA_013397095.1). Classification (NCBI taxonomy): domain Eukaryota; kingdom Metazoa; phylum Chordata; class Aves; order Passeriformes; family Zosteropidae; genus Sterrhoptilus; species Sterrhoptilus dennistouni. The sequence goes on from VWZU01011313.1 coordinate 273,722, forward strand.
TCCTGAGTGTGTATTTAAAAATATAATTACTTCTGTTCACAAGTAAGAAATAGGAAGATCTAGGGTGCCATGGGAGCGGGGGTATGCGTGTCAGGGTGAGAAGCTGTTGGTGGCCCATTGGGCTAGTCTTGCTGGAAGATGGAACATGACTTAATTGACTGAGGGTTTCTCTTGGTGTTTTACTTCTCCTGAAGAATTTCTGGAGCTTTCCATCTCCTGAGCACAGCAGGCATCTGCGCAATTACTGCAGCACGATGCAAAGAGAAGGGGGAGAAGTGTTGACTGTGGGATCCTGACAAACATTATTTAAACCATTGCAGAAGTGCAGCAGATTGACTCCCTGGCCATCACTGCTGATAATGCTGCTCATAGAGCTTGTCAGCATTCCAGCTCCACGTTTTTATAACCATTTAATTACTGCCTGTATTGAAGGTAGCTGGAATTCACCATTGCAGCTAATGCTCTGGAAATGCACTATAGACTATAAGAAAGTGAAGAATTTCAAGGAGATAGACAGGCTGTAATGAGTTTGCTCATCCTGTTAGGTAACATCTCTTTAACAGCCCCAATAAACATTCTGTTTGTTTTGTGTTTGGGTGTTTTTTGTTGTTTGCTTTTGTTGGTTTTGTTGGGTTGGTTTTTTTTGGGTTTTTTTTTTTTTTGGTTTAGGATACAGTGTCCTTGATTTGATAAAGTTTTCTTTTCCATTAAAATCGGGATGCCTTTCTCAAAACTTAATTTGACTTTATATTATTAAATATATTTTGTCTTTAACTTTCTTCCCACCATGCCTTCCAGAAGGTGGTGGTATCCATGCCAGGGCTCAGCATGGACACCTCATTCCTGTTTAATCCAAGGCTTCCATTTGCAGAGGGTGCTAAAACTCTACTGTCACAACTTGATCTGACTGTGGTGAGTGCTGAGCTGCCGTGAAGTGACCTGAAAATACTGTTTGGAGAGTGATATGAGTGTTATAAAGATATTTGGTCAGGGAGATAATATTTCTGTGTAATGGTAGATAGAATTCCTGACACGAACGTGTTGGCATCATTCACCAGAGTACAACACGTAGCTCATGGGATTCTTCTGCCCTTGCTGCTGTGCTTTCCCACAGGGACAGCTCTGCAAGCTGCACAGCACAGCCTGGGAGCTTCTTGCAGCACCTGTCCCAGCACAGGGCGCTGCCAGGGCGGGAGAGGTGCTGGGGTCCAGCATCAGCTGTTGCTCCCTGTGTGCAGCCTCTGCACAGAGCAAAGGGCAGCCCAGCTCAGCAGCACTGCTAATCTCTGTGCCTCCTCTGTTTCCTCCTTCCCCTCCTTAGCAGAAGAGTTAGAGGCTGCTGCTGTGGGAAGGAAAGGGTAAAAGGGAAGGTTTTGGGCAGGGAGGGAAGAGATTGGCACTCACTGGGCGGGTGAGAAGAGTGTGCAGTGCATGCCCATGGGAGGGAGGCAGTGAAGGGGCTGGGGCACATGCTGGCCGAAGGGTAGATTGCTGCTGCTGCTCAGTTCCTGACAGAGGAACAAATGTAAAATTGGTCCCATGGGTTGAGGGGTAGGACCACTGTGATCAGGTAACAGCTGCTGGAGGAATGGGGAGCCAGAAATCAGTAACAGCACCCTAGTACATGGCACATGTTGAAAAGATGCATGTACATCTGTGTACATTTATAAATGTCTATGTATTAGTGTACTGGGTTGTGTCTATATAGTTGCTCTGTTGTATATCTGTTGCTACTGAATTATCTCATTAATACTTTTGTTGGAGAGGGTTTTCTGGTCATTGATCATTAGTGTCACTGCATTCTAAGCACAAATCCTATAAACCTCAGTGTGTGAGCCAGGTCTAATGTCTGTAAGCTAAACTGAGATGCAGAGATTGTACTGTCAATCCGAAAGAATCCTACAAGTCTCCTAGTCCTGCCTCTGAAGGTGATGATGATTTGTCCCTTCAGTGGGCTAAAACAAGGCAGTGCAATAGAAGTAGTGTGAAAAACAGTCTGGAGGAAGCTTGAAGTGACCTAGAAGTACCCTATTTACTGGCACATACTTCAGAACTGGTCTGCCCTCTTTGCAATTGATAGACTTGTACGTTCTCTAATCTATCATGCATTTAGTGAAAGAGCTACAGAATAACCCTTGGTTAAACAAGGAGTGTGTGTAGCACTCCAGTATTCTCAGCTCCTAACTTGGGCTAACTAGTGGGCTGTTATTTACCCACCAGAATAAGTTTCTAATGCTCGCTGTGGTGGAAGAGATATAAATGTCACAGACATACCTCTGCCACAAACTAGCTTAAAATCCTCCCCCAGATCCTCATCTTTTTTTCTTAAATTCAATAAGCAATCAGGCAAATTCCTCAAAGGTTTTGCTTTAGGGTCTTAATCTGCCACCAGCTTTACTTCAGCCTCTTAAGGCCTCTAAAAGGAAGGCAACTGTAGAACTGGTCTTTAAAGAGTTGTAGATGAGTATGGTATAAATATTGAATTATCAATTTCTGGTATTTTGCTGAAACCTAGAGTTTCAAACTCATCCTTTAAAAGCTGGAGCACAAACCTACAATAGCGATAGGCCCAAAGGTCAGCTTATTTATGTGAGTGATGTCTTTAGAAATATATGTTGATAATATTCTGATGGCCTTTGGTGTGCAAGATGAGAGTCACCCTGACTTTAGGGGCAGAGACAGGCTGATCTTTGCAATCTGCACTGAGGTATCATGTCAGCACTAAAGCTGATGTCAAAGAGCTTTTCCAGTGGTTCCATTTGGGATATCTCTTGCTGAACTGGAGTTCAACAGCTACTCATCCTACTATGAGTTAGGGTTAGTTTTCCTCCCACTTCCCGTTCTATGCCTCTTTATAGACTATTCATATCCTCAGCTTTGACCATTTGACCTGAGCTAATTCCCACTGATGATGAACCCAGTGACTTTGGCAGAAATTTTAAGTGACCTTGAGATCAGAAGCTCTTTGAGGCAGAAATTATGCTTGATACATTCTTTCCCCCTCTGTGCCCATCAGTGCTGCTTCTGTTAAAAAAAAAAAAAAAAAAGCAGCAGCACTGATATAATCTGATTGTGCTCACTGGAAGTAGCAGAGACCTGCCCTTGAGCTAAATAAAGCAAACAAGCCTCAAAGAGATAGTTATCCCTGTTGTGTATCCCCAAGCCTCTGTAAAAGCACAAATGTGGCTGAGAAAGCCACATTTCAGCTCCTCATTTCAAAGGTACTCCCACACCAGAGCATAAAGAAAACCAGTTACACTAATGAAGCATACACATGTACTATCCTTTGCTTTCAGTCTGCAAGCCTTGCAGGCTTATTTACTATTGCAACAGGATTATTCCCAGGTCTCACAGGACAGACATACAAGCAGGGTGGGTTTTGTTCCCTTTTGTGTGAATTGGCCTGAACATGGGAGGCCAAGACAGAGATCGTGAGGTTCAGCAGAGCTGCTGTTAATCTGCATATGTATTGAGAACTTTTTATTATATGTGCCTCAAGGCCAGCCTGCCTGCCCATACGGGCTCTGCTGGGCATCCTCATCTGGCTAACTGTTCCCAGTCACTTGAGCTGTCCTTGCTTCAGACAAATGCTTTTATATCTATATTTATACCTAACAGCAGAATTCAGGCTACAGCTCCAGTGTGAAAACCTTTTATGCCTGAGGTGGTGCTGAAAGTTTATGTCTTGATGGAATCCCTGCTTCAGAAGTAGCGATGATAACAACGGGAAATTCTTGCCACTGTTAATTGTAAAAGCATCCTAGCAACACTATCACCCCACTCATGTTTTCTCAGTGTTTTTACAAATAGCACCTGCTATACTGCTGTCTTCCTTACAGAGAATGCAATACAGCTGTAAAAACACGGGGAGGTACACGATTTTTATTGTGGGTTCTTCTGCCTGCTTATTTCCTTGTCATGACTCTATTGTCCTTTAACTTGTACTTGATTTCTAAGATCTTTGGGAGGGACCAGCTTTTTGTTCTGTGTTTGCACAGCATCTGAGGCTGTCATGCCCTGGTTCCTCACTAATCCTGGTAAGTGGTCCAGTAGTACAAATGGCAAATAAATTTGAGACACAGACAAATTAGCACTTTTCTCACTGATTAAACAAATGGTTTTCTCTGTGATGATTTGAACCGGGGTTGCATTTTATTACAGCCCTTTGAAGCTCCGCTTGAAAGTGCCAGTTTCTTTCCCAGCCTCTCTTATCAGCCTCTTGTACTAGTTGACCAAAAAGTACTTGGCAGGCAGTTTGCAGACTTTGAAAAACAATAGGTTGTACTATTTTAACCTGGCTTTGACCTAACCTGAAACAGTCAAAATCGGCATTTAGCGAATATGTTTTGATGTGCCGAATGAACTTCACTTGCTGAAAGCAGCTGCTGAGAGCAGCCTGTGCCTCTCTTGCCCTACAGAAAGGTGGGGGACTTTGGTGGCCCCAGCATCAGCACAGGGCCAGGACAGACTCAGTAGTTCACTATAATACAGCTTGAATGAAGCAGGGAATTACTTTACCCTTAAACTGAAGATTAATGCGATTTTTTTTTCTGGGACAGAAAACATTGCTTGTTTTTTGTAAGGATAAAGTGCCTACTGAAACGGGATTATATTTACATTATTATTTGCAGGGTGATCTGTGAAATAGGCTTTCTGTGCCTCAGTAAAGAGCCATGACCCCTCACAGAGTTATCTTTTAAGCTGCGTGCTAAACCCAGGGGGGCTTATGGCTCAAAGCTAATGGGGATTTAACTTCTCACTGAAAGGAATTTGCAGCCTAACCCTATTTAGATGCTTTTTGCTCTCATTGATTAAATGCCCAATCCACTGCAAGAAACCTAATAGAATCATAACTGTATAAATTTTCCAGTGGACAAAATGGATGCTGGGAAACTCTATGCAATATTTATTAGAAAAGAAGTTTGATCTTAAAAAGACATTTTAAATCAAAATGTCAATTCACAGTTCTGTTTTGTTTGTAGAGAAGAAAAAGAATTTGAATGAAGATGTCTTTTTTAAGGCATTTCACAAAACCATTTCATGGAAAAAAGGTTTCTGAAATCAGTATTTTTGTGAGGATTTTCATTGCTTTCCTTGTTCACTGTGGTTATTAATTAGTTTTTGAGGTCCTGTCTGTAGAATAGTTTTAGACAAGGCTATTTAAAAGTAATAAAAAACTGCCCCTGCTTCCCAAGCATTTCTCACCCCAAATTGCATTATGCACTGAAATTCCAGGAGGACCATATTCCATCATGGATCATTGGCATTTTTTAAGATACAGTAACTATAGCTCCTCAGGGATAAGAACAGAAGAGCTGTCATCTTGGTAAGAGATTTTGAGATGACAAGAGCAGCACACAATGCCATCCATGGTCCTATGGCAGCACAGTTGGGTCTCAGCCTCTTTCTGTGTGTCAGTTCTGAGAATTTCCCATGCCTGCTCAAAGTGCAGGTGGTTTCTGAAAACCTTTTAGCCGATGCTAATGACTAGTGTGCTTATTCTTTAATTGTTGATTGCTGTAGTTTGTTGATTGGATTTCAGTGGCTTATTCATAGAGAAAACCATAATCCCTGGTAGAAAAGAGCTACATTCAATTGGGAGCCAAAGAACTGAGACACAAGGATGTGGTTTAATGTTTGATTGTCCAACTCCTTTCATCATCCTTCCTGCATATACAGTCCTGTTTCCTTTACCCCTTGAAATTCCAGTGCCTCAGCAAGTAATCTGTCTGCTTCAGGTGGTTTTCTTCTTTTCTGTAGGTGAGCCAGGAACTAGGTGTACAGCCAAACCTCATTCCAGGTTTTACCACTCTCCTGCTGAGTAATTTTGCAAATGACTTTAGGTAGAGGCAGTGTGAGGCTGTGTTTGGACTTCAGAACCAGGCAAAGGTGCTCTTTGAGCTAGGTGAAAACAGGGTTACTACACTGTGCCCATGTCATAAACATTCATCCCAGTTTCCCCTAATCAGTTTGGGATTTGTTTGCCGTTTAACTTAAATATTGTTCATATTCCTTCCTCCCTCCCTTCCCCATATGGATAAGTATTCATAATCTCTGGTACTTGAAGATTCTGGATATGGCCATTGGCCTGTCCTATCAGTAAGGTTGCAAACTAAAGGATTCCCCAAAACAAGGACTTTTATGGTGATCTGATGCCTTTTGGTGCACAGCCCAGCCACAGGAGTTACAGCAAGTTCTTAGCTAAATGCATGCCCTGAGTTTGTTCATTTTCAAAGCTCTTGGTATTGTCCAGTGAAGAACGAAAAAGGTGAACTGAAACTTTCCAAGTGATTGCAGCTCTGCTCTTCACAATAAGTCCTGGGGATCTTAGAAGGTCTTCAGAGATCTTCTCATAGGGAGAAGACAGTAGACATTGCGAATCCAGTTTTCACTGGCACTGGGATCTCTTTGAGTCGTTTAAACAGGAAAAGTAATATAGGTAGAGATTGAGTGTAATGCTGAGAACTCTGTCAGTGACTTACTGCATGACTTTGAGGAAGGCAGTTTAACTTGCCTGTGTCAGTTTAGCCATCTGTAAAACAGGTGCAATCATACACAGCATAATAATTTCCCTCTCAGTGAGTCCCATTTTCAGTCTATCCTGTACTACTTAATGATTTGTGTGCCTGCTGAAATAACAGCATCCTCTAAAACTGTAATACCCTTATGTATTTTTCACATAATCACTAGCAGTTGAAATATTTGTTCTGACACTCGAGATTACTCATGTAAATAGAAAAATTATAGCATGCTGGCAATGCCAGACACCTTGAATTCCATCTGAGTGTGTGGGTGATGGGAGAGGGATCTATAAATACTGACAGAGGCAGGGAATCAAGCATGAGCAGCACACAAAAAATTCTGAATCAACTTATTCCTGAGACTGAGGTAAAAGGTTTTAAAATATAGTGTCAATTTTGGGCAGGAGAAGACCCCTAGAAATCTGAGTGCCACAGTTCCATTGAAGAAATGTATTTCACTTCATTTCTCTGCTTTACATCAAATTACATTTTTCTGTTGTATTTTTGAGTAGGGTTACCTACCACTTTTTTGTCTGGTGTTTTTTGTTAAACTTGGGGAACATTCTACCTTGGGGACAAGCAGAAGCTCCAGTTTGGTTATCAGTGAGTGACTCACAGGTCCCACAATGCATTTTCTCGGAATGTGACTGCTAATTTCCATGTTCAGCTCCCAAATTGCCAGTTTCAGATGTTTTCCACTTCCATTATGAAAGATCTGTATACTTCTAATTGCAGAGTTCGGTGTCACATAACAATGTAGCAAATGAGCTGTGCCACATTTTACTTAAAAAGGTAGTAGTTTAGATAGCTACAGCCTTCACATTTTGGCAGTAGTTTTTTTCAATTTGTAGTTTATTTGGTAAGAGACATTTGTGCAATGTAGCTGCTCCCTGTTCTCCACTGAGCCCTGTTTCTTTTGAGTACAAGCTCTTCAAGATTGCATCAATGTCTCCTTGATCAAGCTCTAAACATCTTCTTTTTAAGCAAACACTGTACTTCTGGGATTTACAAGCTATTTTTTTTTTCAGATTATGAAGAGAGAGATGTATATACATTTATTTTGCTGCGTAGGTAAGGTTTTTGAAAGATAGATGCATAGCCTATGGGACCTTGACTTTAGAATTCATGCAATTATTGTTAGTGACATACCAAAACTCTGAACTGAATACATCAAATTGATTGAAACAGAAATTTCGAAATTGAAAATACACTAAATTACTTGAAGGAAACTGTATAATTGAGAAACACCCAATGGAAACAGTCTGCCTTTAGTTTATTATTATTATTACTTTACCAGTTTGAAATTTTTGTGTACCAGGCAACTTGTGGCTGCTTTTAATCACTTCATCGGTTAAGTGCTGGTGTCAGGTATTCCAGCCTCCAGTTCCATTTTGATTCTGCGTGATGCAAGTTTGTGTCTGATTAGCTTCTGTAACGTATTTTGAACAGAAATACAGAAAATCTCACCCTAACACTGCAATTTGTCCTGCTTCCTCATGCATGTGTGCTGTTAACTTTAAACACAAACTTCATTATCAGAGCATGGAAATGCAGCTCACAGTGGAGCTGAAGGGGGATGGTTTGCAGTGACCAGCTCCAAGTGACCTCAGTGAGAAGTGGGTGAGGAGTACTGGCTGGAGGTGAAGCTGTTCAGGCTGTCTGGGACAGGCTGGGGGGGCCTGAGTGCTTTGCTCATGCTGCTCTATGTGCAGTACAAAACCATGGCTTTGTGGAGGAATGAAAATGAATTAATATTTAGAGGTTTTACAGTTGACAGAATTGATATGCTGCATTAGATAAGAAGGCATATAAAGCTGTCCCTCCCTAGAAAACATTTATACTGAGGAAACTCAGAAACTGTTGAAGAAGTGTTTGCTAAAGGGAAACATTAGGGCTGGGGAATCAGTGGCTGAATCAGACCACATCACAGGCAATCTCAGGAAAATAAACCGCGGATAAGTAAAGGAAGAGTTTTTGGTGTTATACAGAAGCATGGGATGGCTTGGGAATGTAATCTCCATCATGTGTGTAAGCTTCACAAGTGCTGAAATCAGAGTGGAGGCCTTTGGTGCAGATGGGAGGGAGTCCATAGGGGCTGCCCACTGCTCCAGCCAGGACCTGTGCTGGGTTTTCCTCTGCCATTTCTTAACTGCTAAGACATTTTTGGTGGTGAGTTATGTTTTTTGAAGCCTGATGTAGATAACACAGTGTGGCTAATCACTGTGACCTATTCAAGGTATCAAAACCACACGGTTTCACAGACTCTGCACCCTTACATGGCTTCCTGAGAATAGCCTATTTAGTCCCATTTTCTCCTGTTTGATGGGGCCATAGCCGCAAATCTTCTTGCCTTGTTGACAAAAAAAATTCTCTTAACAACATAAAATTGCTTATTGCAAGGTACTTTGAAGGTACTGCCTTTATTTGTTGAGTGCAAGTGTATGATGGTGCTTATAGCTCTCTTTAACATAGCTTCACCTTTCTATAAAAGCAGCTGCAAATTTAAAAGGACACGGTAAAGTATTCTTTATATTTTTAAAATGCAGTTGTTGGTCTTTTTAATCCAGCCTATTTGTACACGACTGAAAACTCAAACTTGAAGCCTGAGTGCTTACTAACCACCTTTAGGAACCAATTGCTAAAGTGCTTCTTTTCCAGATAAACTTTATCTTTAAGATGTGTTTGTCTCCTGGATACTTCTGACGTTATTCATTCTTGTATTCCATATAAAAAGTATAATAAGTGAAATGTATTCTAAAATGGATTTAAAAACAACCCCTTATGATTTAAATCCAAGCTTGTCTCTTTAAGAGATGAATAGACAATACACTGAATTCAATGGAATACATTAAAAACAGCAGAAAACTGAGGGAAACTGAACATAGTCTCACTACAGTGTGAGAAATCCCAATGCACAAAGGAGATTTTTATTCTCACAAGGTATTTATTTTAACTAATTTCTGCCATCTCCCAGATGGAGATTTGATGCTTTTGGCAGATCAAGAAGTTTACTATTTCAGATCGATTTCAGCACGGGGGAAAGCAGATGATGTTAACGGATAACACTTGTCCGAACGTCGTAACAGATGTTTCTGTAGGAAATGTAGTGGAAACACTGACAAGCAGGATTGTTGACTGTTTTTTGGTTTATGGGCACATTAAAGCTACTGAAAAGATCATGTGACACATCCTCATAGATGGTCTGGTTCATAAATTCTTTTCTTTGGGTCTTAGTTTTGATGATGGCACCAACAGCTCGTCTCATTTTTACACAGTGCCTCACTGTAAGGCATGCACTTGGCTTGAGTTTAGAGGAAATTTGATCTCTCACATAAAGCCTAGCAGGCAAAATCTGGTATTATGGTACAGGACACTCTGTGCTTCTCCCCTGCAAAAGGGGATTCCTTGATCAAGTGTCTTCAAGCAGCTTCGGGTATGTTGTTCCTTTTACTTTCGTACTGTAAACCTACACATCCTGTCCTCATTCCTGTAGTAACAAAAGAGCTTTTCTCCAGCTTGCTGGCTTCCCCTCAGTGGTCTTTGTCTTCCCTCCTAGGAAACAGTTTGAATGCGTCAGAAAAGTCCCAGTTCCTCAGAGAGGTGTCTGGCCAAGAACCTGACCAAGTTGGTCTGTAGTATTTCTCTCATTAAAAGCCTGCTTCTTCCCCCAAAAAAAGTCATCTGTGAACAAAGGATTAATTGTGGAGTCTTGGGACTTGGCAGAAGAGTGTATAAATGAAGTGCTTTCCTGGAAGCTACATTGCTTGTCTTGCAGATCAAAAAATAAATCCAGAATATTTCAGTGTGTATCAGTGGATTAATTCATTTGATTGCCACTTCCCTTCCTCTTCTCCTTGTGGGGAGGGGCACTCTGGAGATTGGAATTTTAATTGCTTGACCACAATTTCTTATTAGTGGTGCAGCAGAAGGGTATGGATCATTAATTAGTACTGGATATAAGGATCTCTGAAGTTGAGCTGTAGCATCAAACAAATGAGTTTAGACAACTCCTGACTAAACTTATAGTTTATAAGTAAATTGAGTTATAATAATGAAACTATCAGAATTTTTTTCTGAATCCCTGCATGTTGTTTTCTGTGTTTGCAATCTTCTGGTGGTTTTAAATATTGTGGCATTTTATTATAAATATATATTTAATATTTGTATTTAAGTTAGACATATGTATATACTCTGAAGATATATATATATGTATACATGATTATAAAATAGTTCATAAATTCATAATGCAGAGTTGTTATACAATGGCATGCTTTATTTATTTTTATTAAATGTTTCAAGATTTTAATTCATTAAAATGTAGTTTCATTGGCAATATATAAACCCAGTGTTTTTGATAGTCACTTTCTTATTCAGTCAGTACCTGAATTTGTGCTACTGTATAAAAAAGGAAATCCAGCTCCTGAGTGTAATGCTCTGAAAACAGAGTATTATCCACATTATTACTTTAATGTCCAATAGACTCTATAATCTTCTTTCTGGTTTTAAAACTTGATGATGGAAGTGAATTGTATAACTTCAATTTGACTTTGCTGTATCCATGATTCTCAGATAGTGCAGCGTGGAATAGGAATATGCCTATAATAGATACTGGTATCAACTTGTTTTCTGCTGTGTGGATTAAGAACTGGTTAGTGAACAGGCTCCAAAATGTAAATGTGTGGGGTCATCCTAAATTGCTCTGTATGTAGTAGGGTTGCTGATACATTGTTATAAAACACCATGTTCTGCAGTATTTGCACCCAGAATTTAGAGGTAAATAGGAAATAATTGCTGATAAAACTTATGAGTCATCTGAACAGTGTGTGCCTGATTGCAGCTAAATTCATAAACTGGGCTTTGGTTATGGACATGTAATTACAGATGTTGGTGAGGTAAATGGAAAGCAGTGGCTCTGAGGCTTAAATAATAACTAAAAATTATATAAATGAATCAGTTTTTGCCAACTGTTCCACTCCCGTATTATATTTGTGCTTTTATATGTATCCATTTGGGGGCTTTTAAAATATCAAACACCCCTGAATATGCAACAGCCATAAAGTCTGGGCTGTAAAACCCAGCAGAATTCAGCCATGAATCCAGAGAGCTGTGGTTGTATTTAGTAGGAAGTGGGATGTTATTAGTAGAAGCTAGAAAAATGCTTCTTTTTTTTTTTAACAGAAAGCATGTATTTACTTCATTTTTTCATTCTACTGTGGAGTTTCTTATGAAGATGGTGTTAGCAGTTTCTCAGTGCATTAATAGCTCTTTATTCATATCCCTGGGCCTGAGCAACCATCTTCTGTTGAAGTGTAGTAGAAACTAGATGTCTGAGTTCAGAAGTTGGAAGGAATTTTCATAGGATGTACATTCTCAAGGTAGTTTTCTTGGCTTTTGCTGTGCTTGAGACTCAGTTTCTGGAGAGAGGATTTTGTTTCTTCTCTCCCCCTGCTCCTGCTTCCTTTTTCATGGGATTTTGTGAAACACTGCAGCTGTGTGCCGTGAATTCACCGGTACATCCCATGGAAACTTGGCTTTTGGTACATGGGAGGGCTGCCTCTTTTCTTCTGTCCCGTCTCTGGGGAATTAAATTCACATTTTGTGTTCCTGCTTAGGTTTTCAGCCAAATTTTTACTTCAGCTTCCTTCCTCCACCTGCCCCTATCTCCTTTTCTTAATTAAAATATGCTAAAGTTGAATGGATATAGCTGCAACTGAAAAAGGACAAAAATAGCACAGATTAAATAGCTGCACTATTGAGACCTGGACCTTTATTTGGAATCATATTTGCTGGCATGTCACTGTACCAGGGTTCAAAAACTGACTGGATTACTTTTTTCAACAGATCAATCATTAATCTCTAATTTTAAAGGGAACAAAATTTTGTTTGAAGTTGAACGTGATTTTCACAGCTTCAACTGTTCTGCCCATATAAATTAATGACAGTCATGTTGGTTCAGTGTTAACAGGAACAGATGCACCACATCTGTATCTGTTCAGTTTCTTGGCTTCCCTAAGGCTTTGAGTACATCCAAACTGAGATGGCAACTGCTGGAACCAGTATCTCTATGACACTAACAACAACTGCTTATTTTCAGCACCTTTGAAAGTCATGTAATTTTTGGAGTACCCAAGGATGGGCACTGGTTTGGGGAGTTAGGCGACACAGGTTTTTAGATAGTGGACTTTAGGTAGATGTCTAAAAAAGTTTTTAAAAAATCAATCTCATCTCGTTTTGCCTAAAATAGTTTCTGGAAGCCTTGCAGAATTCTGTGCAACTTTTTCCTGAGAAGAAAACAAATTAATTTAAGAAAATACTCAGAATAGGATCGGACAAGGAAATAAAAACCTCAGTGTTGAGTGGACAGCCTTTCTGATAAATCACAAATGGTCCTTCTCAAAAAGGAATATCCCATTACATACTTAAACACAGAAGTCCTTGTGATTGAAGTTAACAGATTTTTTTAAATGGATAAAATGAACAATGGCAAGATGGGCATTAAGGTGTTTTAGAGAAGAAGTAGAAATAAGTGCTCACAAAGCCTGGGCTCTAGATTTGTACTGGTTTCTCTTGGGGTAAATTTTTTATGAAGCGCCTTGAAAATAATGCTGCTGAGGCTAATCACCTGATCTGTGGTTTTGACAGGAACACTGTTGTTCTTCTCCACTCTTCTGAATACTTCTCTTACTTTCATTTTGAACTCAAAAACTTCAGTTGACTTTCCCTAATTTAACGTCCTTCACCACAATGGCCTTTTGTAATTTATCCACCTTTCTGTTATTCAGTCATTCCCAGCTTCCTCAGCTGAGCTGACATGGCAGAATGACCTGCACCATTTCCCACAGCATTTTAATAACTTCCCCAAATAAGTTCACAATGCCCAGGCCCTTTCAGGTCATGTCACTGCTGTTTGAGTTGTGGGTACAATCAAGTGGCAGCAGCCAGTGATGCAGCCACAGCTGTGTGCAGGGGGAATATTGGCTTAACCAAGGCACTTAACTGGGATGGCTTGTCTTGTCTGAGCTCCATCAGGTTTGTGAAGGGGAAGGAGGCTGTGACTGGCAGATTTGCCAAGCATATCAATAGCAAAAGCAAAAGTGAGCTTAAACTACCAAAAGAATTAAAAAACAAGATAAAAATGTTGCAGTATTTGCCTGCATAAAGAGGGGAATATGAAGTATACATGTAAAAGGGGTATTGGGTTTTAATAGAGTAAGATAATTTCAGAATCCTACATTCACTTTTCTTATCCGTTCTGGAAGAAAGCCCGGAAGAGGCTGAGATCTAATCTGACACCTTCACTCGCACAAAAGCCTCAATCTCAATTTTATTTCCCCAAGAGAAGGCTAAGAAGTGAATTGGTTTTTGTTTACTCCAAATATATATGTACAAGTAGATTAGGTAAAACTACTTCCCAATAAGCAGAAATAGTTGTTGAGATTAGTGGTGGAACACTGATAAGTGTGAACCAGAAACAAGATGTGAGTTGGAATCACTGGAAGTATTGCTGGAACATTTTAGGTAGGGGAATAATAGGGTCACTGTCATTTGGTTGAATGTCTTCCTTTAAAATATTCCTGTACCTCAGACAGCTCACAGCTTCTGTATGAAGCAATTATTGCATGACTGCTTAACCACTATCACAGAAAGGTGGGATGCCTCTCCTGGCCTTATAGTGTATGGCTGTGTGTTCTTACTTTGCCCATTCTGTTCTTTTCCCTCATTTTACTCATAGCACCGTGCTGACACGGGCAGCAGGCACATCTCCATCTTCTGTATTTGCACAGCTTCCCATGCTGGGATGCTTGGCGAGCAGAAATAATGGACAGCATTGAGCGTTAACACCATTCCAGAGAACTCACATGGGCATACAACCCCTGAATATTAATTTATTTATTGTTCTCCATCTCTTTTTTCTCTCTTCCTTAGTGAAATACATGAGAGAAGCCACCCCCTATGTGAAGAAGGGCTCCCCGGTGTCAGAGATCGGGTGGGAGACGCCTCCACCCGAGTCCCCACGCCTGGGCAGTGCCTCCACCGACCCGATGTCACAGCTCTCGCTCTCCATCCACAGGGACAGGAAGACAATTCCCCTCAAGATGTGCTACGTGACACGCAACATGACCATGTCAGACCCCGAAAACAGGTGAATGGGGCTTGCCTGGGTGGGGATTTTGCTCTCATGTTGGATGGTTGTTGATGTTTTCCATGCTGGGGTTGGTGAGCAGGGGCAGCTCTGGCCACATGCAGCAGCACCCCACAGTGAGGGAAGAGAGCAGAGCTTTGGGAAGGGTGGGTGGTGGTGTCTGAGCCACGTGAGCTCAGCTTTTGGGTTTTGCTAGAGAAACTTCGATGCAGTAATCCTGCACTTTTGTTGGAAATAGAATCTCAGGGGGTTGTTTTCATCCTGATTAAGTGTCTGCTTTTGAAGGAAAAAGACACTGTACACATTAATTGGTTACGTCCTCCAGGCTGGATAAATCTGATTCCACTAAATTGCCTTTTCTTTCCTTTTTTTTAATGAATTTTTTTTTTAAGAATGGTCTGGTTTGAGTATTTAGTTCTGGACATTAAAGTCAAGAAGAGGAGAAAAGTTCCACTTACAAGGCATTAATGGGGAGTTTTTGTGACTTGTTCTTTTTCTTAATGTTAAAAATAGGATGAGGTTTTACCAGCCTTTATTTATAACATATGTGGAACAGCTGCACTGCACCAGCACATTCCCTGATCCCTTCTCTAACAGCTGCTAATAAAAAAGGGAACAGTCAAGTCAGTGATACAGACTAATTCTACATCCAAATATTGGGCCTTTTCATTTTTCTGCAGTGCTCAAAGGCTGGGTGTAATGCCTTTGATTCTCAGCATTTACATATAGGCATAAACAAAAGTTACATTTTCATTTGCAGAGAAGGATAAGAAGTGGGGAGAGCAGAAAGTGGCTTGGGAAGGATGGGTTTCTCTGTAATCTCTTGCACTGCTATTCAGAAACTTTATAAGTATCTGCGTAGTTTTCCATCTTATCTTTTTATATTTGTCGGACCTTTTAATTTTCCCCCTCCATGCTTTATTGTTTAGTATGGCTTTACTTTACCTTGGCTCTTCATCTCACGTAGTGGTCGTCACCGTAGTCAGTGGTAACTGCCTGCTACAGAAGTGCAACCAGCAGTCCTTCTCAGTTTAGATCAAGATGTTTATTGGTATTGGCTACTTTTTTTTCCATCTATGTCTGCATAGTTTAAGGTTTGACAGCTGTATCTATCGCTTGTCTGAGAGTTTGCCTTTCTCTCTGCTATGGAGTATATTTTAGAAATATTCACACAGGTCATATTTTTTGAATCAGTACAATGTAATGATACTTTGCCTGCATTGACTTTATTTTATAGTATTATTCCCCCTTTCTTTTTTGACTTTATTGTAGTTTTCACCTTCTGTCGCTCTCCTGGCCCTTAGTTGGTTTGAGAGCCAGGACTGGTGCAGGGACACACATTCATTGCTCGTGATACCTCTGCAGTGGAGCTGACTTTTTTAAAGTGGGCTACAAATGTGTGCGTTCTTCAGTGTTACTAGGAAGTAATGTGTGAGAGAGTAATGTTGCTTGTTATCATGGTTTTCATTTTGTGTTGCTGTCATTTCCTGTGGAAAGAGTGGCTTATGGTTTTTACTGTAGTCCAGCACAGTGCAGTCTAAGATGGATTTTTCCATCCAAGCATGCAGTACCTCACCATCATACTAGCTGCTGTGTTGTAGTAACACCCCATGGATTAGCATCTTTACTGGTTTCAGTGTTTTTTAACAATTCTGAACTCTGGAAATCATATTTCCCAGTATAAACGCTATTACAATGCAGAGACCCTTTCCCACTGGAGTGCTTTCCAGGATAGTGATCTGATTACAGAAAAATCATCTTATCTTTGCTCACAGCAGAGCCTAAGACATGTCCTTACATGCTTACAACACTTCTGTTTCATAATTCAGTGACCTGACGCACAGATTTTGTAACTGATGGTGTCGCTTTGCTGGATGGCTTTAAGAGAGTTCTGATGGCAGGGTGCCAAAGCACATGTTGGGCATTAAAGGGCTCCTTTGGACTATAACTCAGCTAATTTTCATTTAAGAGCAACTGTGGGCATGGAAAGCCTGAGTTTTCCAGTGCAGTGGTTTCCTCAGTGCAGGTTGGGGATAATGTCAGCTGCCTTCTGGGACCAGGATGAGCTGATTTGATGTTCAGCATGAGAAGGTACCTATGTTAAGGGAATCAAAAGGAAATATTGCTTGTTGGCACTGAATTATCTCCAGTTCTTAGAAAGCTGCAGTGAAATGTGGATTTAATGGGCATGGAAGAGTATTTTTTTCCCATTAAAACTGGTAGCCTTGCATAGGATTTTTTTCTTTTCATGGAAGACTGACCCCAGTTCAAAGATTCTTAAGTCTGTGTCTACTCTCAGATGGTTTGGTGAGCTTGTTATTTTGGAGCAGAAGTGAAGTCTGATGCTTTTAGAGCCAGCAGTTCTCAGATGTCTTCTTCACCTGATCTGCCTGTGGGTTCACTCAGGAGGAGATTGGGAATTGTCTTTTCTGTTACCTGATAAAAAAAAAGGCTGTAAGATACCAAGGAGAAGTTCCTTAATACAACCCAATACCAAAATCAGGGATGCACCTGCAGCCCATGGAGCAGCCCATGCTGGAGCAGGTGGATGCCCAAAAGAGTCTGTGATTGTGTGGGAAATCTCTGCTGAAGCAGATTCCTGGCAGGGACACGTGGAGAGAGGAGCCTGGGCTGGAGCAGGTTTGGTGGCAGGACTTGCGACCCTGTGGGGGATCCATGCAGGAGCAGCCTGTTCCTGAAGGACTGCACCCTGTGGAAAGGGAGCCACACTGGAGCTTCATGAAGATCTGCATGGGATGGATTCACGTTAGAAAACTTAATGAAGAACTTCATGAGAGGAACCCCACACTGGAGCAAGGGAAGGACTTCCCTCCCTGAGCAGCAGCAGAAACAAGCTGTGATGAACTGTGTAACCCTCATTCCCTGTCTCCCTGTGCCACTGGAGGGGAGTAGGTAGAGCCTGGGAAGAAAGGGGGTGGCAGGGAGAAGATGTTTTTAAGATCTATTTTACTTCTCAGTATTCTGCTCCGATTTTGTAAGTAATAAATTCAGTTAATTTCCCGAAGGTGGAGCCTGTTTTTCTGTGATGGTATTTGGTCAGTAATTGCTCCTGGTCCCTATTTCAGCTTTTAAACCTGTTCTATTTTCTGTCCCCTGTCCACTAGTGGAGGGGAGTGATGGGATAACTTTGGTGGGTGCCTGTAATTCAGGGTCAGCCCACTAAAAGGTGGCAGAGGAACTGGCTGGTACCCATTCAGTCTGGACTCTGCACAGTGAGCTGCATCTGGGGATTACCTGAGCTTCCCAAGACATCGAGGAGATGCAGAACAGGGCAGACTGAGACCTATTTACTCCAAAGGCAGCAATAGATTCAAGCAGCTTCATTACTTTGAGGTGGGAAATACTAGTTCACTGAATGAAGTATTCACAAGATGTATTGTGAAGCCATTGCTCCAGGTTGTAAAACTTCCTTTTACACACATTTTTAAATAATAATTTCTTCTTACATTATTTAATAACAGTAATGTCAGTAATGCACAGTAATAGTGAGATTTAACATTTTGAGCTGTAGTTGATGTATAAGTATGTAACTTATGCAGCATGAAATAACACTGATTCTTAAATGGCATTTCAAAATGTTAAATATAAAACAAATTCTAGTGAATTTGCATGTATTTACTTTTGTTACTATAAGACATGAAAACAAACATTTTCTTTAAGAAAAAACCTGAGTTTCAAACAGATTTAATATGACGTGGTAGAAACAAGTCCTTGCATCAAAAAACTTGAGTCACAAATGCTCACAACAAAAGAAAGATGTAAGCAGAAGATCGTAAAAATGCAATAGAAAGACAAACAACTTGAAGTAGATGAGCAAACAAAAGACCAAGGAGCTCCTGTACCTCTTCAAGTTCCTGCTTATATAACTGAAGGGGAACTGAGGGGACAGGGAGGCAAGTATTAGGCAGTAGAGAAGGTTCTGGATATCTCTCATGTTGATGAAAACATGGTCTGACTATTGCCTCACCCTGCCTCTCTTCTGTTTGGTGAACAGGACCAATACCTTGGTTCTGCCAGGTATGAGCAGGCCCTGGTGTGCAGAGCAGGTGCCAATTCTCCTCCAAGAGCAGAGTGGCTTAGGGGTGCACCTTTGGAGCCTGAGGTTTTCCCTGCTGTTGGGGAATGGTTTCCCTGAGTCACGTATGTTTGGGGCTCACAGAGGGCAGGGCTCTGCCACAGAGTGACCAGGGAACCAGAATGAGTTACAGCTGCTCTTGGAGAGCAGAGATCACCCTTACCTTGTTTTCTGCCTCTGAGGAGGTGGTTTGATAGCACTGACCATGGCCAATGACACTGGGAGTAGCAAGCACAGATGGGGTTAGGTGCTGGGCAAAGGCTGAGCCCTGCCCCAAGGAGTGAGGAGGTGATGGCTCATTTCCACCACTGTGCTGGCACTGCTGACACACTGGAGCTGTGTCAGTCCTGGGTGGACACTGCAGCTCTGTGGGGCTTCCTGGGTAGGTGGACATTTTTTTTCCCTAGATCTCAGTACAGATTTAGCTGGATTGGGCTCTGGTTTAGGAACCTTGGGCTTTTTTTCTTTTACTGTACGTTGTAGGTAGGCAAAGGAAAGACAAAAGTTAGGTCTGCATGGGGGATAGAGCACAAAGATCTAGAATAGCACATTACCAGCATTAAAAGCTGCCCTCCATATCTCCTCAAGGAATTTGTGCTTCGTTCCTTGTGTTGTTATTGAGCTGCTCTCTGGCTGTAGAACCTCTGTGAAATGCAGAGACCATACTTAATTCATAGTGTTGTTGTGAGCTACAGCTTGAGATCCTTGGATGAAAGGCACATTACAGTTAATTATCATTATTGGTACAGACATATTTTATTATATGAATATCAATAAGTCCTTTGAAGAAGTCATTGAGCCTGCTCGAGTCAGCCTGATTTATATCAACAATTTTTGTTAGCATTTGGGGTTTTTTCCTGGTGGGCTGTGTTTATTATCTCCTTAGATTACTATATCAACAATCCAACATTAAAGTAAAGCAACTTGAAAGAGTGTAATTCAAATCCAGAAAAGAACAAAAGTGACAATAATCAGGGTGAAACTCTGGTTGACTCTCCCCTCATCCTTAAATCACCCTTTTGTGCTATTATAGTGTGCTTGGTCTGTTACAGCCTTGCCCACAGAAGGCTGCAAATTTAAAATCATGATGAACATGTGTTTTTAAACTTCGCTTCCAGCTATTTTACTGTAATGGATGCAAATCCAGCTTTTGTGTGAAGTTGGATGTCTCTTGTTGTGTTTCTGTACTGTAGCTGCTAATCTGCTTACAAAATCTGCCCTTTATTGGAAGCGATGAGCAAGTAGGCAGCACATGAGGTTTATCCACTGTTGCCTCTTCCAAGGTGAGAAAAGTTAGGTAATTTAGCTAAAAAGCCATTGGCTGCATCCCCTTCAGTACTCTGAGGGTAGGAGGGGGAAGAAGTTGGGGTGTGGGCAACAGGAGTGGAGCTGTGGGATGGGTCATGGGGAAAGCCTCCTCTTCCTCCTCAATACATTGCATGGCTGTGGGACCCTTCTCAGTAGCCAGGGTCAGTGCATTCAGGGCTCAGGTGGTCAGATGGGGGACCTGCAACATTGCATTTTTTTCTCTCATAACAGTATTTTGGGGGCAAGTCATTAACTGCTGCAATTAATAATTCATTAACCGATAGATTTAATAATGAATGGTTCTATAATTGGTTATCTGACAGTTCTCTGTCATCTACACCATCTGCCTTTTGGGCAGCTCTGCAATTGCTGGTGCATTTTGCAAGCTGCAGTCTTGATAAGGGGCAGTTTTCCAAATCTGTAGGAGCTAGAGCTCAGAAGCCTCTAGGCAGAAGCTGTGATTTTTAAATTTGTTTTTCATTATGTGGAATAGTTGTTTTCTATCATTTGTGAAACTCCCCACCTGCCAAACAGTTTTAGTCTGGGTCATACCAGTTTTTCTCTTAGCCTCAGTTTCTTCTCATCTTTCTTGAAAAGCCACTGAGATGAGACACTTCTGTAGGACTATTCCAACCATAAAGATGAGCATTTTTGTCTTTTTTGAGACAAATCACCAAGCTAGGGTGAACTTCATTACTTTTTTTTTTTTCCTTCATGATTTAATTCTTGTTCTGTTAAATCATGTTAAAATAGGTTTCAATGTCCTTAAGACTGTTGTAGTCTCTGGGCAATGGTTTGAGAACTGAATGTGCCGGGGAGATGTGCCAGGATCTGGGGACACAGCGGAAACCCCTGAGTTTTCCTTCAGGGTATTTGAGATACCAGTGTAGAACTGAACAGTTACAGCATGTTGTGACTGACCTTCAATATCTGCAAGTCATGGTGAATTTGGGACTAAGCATGTCTCATTGTCTTGAAAAAAAGAGATTAATCTTTACTCCTGGCATAGGGCTTTCTCTCTTCCTCATCCTTCTGGGCCATACAGGTGAGCTCCTGGTGCCCTTCCCCATCTCCACCATATATCAAGTAGAAATGGGTAAAACTCCTGCATGTGTAACTCAAAAGCAATGTCTGTGCATGCATGCATATATGGCTATAAATAAAACTTTATTTGTGTGTGTGTCTATGTGTGAGCTGGGCTGAACATGAACTGACAGGAATAAAATGTGTCACTGTGAGTTGGGTGGTGAGGAAGGATGTGGGTGATGAGGAGGTGGCAGTAACTAGCTGGAAGAATGCTTTCAGCTGGATTTTTGATTAACAAACTTTTAACCAAAGTCTTTCTTTCCTGTGAAAACATTAAATAATTAAAAAAAAAATCCGTATGCTGGTGCATTTTTGTGTTGCATTTTGGGTTTTTTTCAGCCATTGCTTCAGTTAGGGGAGTTTTGAAAAAGTCAAAGAATTTTGACTTTTCCAATCAGCTTCAGCTGTAGAGGGTGGAGCTGAGAGATGGAAATAAGAGCAAAGGAACTGGAAATTATTCAGGTGAAGGGGAACAAAAAGAAATGCATGAGGGAAATGCAGAACCTTGAGAAATGCATAGAGGGAAGAGAGGAGCACAAATTAAGAAAAAGTGATTAAAGAAGAAGCCAACCAGCAAGGCAGAGCAACAAACCCAGAGAGTGACGACTGCAGCAGACTTTACTTAGCAAACACTTCTGTTAAAAAAAAAAAAAAAAAA
>VWZU01011313.1:295589-329259 GCA_013397095.1 Sterrhoptilus dennistouni
AAAAAAAAAAAAAAAAAGCTCTGGAGAGATGGAGAAAGAGAAATGATCCAAGAAATGTGTCATGGAATAAAGGGAAGGGAAGAGCAGTGGGAGCGCTGCAGGGAAGAGGAGAAGAAATAGTTAATCGTGTTTTCACATGCATCTGTATGTAAAGGTATGTAAGTACTGATATCCAAGCTGCTGATAAGTAATGCTGAAGTTTAAAGACCCCTGATATCTCCTAAATAAAGAAAGTTGATGTGCAAGGGTTTCGGTTTCCTGCTATGCTCCCAGTCCCCACAGTCTTTGTGTTATGGCTTGGAGAAAGTGACAGCCTCGAGGCTGTTTTTCGTGCCTGGCTGATGTCCTGTGCTCAGTGCTGGGCTTTCCCTCACCAACCAGTCTGCCTGAAAATGGGATTTCAGTCTCACAGCTCTCATCTGGCCTGATCTGCCATTAATTAAGGAGCAGGATTTTTCAGCTGGTGTATTTAAAGCTGTTCCCTCTTGCATCTCATGTAGTCATGGGTATGGCACCAAATGATATCCACAGTGTGAGCCCTGGTGGTGGGCTGCCATCAGAGGTGCCCCAGCTCAGTGTTGGTAGATGCTGAGGCTGACCCTTAGTGCTTAGACTGTGTGGGAATACTTTGCTATTTTAATACTCTCTGGTCACTTCTAGCTTGCTTTCTCCCGTGTTTCTGCTGATGGAAATTCCTGTTTTACTGTTACAAGAGTTTTGCTGAAGTTGATACTTCTTCTCATCACTTACAGCTTTCCCATCAGTCTCTGTGTCTGTTCAGTGGGAAGATGGCTCTACTGCCAGTTGTGGCAGTGTCAGGAGGTGACCCATGCACACTGTCTCCAGAGAAGCTGGCAGTATCTCTGCAAGACTGGCTCCCAGGTGGTGCCTCTCCCCACAGCACTCACAGGCCACTAATTGATCCAGAAGGAATTTGTGGCTTTGTAGCTGTGGTTGTCTGGCCTTGGTTTTGCTTCACTTGGCAAGTGAGCAGTGATCCCTGGGATTCTTGATCATGGAAGCCAAAACGTAGACCTGTAACATAATGAGGCACTGAGACGTACCCTGCTAGATAAGGTGGACCTGCCATTTGTCTCTTCCAGCAAGATTTCCTTCTGTGACAATTCATCTGCAAAACAGAGCTGATCTGTCAGCAGCCCTACTATTTTTTCCTGTTTCCATATCAGTTTTCACCCATGCTTGTTGATCACATCCTCTTCTTTCCCCTGGGTCCTACTACAGCACTTCCTAACAGCAACAGCATTCCTTCTCAGAAGATATCTAATTCATCTCCAAAACCATGTTCTCTTACTTATGCAGAGTATGAGACCCTCCACCCTCTTCTCCATTTGAAGGGGTCATTTACCACTATTTCCAGCTGCAGTCATATGCTCTTTGCCAAGCCCAGATGTAGTTCCAGCTGCAGAAGGTTTGCTTTGCTGCTGCTGCTGCTGCTTTGAGGTTGCTTTCCATAAGGGAAAGCAGCTGCTTCAGGGAGCTTTGGTCAGTGTATTGAATATACCAATCACATCTTCTGTTTGTAAAATTTCAGCATCTTCTAAAGTTAAATCAAATTCCTGACATCTCTTATGAAATAATGCTATTTGTGGATTTTTCCCTAAATAATTGACCCTAATTGCTTCTTGAAACAGAGTTTTTGCCATTGTTTTGTGCTGAATCCACTGTGAAGAAGGCTGAACTCTATATTCCTAGATTACCAATTTTAAGTACAATTACAACCAGAGTATAAAAGAAAAAAAAATCAAGAAAGTAAATGTAAGAGGTCTTTTGGGCACTGTGGTGTAAGATCCTGCTTCTTAATATCCATATAACTTAAAAACTATTCAGTTACTTGTGTGGTTGCTCTGTGTGGAGAAGGCGGTTTGTGATGTCTCTGCAGATTGGTCAGCATCTGCATGCAGTGGTGTGAGCAAGTCATTGCAGAACCAAATCCTTTCTTTACTTGCATGTGGCACAACTCCACTGATAACCCTTTTATTAAAGCTCAGCTGGTGGCAAATAGAAATGAAATCAACTGTGACAGCTCATTAGTGATATATACACCCTCTGGTTGGATATCAGTCTAGTCCAGCTCCCAGGAAAGTATCCACATTGTTTTTAGCACTGTAAGCTGAAAGTCACCAAGTAACTGTTATTACAGCAAGTACCCTTCTGACAGCGAGGGGACCGAGAGCCTTTCACACAGAAAAATTCCACTTGATTACCAAGCAGCACTTGCTTGGTAAAATTGCTTTCAGCTCCATTTAGGTTCATCAAATGAAGATGCTTCTTCAGAAAGTTTGCTGGGGAATTTACTGCAAGCCTAAGTCTCTCTCTGGAATATTTTCCTTGCAGACTAAGCCCAAAGTTTCCATTGCTTAATTTTAATGTATTCTGTTCCTGGTTCATCTCCTGATGCTGCATGTAGAATTCAAAAGAATCTTAACAGTTTTTTTAAAATTTATTTTATAAGAAAACGTACAACTATTTAAATATAAATCAGGTTCTGTTCTTCTAAATCCCCCCTTTTCCTGGAAAGGCTCCTAAGTTTGCACTCAGAAAAAAACCAAAATTACTTACTGTGGTTTCATGGTGTAGGCAGTGATGGAGGAGATGGAAGGAACAGTTTGGCCTTTGACTCATCTTTAAGTTTGCAAAGTCAGTGAGAGACTGTTTTATTCCTCTCTGTGCCAGTGCAAAATCAAAGTCGTGTGATGGACTTGAATAGTTCTGTCTCCATCTTATTATTGACTTCAAGGGATTTACTCCACACTTTAATCAGTCACTGAATACATAATCTGACCCAGGAAGAGTCATGAAGTGTAACTCAGTGCCTGATTTGGTCCTGAGCCAATGCTGGTGGCAGAAGTACTTTCAAGAGTTTTGATAAAAGGTATTTCTTAGATAATGAATACTCCTACAGAAAGAAGCTTTATCAAATGTGGAATGAGTATGGTCTACCAAAGATTTCCTTTCAACTTCTTCTGATCCTCTGTGAAGGAAAAAGTCTGATGAAGAGAGAGAGGGAGTTTTCCTCTTATGTACCAGGTTACAGCATTTGGAAGCACTGGGTTTTGTGTCACCCCCGTGTTCTGCGGGTGGAGAAGGGGATGCTGGAAACACTCCTCAGCTCACTGAGGGTCTTTGAGAAGGAGAGAGAGAAAATTACTCTTTTATTATAAGGTTTGCCAAATGATCTCTGAGAAAATGTGATATCATTCATATGCGTTGCCAAGCTGGAGAGGTGCCGCGCATCTTGGCAGTCATCTAGAGCTAACATATAATTCCTTTGGGTTAGTATGGGCTTTATCAGAAACAGCTCCATATGCAGTATTTACAGAATTGTGGTGGAGTGTGAGAATAAACACAGCTGTGGCATTGCCCTAAATATTTCAATTCAGTGAGGTATTAAGGGAACTTTATCACTGAACTGCAGATAAACAGAAGTCAGTAAGAGGTGGTCAGTTTAGCCAAGGAACAAATCAAAACTATAATGGGTAGACTGCTGGAAACATTTAAGTGCCTTAGTCTTGCAGTTTACTAAGGTCACTGGTATTTTTTTCTTTTCAGAAAGTATGGAAATGCCATCATCAGTCAGCTGCTATATAGAAAGCATCATCCAATTGGACTGGTGAATCAAAGCAGCGTGGGCTGAAAGGCAGAAAATGAAAGAGTTTATAGGGATGCAGCACTTTCAGCATCTGATTGCAGTCAGAGCCCATGGGTTTCTGGGAAGATTTAAAGTTTCTTTTAGTATCCCAGTTGACTGTGGAGACAGAAGTCCTGGGTTTTTGGTGGAAATCTGCAAGGTTGGTTTCCTAAGATTTTCTAGTTCAGATCCTACTGCAATCACCAGTAGCAGAATTCAGACCGTTGAGGACTTGGACTTTAGGGTGTGTAAATAAAAGTTGGCCTATGTAGCAGTTTGCTGAGGAATAATGCTTGCAGATGTATCTCTGGGAGTGGACAAGCACTGTGGATAAAAAAATAATTTTCAGCACGGTCAAAGCAGCATGTATTCTTGTTTTGAACTAAGTTTTGAGAAGTGCAGTAGTATTGTCCAGTCATGTTGTTACTCAGCTCATGGAACAGGGAAGACTTTCTGCAATTGTTAGTGCATCATCATCAAACTTTGGTGACTGACAAGCATTCCCAAACTAGCTCAATTAGAAGTCACAGAGGGATGAATACTATTGCAAGCATGGCTCAGTATGTGTATATGCATATGTATAGTAAAATTTAGACTTTGATATCCCATTTGAATATGTAGATATTAGAAAGAATATGCATGGTTTAGCACCCCTTAAACAGAACTGTTAACAACTGTCTAAATACTCATTATTTTAGGGGGTAGAACTCTCGTAGAAATACTCAAATAGTCACTGTCAAGAAAAACACACTTTGATGAAGACCCAAGTACTAAAAAAGCTGGTTTTATGTTAATTCACTAATTTGAAGGAAGAATGTACAAATTGAAGGTAAACAAGTTACCATTTGGAAGCTCTTCCAGCTCTCAATAATTTATTTTTAAGTCAAAACCTGCTACAACTCTTAACTTACAAAGAAATCACACAAGTTTGCTGCTGCTCCTTTGCAACTGAAAAAGCAGCACTTTCTTTTGAGTCTTTATAGTCTGTGTTCAGCACTTTGTTTACTGCATGATGTGCAGTGAGTTTTTAGGTCGAAGTCCCCATGTAGAAACCGCAGGCTTTGTAAAGAGCATTGTTTCACACAGTCTGTATAGTGTGTTAACATTTATCAAATGCAGCACAGTACTGCTGTGTTGTCCAAATAATTTTAGTTTTTAAAAGAAGTAATAAAATGTGAGACAGAGTACTGAAAATCCTGATTGCTACTCCTGGCCTGTTCCCTGCTTTGTCTGGGTTCTTCACTTTCCCACTTTTTTGTTGGTGAAATGAGGATGCTGTCGCTGACCTCATTTGTGAAATGCTGTCAGATCTGCCAAAAACTATTCTGAAAGTAATAAGAAATATTTCACTGATTACCACAATGTATTTTGAAAATCTAAGCCTGTCTCCTTTGTTTTTGGTAGTGACTGCCCACTAGAACACACTCCAGCTCCAGTTCAGAATCACAGTAGGACTCAGCAGTGGGAGAGCTGTGTTTTTGATGGAAAGACAGACTGGAGTATGGTGGCTGTGCATGATCGTAATGATCAGTGGACACAAATGGCAAAATCCTAGCAATGAAGGAGATGGCTGTTTCTAGCATTTCAGAAAAAATGAGAGTATCATTTGGAACATGGCTATCTATAAATACAGTTTTCTAGTTCACAAGACTGCCATCATGTATCAAAAAATTTTCCTTTGGTACCTGAAACTGAAAATTTGGTGCATCCTGAAATGCCTAAAAAAGAACATTAATTTTCAGATAGTGCTGGACTGCAGCAGCTTTACTGAGGAGACATGCATTACTGTGTTGGCTCAGTGCTTCCTGAAAAATCAAGTCACTTCTTAAGCTATCCAGTGATTTAAGACCCTGAACAGTTCAGCTGCTGAGTTTGGAAAATCATGACCTTTTCTATATTTAGAACAGTGTCTACGTGGAAACCTCCCCTTCTCAAAATGGACAAACATGAAACCAGGGATCCTTCCTCTCTGAGCCCTAGAGAGCTGTGCAGATCGAGTCACCTTCTGTTCTGGGTTCTGCTCTGGTTTAACCAAGTAATTAAAGCCTCTTAATTGTTAGTTAAGCTCCAAATTGCTGGATTTTGTAATTGCACAACAAATATTTGCATTGCAGTACTGTTTTTGAACTTCAACCTGAATGAATTCCACTGAACTAATTAATTTTCTGCTGCAGAAAGGAGTCATTGTGTGTCCCAGAGGCTGGGCAGCCATACACAGCACAGCAGTAAATGCTTAGGCTCAGATCCCAGGTCGAATTTGGGAGGGTGACATTCGGGGCTGTCACTGTACTTTCATAATAAAAAAGCACAAGTGTGATACAGAGTTGAGTGATGGGCAATGACCACCAGGGCTTTGTTTTCTAATTGCCACATAAAGATAAAACAGGCTATTACTTTGTGGGTTATTTAACAGATGTTCAAGTAAAACGGCCCACAAAGCTATAAAGAGCACACAAATCCCCACTAATAACTAATAACTTCACTAAGAACAGAGGTGAAATAGCTACAGCTGCCTGTCAAAGCACTCTTGTTGTTAGCAAAGGTGTTGGCACAGGTCCCATTACCACAGTGAGCAGGATTCATTTTCCTGGAAAGTGTGTTCAGTTGTACTTTCCAAAACGCGGTGGAAACCCTCAGGATAGTCCAGTAGGAGTATTTTCTTTGAAACAAAACCTATTTCCTTCTACAGCAATTTGAAAATCTGTAAAAAGTGCCCGCCAGCAGCAATCCTATTGTTGTTAGCATTTTCTTGTTGCCACTGTTAGCAATTTAGGATCTAAATGGAGCATTGAAGATGCTGTAACTTCTGGAGAAGGCCAGTTGAGCTGTGTTAATGTGTAATGGTATCACTGAAACCACAGAACAATCCTAGGAAAATTCCTCTCTTTGGGATGAGGGTGATTTTCATTTATAGCTGCGTGTATTATAAACCCACTGAAAAACTCTGGTTGTGCCATGATAACCAGCTAAGGAAGGCAGCAGCTTCTCCACAGTCATCTTCCATGCAGTTTGCAGTTCTGGGCAGTGTCTGTGTCAGTGAATCTTCCTCTTGCCTTTATATTTGAAACTCCTATTGACATGCTGTATTTGGGATTGCATCAGCACTGGTAAATCCCCTTCTCAAGGAAGTTATCATAATGCCAGTAGAGACCTGGCTTCAGTTAAGATGATCCTGCTTTATTCAGGTGTTGTAAAGGTAAGTTTTTCATGCTAGGTCTCAATATTAGTATCCTTTTTAACTCATTGCATTCACTAAACGAGGTAATAAATTTAGCTGCCTATTAGTATATGAATGAACATAATGTTTTTCCCCCCATTTTTCTAGAATTATTGAAGTTCATTCACCTGATGCCAAGCACACCGTGGTGCTCAGGAGTAAGGATTCAGCTACAGCCCAGGCCTGGTTCAATGCCATCCACTCCAGTGTCAATGAGCTCATCCCCAGGGTGATTGCAGAGGTCAGAGACCAGCTGGGTAAAACAGGGATTGCTGGAAGTCGAGAGATTAGGCATCTAGGCTGGCTTGCAGAAAAGGTAACAAAAACATTCTTATTTTCATTTCTAAGATCTATATCTCTTATCCTCTATTCCTGAATTCAGCTGGGTCTGAAAGTAGACACTAAATGAGATTCTGGGGTTTGATTTACCTTTCCTTGAAGGCCTTTCTTTTCTTAACATGCCATTTTTTGTGCTTTAAAAAACAAGCAGAAAACTATAATGTCCCTATAGTCTTTGCTTATACATGCCAATTAACACATTCCTGGGAGATGAAAAGGTCTCATGTCAAGTTCAAGGATGGGACATGAGTCACAAAGACTGACACCAGCCCTTGAGTTCACCTGCTGTCACAACTCCTGTCATGTACAGGAGTTGTCACCTTCCGACTCCCAGCTTGGGAAGTACCTACTTACTTGGTACCTGGGCCACCCCTCTGCTGTGCCTGGCCTCTGGAGCTGGGCATGATCTGGAGCTTCCCACAGAGGCTGGGAGCTTGTTCTTTAATTGTAACCCTGCGTTTGAGCTGAGCATCCTGAGCTTGCAATTGCAACTCTTGCCTGTCTTTCAAAGTTTGAGTCTTAAAATGTTTTGTGCACAGAGAAAACCTGGTGTTCAGTTTGATAGTAGTTTGGGATCTGTTGAGCTGTGGAAAGACAATCCATGAATGCACAAGGGTGGTATTAGCATTAGATGATCTGATTTTAAATCAGAAGTCTCAGAATTCATTTTAGGCACTGTACCAACTGATAAGTGTGGATTTGCTATGGTAGCAGTGTTAGAATTGTGCCTAGAAATAATTCCCATCCATCTAGTGCTTGGGCAGCCATCCAGGGCATCTCTGCCCCTCCAGCTGGGGTGTGTGGAAAAATGCCCACTGTGTACACACTGCCCTTTCAACCTGTACACCCAGCACAGATATGCAAAACTGACTGTAACGGCCCTGAAAAAAAAATTAAATACTGTATGTTTTATCTCTTTTTGGGATTTTTGTAGATGAAAATATGGAAGCCACAGGCACAGGTGCTGTATTTCTATCTAGTGTCCTTTAAGAAGGCACATCATTAATTTTTAGCAAAACATGGCTCGCCCTACACCACTTGCAGTGACACAAAGATTGCAGAGCCTTTCAGGCAGATTTTGTATCTTTTTCCTGTCCCTCCCTCCAAGCTTGCAGAGCAGGGACAACAGCACAATTCTTTGGCTTAGTGCAGTAGAAAATGTAAAAGTTTGGGGGAATAATTTGGGATTAAAACACCAAAGGACTGGTAAGTAAATTTTAGCAGTATTAAACTATACAGCCATGGGATCTTTAATCTTGTTTCCCTTTTTTATTCCTATGAACTCATAAAAAGCTGAATATAAAAGGCTTTTCCTGTTGCAAAATGCTTTCCTCTGAAAGGGTAACTGCTCTGTAGTAGATCATAGAGATCTTGTAAGTATAATATTCACAGTTCATCTTTAGTGGACACATGGCTTCTGGTTTATGAATTTCCTCTTCTTACAGTTAATGTACAACATGCCATTCACATGCTTCTCTCTTTATCATTTTTTTTTCCCCTTGTGGGCTAAAATCTTATTTTGTGTTACTCAATATGGACCATTCTGAGGTCTTTCTAAATTTAGTTGTGAAATTTGTTTTGCCTTTGTTGGGGTCAGGCTGCGGCTCTGTGCATGTTCCAGTGTATTTATGGTGGTTGTTACCATGAATTAGCCTTGAAAGATTTGCAGTGACATTGTTACTGAAAAGGCAACTTCTTTTTTTTTTTTTTTTTCACTAAAAACCACCCAGAATTGTGCAGTAGTAACAGAGTGATGTCAAAAGTTCCCACCTTTCTCTCATGTTGGAGACCTGTTGAAAAGTAGAGAAAATCCCTACATGTGGCAAAGTGTGATGTGAGGTTTTTTTTATTTTCTTACTGGACTGTGGACTGTAAAGCCTGCATGCAAGAGATAACCTGCAAATACTGTGTACATGCCAGCTGTTTTTAATAGTGTTTCAGAGGAGTTGTTCAAGGCAGCTGAGGGAGGTGCTGACAACAGATGCCCCTTGTGAAGAATCTGGTTTGTTGGTGGGAAGAGATTAAATTCTGCAGTGATTTGTGGAAGTCACTGTGAATACCAGTGTGGTTTTTTGGCTCTGCCTGGATGCCATGTGCCCACCAAAGCTGCTGTATCACTCTCCTTCTTCAGGTGGACAGGAGAGAGAAAACAAAAGGCTTATGAGTTGAAATAAGAGCAGGGAAATATAATTCACCAATTACCATCATGGGCTAAACAGGGACTTGGGGAAAAATTAATTGAATTTATTACCAAACAAACCAGAGTAGGGTAATGAGAAAATAAAACCAAATCTTAAAAAACCCTTTCCCCTGCCCCTCCCTTCTTCCCTTGTGATTTTCTCTGCCTTTCTCCTCTCCCTGTGGCACAAGTGGGTGGGAATGGGGTTGTGGTCAGTTCATCACACCTTGTCTCTGCTGCTCATTCCTCCTCACACTCCTCACAGTGTTCCTCTGTTCCAGGGTGGAGTCCCTCCCACAGGACCCTCCAGGAACTCCTCTACCATGAGTCCTTCCCATGGGCAGCAGTTCCTCACAAGCTGCTCCAGAGTGGATCCCCAGCAGCATCCCAGGTCCTGCCTGCCCCCAGGTGGGCACCTCTCTCCACAGGGCACCAGTCCTGCCAGGAGCCAGCTCCAGCATGGGCTTCCCACAGGGTCACAAAAGCATCTTAGACTGTAACTTTTGAGACAGCCTTTATGGCATCATATTATGTTACTTACATAGCATATCCTTAAAGTGAATTCTCAGCAAAATGGGAAGACTGTGAGCTGAATTCCTCTGCTTGTTTGGGAAATGCAAAATGTAATCCCATAGAAATTTCACTGTAATTTGCTGTGATTACTCTCTGCTTCAATTAAGCTATTTCCTGGTTTGGTATTTTTTATGTAACTCTGCTCTAAACTTAGCTCTAAACTTCAACCTACATGACACTACAAAAATAGATTCATTAGGGGAGCCTCCCTCAGGTGGGTAACATTAAAATAAATAGTAGGTTATGTAAGATCCTGAGCTATTGCATGCTAACAGGATTCTACTACCTTAACTGAACTTCCCTGTGAAGAAAGCACTTAAACTTGTGGTCTTCAGCCTGAAACTTCCATCATGCCAGTTTACCTTCAGGTTCCTGGTGGGAAGTGAGGGTCTGTCTGCTGGTAAATAGAGAGCTCTGCTTCACTTTAAGAAAGCAAATGTTCTCTGTGGCCTTCTGATAGGCAAGGAGAAAAACAGCCAGAAGCAATCATTAGAGATGCCATATTCCCTCTGTTATTAAGGAAGTAGCCTTGTCCTGACCTTGGCCTTATGAAGAAGGTTTCTAAAGCTGACCAAGGATTAGGGAGTTGTATTAGTCACAAGTGTCTTAAAACTTCTCTGTAACTAAGAGAAATATCAAGTGCTGGTTTGTAATGAAGTGTGTGCACTCCTCATCATTTTGTGTTTCCTGTATTTGTCTTTTCACTTCAGCAAGGCCTGTCCATTTAACAGCTGTGCAAAGCATGAGGGAATAGTTACATGTGTGTTTTAATATTTCCAGGTCTTGTCTTTTTAGGATGTTCCCTGTAAAAGATACTTTTCATAACCAAATTTAAAAAAAAAGAAGTTAGTAATGTCATCCAAATAAAGGGACATTTCCAAATGTGTATTGTTTCTGCTCTTCCAGAAACACTTTCAATCCTTTCAGAAATGTCTTCTCCAACTTTTTTCCCACCCTCTTTTTAATACTTCTGCACTCAGGACTTGCAGAGGAGCTGAAACAGGCATGGCTGCTCTTCTCCCTTACACTTACCCATCTACCACTGAGTTCCTTCAGAAGGAGTGAATTCTGCTGTGACCCGAAGAGCTAAAACACTGAGGAAATGGTGGTTTATTTTATCTCTCTGTAACATCTGCTCCAACATACCAAAATATTGTTGGCAGGAGCTTTATCTAAATTTTTTCTTCTTTAATGCAAACACAAAAAGGTGTTCTGGCAAAAGGGGTTTTGTGAAGGTAGCTTTTGCCAATTCAGCAGTCAGCTACACAAGCAAAAGCATGACTGGCTTCAGGGACAGCTGAACTGTAGCCAGGCGCCAGCATCAAGCTGGGTCAGTTAAGAAAATAAAAAAAAAACTAAATGAAACCCTGAGCTGTGCATCTCTCTCTGTGCTCATTGTGCCAGTGATACTTTTCATGTAGGCTTGGAAGAAAGAAAAAGCATTTCTGCAGCCAGAGACTGTTCTCCTTTCTGGATGTCAAATGTTCACAGGCAGTGGACTTCTTAAAATTATCTCAAAGCTCCTTTGAGAAACTTAAAAATAGGAATTGCTGCAAGTTGTCTTTTAGAATGTTAATTTTTGAAGCTGCAGAAGAAGTGACCTTAGGGGTTTTTCTTACTAGATCTTAACCCCAGCACTTGGTTCCTGTTCGTGTTGCTCTGCCTGTGTAGGGCCAGAGTGTTGCTGCTCCCACGAATTTGGTGTGGGTTTCAGAGCGAAGAAAAGACCTGAGGGGAAATAACCAAAGCAGCATAGTGAACCAGAGTTGTTTTTCAGCTCCTGACACTATCTCTGAAATGAGAAGTGTGTTAATATATTACAGGCTGTTCAGTCTCCTCAAGCCTTAGATAACCATATCATTGTGTTAGTGCTGACATGCAAGGCATGTCACAGCAGAGTGATCTTCAGTATCGAGCTGTATATTGCAGTATTACATTTATCTCCGTGCTCTCACTCTAATTCAGAGGAGCTAGTGATAACAGGAAAATTGTGAGATGTGCAAGCTGTCCAAACAAGACTTAGGCAAATGACATGAGAGTGTATTTGAGGTTATTTTTCTTCCCTAGTATGAAAATGTTACCATTTCCTTAGGAAGTATGTTCAGAGGTTAGCAAAATAAGTATATAGCAACAGAACCAGGTTGTAATTCTTATCACAGACAAATGAGTTTTCAAAGATATGGAGCTCTTTAGTTTAAAAATTATTACATCATTTCCAAATTGTAAAAGTGAGTTTAAGATGTTTTTGCACAAGAAAACCACCAACCCACCACGTAGTTAAAACATTTTGCTATTACTTAGCATTATGTGTCTGATGTTATCTGATCTTATTTATTTATTTGACTTTAACCACCCTCCTATGAAGCATAGCATCTGCTAGGCAGCATTTAAAAACATGTGGCATGGCTGTGTCTGTGGTTGTAGCTGCCACTGTTCCCCTTAGCACTCCCAGCTCTTCCATCATGGTGGTGGCAGTTCTGGTAGAAAAGTCATTACTTTTGGAGGGACACCATTAATTTTCTGCAGGTTTTGTGATAGAGGCAATTCCCAGTGCAAGACAAGTAGTGAGAGCCTGTGGCAAGGAGGTGGGGATTGGGAAGCTGCTGCTTCATTAAGCAGTGTGTCACTGTTTCTCTGGTGTGGCTGCATCACCAGGCTGCACAGTCTGAACTAGCAGTATCTTTAGGAATAAAATCCAGGTTATACTAATCCCCAGGTCTCTCTTCTGTGCCTGGAAAGTACCTGTGCATATTTAGGCTGAGACTACAGCAAGCTTTGGGTTGTACTGTGTGTTAACCCAGGACAAATCAATATATGATTTAACCAGGTATATTAACTGCTAGAAAAGTGGGTGCTTGCTAAAAAAACTGTTACTGAAATGCCTAACTTAATTGCCAGGGACTTACAGACAAGTTTGGAAATACTACCCACCTATAACATCAAGAAAGAAGAGCAAGGCAATTTGGTCCTGCTCTCCTAATTTTTTTGTGGTTAAAGAAGGACGCATTTTTGTATATTGATAATATACATCTGAACATAATCTTAAAATTGATCTGACCTTTAAGAGATTACACACACCTCAAATGGAAAACCTTCTCTGTGTCCTAAATTAGAAATTGCACATTTAAATACCAGCTAATGACTTGCTGTGGAGCACTTATATCCGAATGAGGATTCCTGTTTTTGCCTTCTGTCACTTAACCCTGCAGCTTATTAATTGCAGAACTTATTTGTTTGCTTTGTAAAACACCAGAACAGAGTTCTTAATTACATTAACAGTCTTCATTATCTGGGATAATGATCAGCCTGTTCTTAGGAAAGACATAAACCTGAAATAGCATGAAGACTAATTTCCTCTCCAAGCTTCAGTGAGGTTCCTCCACAGGCCATTTTTACCAGCAGTGACTCCTTGCTTTCAGTGCCTTCAGTAAATGGCTGTATTAAGGAAAACTCGGGCTGAAAAGAGCCTTTTCATTCACTGCACTGTTTTAAAGGCTTTGCCAGTCTTTATCCATAGCACACATGCTATTTCTTCCCATGCCAATGAGAGACGAGCAAATAATAAAATTAAGTAAAATGCTCATTGCAAGGGGACTGGAAAGAAGAATAGGTTTAAGTAAATAATGAATAATTATGGGAATGTGGTGATAAATGTATGAAGGACCTGAAATTGAAAGTGTATTTCTGCAGTACAGTTGGTTGTTGTATTGAAGGAAAACCCCTCTCTCAGATAGTAACAGAGCACAGTTAAATAGCGAGTGAGCACTGTTGTGCCTGTGGTAGCTATCAGGTATTAAATTATTCTTGCAGAAGTTGAGCTGCAGTGTGAACTGGGCCCTGCAAATCCCCTTGCCCTTCCCATGAGGGCTGCATTAGTTCTGGCCAGATCCCAGCAGAGGTAATCGCATCCTTCCCGCTCTTCCTCTGCCTCAGCTTTGATCTGACTGTCCTTGCAGATGACTTAGCTTTCTTCATAAAATACAGCACATGCCTATCACTGTTCTTATGAACCCCAGGAATGATGAGAATGTTCCTTTTTATAATCATTCCTCTCCATAGAGTTTTATTTAACTTCTTCCTCCCTGCATCAGGAAGAATTCTGAGCCCGAGGTGTGCACAGGCAGGGGGACACGAGCCACAGGCAGGATCCCCATGGCTCTGCTGTGACAGGGAGCTCTGCAGATATCTGGTCAGCAAACTCAGGGTAGGGTTTGAGAGGGGAAATGCTGGGCTGCATTGAAGGGAGGGAGAGGATGCTGAAAGGAAATGAGGAGTTCAGTGGCTTCCTGAGGTGTGGGAGCTGTTTCTCTTGGTCTCTCCAACAGAACAGGGTGGTAGCTCCGGGGCCACATCCTAGTGTGGTCTGGAGCACATCCTGATGTGGTTGTGAGCACTGGCTACTTAGTGTGTCTGCCATGGCATGAATACTTAACTCTTTGTTCTAGATAACCCAGACTGGAACTGTTGTTTGGCTGGGTTGGGTTTTGCTGGATAAAGAGCTCTCTAGACTTTGGTAGATGAGCTGTTTTCTTTCTAGGTTTTGCTAAATTTTCAGGATGTTGGGCCTTTCCATCTTTTGCCTTGGCAGTTGTAGTTGATCTGTTTTAAAAGGGTCCAGGTCCCCTCATGCATGTGCTGGGTCATCTCACCTTTTGGGGCTGCACAAGTTTGAAAGCCTCTGTTTGAACATATTTGCAGTGCAGTTCATTTGAAAAAGAACCCAGCCAAGATACAGGTGTGATGTGAAGGAAGGCTTTGATCCCCTTCCTTCATAAGCTGGGGAAAGGCTTCCTTTTTTCTCTCAGCCTCTGACAGGAAATATATCAAGAAAGTTAGTGTAAGAATTGGAGGCAGTGATGCTCTTTGGTATTCAAATGTGATTTAAATGCAACATGAACCTCCTTTATAAAACACGTTGCACAGGGAACAAAGACCTCTACTGAACCCATATCCAGCACTGCTGTCAGTGGGGAGTGGGGGGTGGCTCTCCTAATTATTTTAAGCTCTTAAGTGCCAAAACAACTGATCTGCTTCTGCCCCAGTGTGTTTCTGCCTCTTCTCATTGATGCAAGTAGGGTGCCAGCAGTGGTGGGTTAGGAAAGGGAAGTGCCAGTTCTTGCCCAGCTGTGGGATGCAGGGTGGGAGAAACCAGACCAGCACAATGGTTGAGGAAGGTGTGGAGCTCATCCTGGGCATTTGGAGATGCTGTGGAGTGGCTGTTCAGGGTGAGGAAGCTGCCATTAAGGCAATGGTTTGGGGCAGACTCAGCTGAAACAGAGGGCAAGGCAAATGCAGTGTGAGCAATAGGAAAGCCCTGAGCACTGACCCTGCAGTGACCAGAGCAGTGCTGGGGACACTCTTCAGCCCCTGGATGCCACTTCACTTCTATGGGACAGACAGACTTATGCTTACATCCCCAGGGCTGATCCACCCTGAGTACACATCTGTGCAATGTGGGGTGCTGGCAAACACTGTTCTGCAACAGCTAAGCCCTTGCACTCTGTTTGCTCATTTGTCTGCGTTTTTCTGCTTACAGGCTACATGTTAGAAGCTTGAAAAGAAAGGGATTTTCTGTTTTAGAGAATCCTGGATTTTTCAGGCATTAAGTTCCCATCAAGCTGCATTTTCTCTGTTCAAAGTTACCTGGTTCTCATTTGCTGGTTTTGTCTCTTGAAGTTAAAAATCACCTTCAGGGGAATGGAGGGGCCCCTTAGGGGAGTGTTGACCTTCAGGCTTTGCCCAGTATGAATTCCTCTCACCCCAGTCATCGTTTCTTTGTTTTTTTTTTAGCATAACAATACTCCTGTTTCAGCTTTTTGATTAATGGCATGAATAAATAGATCAGAAAGCAGCAGAACTGGCTGTAAAAAAACCCTCTTTGCTCTGCAGCCCTTCTTCTCCTCCCAGGTCCCTCAGCTGATCCCCAGAGAAAACTTCTGGCAAAAGTAGAGCTATTCTTAGTAAAAATACCCTAATTTAGAGGGAAACATTTGGAATTTTTTCCCCCTCTTTTTGCATATTATTGCCCCATCACAATCACCCACTGAGCTTGCAGTCAGAGGAGTGCTGTCTACCCACAAGTGCTTTTAGGACAGGTGAGCTGAGTAGTGTTGGAGGGCTGCAGTGGGAGAGCAGAGTATCACTGCTGGTACAAGCAGGAGCAATATATGCCTTAAAAGCTGTTTTTCAAAACAAGTGTTAATAGAGAAAAATAAACAGATATTCTAAATATATCTTGAGGAGAAGTTGTGTTCTCTGTTGGAAAGAGGGGTCAACCTTTAGAAGAATAAAAGACTTTTAAAAGAACAGTGAAGAGGGAAAAGTTATATGCATTACGATTTTTGGTGTGGCAAGACATTCACTCAGCTCACTCAGCTCATTCACTCACAAATCCAGTTCAATTTTAATGCTTAACCTCTGTTTATGTGCAAAGTTCCTAAGGCTATTAATACCAGCCTTTTACCTTATTATCAAATCCTGTAAAAATAAAATTATACTCCATAATACCATGAGAGCACTCACAAAAATGTGCTATTAGACAATTCTATTGCAACACAGAAAGTCTGTAGACTGCAGGGAAGTATTTCTCATAGTCTAATTGTTGTATCAATAGTATTTTCGACACCTTTCATTACTGAGGAAGAAAGAACATGCTGATACCACTTGTGAAATAGCATATTTTGAAGTTCTGATTTCAGGGCTTGAGTGTTGCAAAAGTGCTTGAGTATGAGTGAAATCCTTGTAAGAACTGTACTTGAAACAAATCCACAACTGAAGAGGTTTAATGTATCATTCCTCTTCTCTCTCCCACTCTTAAATTAATGATTGTTTTAGTTTAGTTATTTTAAGATGGGAAATGTTTTGACAACAGAGTTTTAACATTAAAAAAAAAAATCCTTTTATTCCCTTTACTCCAGATTCTTCAGATCCAAAGATTTATTTCGGCCTTCAGAATTACCCTCTCTTCTTAAGTGGACAGTAATTGATAGTACACATCATGATAATTAGTCTAACTAGTCTCCTAAACCCCAGCCCCACAGCTATCTTTAAGCTCCACATTGTCTTCACTGTAATGTAAATAAAAGCTTTAGAAAAGGACTGAAAATAAATTTGATAGCCAGGGAACCTTGTTGTCCTCTCCAAGGGGTTTCCTCTACTCATTTCTAATGAGGCTCATATTAGTTGTCATTTGTACCTTCCCTGATGAATAGTTTAGAAGAAAAGCTTTCTCCATGCACAGTGAAATTTGTGCCAAGTTGCTGACCTTTGCTTTCGGTGAGACCTCATTTGATTGATCCAACAATACCCAAACGTATTGTTGGATCAATCACACTGATTTTTGGCTCAGATAGTAATGCAGGGCTAATGAGTTGTGCTGTGTACACATTAACCTCAGACTCGGAGTGCTCACGGCAGGCTCGGAGCGGAATGCACCAGGGCTGCAGGAAAGGCACTCAGTGCTGGCATCTTAATAGAGTGAGACAATTTAAAACAGTAGGGCAGTATCACAGGTTCACTGCTTGTGGGATGGGGGGTTTAATCAAACTGGAAAAACAAACTGCCTTCTGTTCTGTTTGGGGAAAAAAAAGACAAATACCTCAGTACCATAAAGGTGCTTTATGAACTGTGAAATAGAGAGGAAAGCCTGAATGTTTAAACAGTAAGACAATGATTCTACTACCAAAAGGGAATCTGCTTTGGGGAACAGCCTTTGAATAACATTGGATTTACCCTTGTCAGAGCTTGAAATCTGATGGCTATAATGGCATTGCAAGGAATTTGGGAGCATTGAGGGTTTTGGGTTTTTTATTAGTAGATATTTTATTTAGCAATACTTTAGTAAAGTTCTCCTTTATTCATAAGTAAAATTCTTAAGACCAATTGTTGAATTACCGCAAACAGCCAGAATCCCTGGTTTTGAAAGATGGTGTTTCTGATAATTTCCAAAAGCAACACTTCCCCCAAAGGACAAGATTTTGAGTTCATTTTAGGGTTTTAAATCTAGGAAGAAACAGTATTTCACTAATCATCCTTATGGAGAGATAGACAAAAATCCCAACATACACAATATCCTTGTACTGACTGTTTTCCTCACTTGCAGGACTAGGGAAGGAAGAGTTACTCAATGACTAGTATGAAAGCAATATTTTCATTTTTAATTTTAATGTAAGCTCTAAACAACCACATGTAATAGTATAATAGAAATAGAGACAGAATAAGTTTGATTTCTGCAGATGACACACAGTTTTGTGTCCTCCCCTTTGTGCAATGAAAACTGAACCACTTTTTTTTCAACAAAGCTGAAAAACTGCTTCAAACAGAAAATCCAGTGAAATCAAATGGAAAAATCCAAAGTACATAGAGATATCCAGTGTTTGGTGTTCATGTTAGACTTTGGATGCAAGATAGGAAAAAGCTGAAAGGGTCAGGGTGAGAAGGGGGTAGGAGAATCCAAAAGAGGATCTGCTAGAAGAGCAAAGTTACTCTACAGGTATGAGAAGCTGCCCCATCCTGCATTGTTATGGCATTGCTGGAAGGGCATTTTGGCTTGTACAGTGAGCCTGTTCAATAGTCAGGGTGCAAAAAGGGGATCTGGAGCCAAAGTGCATGTCTGAAGGATGTCTTGGGGTTTGGACCTTCTGCTCCCAATGTAGTGACAGTGCTGTTGAAGACAAATAGACTTGCCAAAGGTTTTCTCAGATGTTTCTGGATTCCCTGGGTTTCAGGTGCTCCTGCAGTACCATTAGCCCTGCTGGAAGGAAGCACCTGGGTTTTAGTTACTAATGACCGTTAGCTGCAGTGAAGATTCCTGAAACTGTGTGAACACATTGTGTTATTCTTGGAGCTTTTTTTTGTTTATACATTTCTGCTGAGCAAATGCTGCTGTGCAAACATTCATTTGTTGATCTTGTGCTGAAAATAGTTGCAGACATTGGCCAGAGTAGCTGTCGATGTGTAGTGTGGCTGTAGCTGCTTTTTTGTACTTCATGCTGGAAATGCCAGTGATGTTTATGGAAATGGTTCTAAAAGGTTCACTTTGAAGAGAAGCCTGCTACAGGAATAGAATCTTACCTATTTGTTTGTGGAATTAAAAGCTTGTACATTATTATGAAAATAAATAGTTTATGGTGTTGTCTCTGGCTTCTGTCAGCCTGGGAAGTTTAGTCCAGGGCTCCTCAGGTTGGGGAATACATTAAAACTGTATGTTTAAACATACACATATATATTCATTCCACATTAAAAATGCTTATTATTGCTATGTTCTTAGGATCCCTGAATCACAGGGTTAAAGAATACATTAATATTCTCCCACATAAAATTTCAAAATAGAGGTTTAAATCTGCTTGCTCAAAACTGCAGGCATGTGTTAACAAGGCAAAAGCAACTGGAAAAAATGGAAGAAGTTGGAAGTGTTGCAAAGAGGAGCAGATTGGAAAGGGGTTGCACAGCTTAAATGAGGCAGTGTGAGAACCTTTTACATGATGTTTTTATCTGGTTTTTTGGGTTTTGGGAAGGCTGGCTATTGAGGGTGAGCTGACTTGCTGTTGGATTCTTCCTTTGCTGTTGCAAGAGTTTGAAATGAGAGAGTGGCACGGATTCTGGGGGTGGTTGTTGTGGCTAATAACATAATACTATATTAGTATGAAAGTGCCTAGGGTATGGGCAAAGCCAGAATGGCATGGTGTGAGATTGCAGCAGAAATAGACAGTATCAATAGGAGCAGACCCTGCTCCAAACTCTAACCATGTGAGGAAGCAAGAAGAGGAAGAAGGAAACATGGGACCAAACATCTGGTATGTCCCTGCTGTGATTTTTGTTCCTCTGGGACATAAGCCAAATGGATGAGTGCTGAAAGACAATTGGAGCTGGGGGAAAGGGAGGAGTGGGAAAGCACTGGAAGAAATTGGAAGATTCTGGGCTAGGGGAGCCTGGAGGAAGGTGACAATGGAAGGAGCTGCTCATTGATGAACTCTGTGTACAGACAGATGTACAAAATATTGAGTGGGTTGGAAGGTATTGAAATCTTCTCTACTGGCAAGAATAAGACCAGCCTTCTCTGAACCTTTCATAGCCACATAAGATTAACTCTTCACAGCTGCGGGAAGACTTCAAAGAGAGGAATTTTAGCTCCTCTCTGTTATTTTCTTTCAGATTGGACCCAGAGTTTGCATTCATAAAAGGTCATGTACATCATCAGGTTCCATTAGCCTGGGTACATTAAGTAAAACTTCAGTCTCTACCCTCTTCAAATAACTTGAAACAGCTGCTTGGATATTTGCAAATGCAAGCAGAAGGAATGGGTTGTGGTTACTGGATGACACTCAAGTGAGTGAACAGTTCTGAAAAACAGTGACAAGGAGGCAACCACTAACTGATAATGGTTACACACCTGTAGCCCTGTGTGGGTATTACAGGCTGCTCTGGTAAAAAAATGAAATATAAGAACACCAGTCTCAGCAGTAACAGAGATCTCAGACTGCTTTTCTTCTAGGGCAGCAAATAGCCGCCATGTTACCTTGTGTCAGCCCCAGACATTATCAGCTTAGTGCCCAGGATTCAGCAGCCGCAAAGGTTACGTGAATGTGCAGATAACAGCAAATGAATTTTGCTCCTCTTTCTCTTCCCCTTCTATCACCTGCAGCTCAGCCTCAGCATTCCCTATCACTGACTGCCCCTGCCTCTGGTGCTGGCTGGGCTATCTGAGCACGCCTGCAGTCTGAGGATGTACTTTTGAATAAATGGTGCATTTAAAGGGGTACTAGTTACATGCATGAAAATGCTGTAATAGCTAGCCTGATTTCCATCTGGCATAACTTAGGAGTAAATCCATTGACGTCAGTAGAACTGAAAGGATATAAATATAATTGAAGTCAGACCCTATATTTTTAAGGTTAAGCCTAAAAGACACTGTAACTTACTCTCCCTCCTCCCCCTTCAAATCTTTTCTCTTTCAAGCTCTGTCACAAATTTAAATGTCTTAATTGGGATTTCATCTGTTTCTGCCCAGTTTAACCAAGGATCTGTCAGTAAAGAATTTTAGGAGATGCAGAGGTGAAGCTCTCCTGACCCCCTGCCTATCTTTAGAAAATGTCACTGGCTGCTGGTTCTGAAAAACCGTGGCAGCAGTTGTTCTTTTTTGCCATGGTCAGTTGTGTCAAGCTGTGTGTCTGTAGCTATGTTTAGTTCAGAGCACAAACATGAGGCAGAAATGGGAGCTTTTTGGCAAGCAAAGAACGTGATTTTCAGCCCATTCACACAGAATGGTGTTAATTATTAGATTGTTTTCTGACAAATAGTTAATTGTGCCTGACTGTTTTTTCCATATGGCTAAGGAAATAAAGAAGCCAGTGAGGATGGGTATTTAAAAATCCAGAAATTTTGGTATGAAACTGCTGATACGATAGACAGTGCATATAACTGTGTAATGAAATACATAGTTCCCAATTTTCTTTTTGCAGTGTTACTCGACTAAATTACTTACGATTTTTTTTTTAATCAATAGATAAGATGCTTAGGCCAATACAAACTACGAAAGAAATCTCAATGAATAGACAAATACTTATCTCTGTCGTGGGAGTAAAGGCAAGAGAAATAATTTGTAAAATTTCCTAATGAACTTTTCATTCAGGGCAAGTATATTGCCAACACCAAGGGTGGAATTAGGTGTAGGCACTTGGTGATATTCACACATGTTTGTCCTCTTGGGGTTTCTACTTTCTTGTAGGTGTAGAAGTTATAGCAGCTCTGTGATGTTCAAGTTATCCTCAGCCAACTCGTACTGTAAATGTCTGGCACTTGCTGGCTGGGGTGATTTATTAGCCCACAGCAGGAAAGAAACTTCCATTGCTCAAATCAGTTGGTTTGTGAGATCGTATGTCTCTTGTGCCAAAAATAATTTCTCTTTTGGATAGGTGATATGTTTGTCAAGAGATCTGAAAGTCTAATGCCGTTACCAGGAAGTTCTTTATTTTATTAAATTATGTATCCCAGGGATATTTCTTAAATCTGAAACCTTAGTTTCTCATCCTGGCTCCACAGGTAGATAACCTGTAGCATGCAATCTGGTTATACTAACTTCAGAGACTGACTTTATTCCTCCCAAGTTTTTCTTCTAGAAGGATGTTCAGTTCTCAGCAGAATTTTCTGAAAGTAGTTAAATGCTGTAATTATTTAAAAAATATGAAACACTGAGAATTAGAACAGATAGAGAGCATTAGCTTTAAAAATTACATAGCTTAGAGTATGTAATTTACTGGTATTTGTAGGATTTGGTCTGATTGATGGCCCTAATTGTGTATTTTAAAGTAATCTAGATGAAATAACATGGCACAGCACTAAAGCCATTTGTCCTGTGTGGCTAATTTAAAGCTCAGCATATAACTGGTAACTGCCAAGTAGAATATTCTTTATTTGTCTTCCTTATGTAGCTCCGTTGAATATTCATAATTTCTATTAACGCATTCAATATTTTCTTCTTTTTTTATTATTTTTTTTTCTTTGTCATACATAGTAGATTAATTAAAAGAGTTTTGTTGTAAACCCCTGTGATTTTGTAATATAAGCAGTATCAGATTTGGGAAAGTCTTGCCTCTTGGGAAGTGGCAGCTCACATTCTGACTGTAGGTGACAACCTCATAGCTTGAATACTTCAACTGCATTTTCTGAAATAAATAGGGTTTATGAAAGCTGAGCTCTCATTTTTATTGTATGTTCCTAGCCACAGAGAAAAGCTTGAAACCGTGGAATGTCAGCAAAGCAAAAAGGCTTGATGTATCAGCAAGAATTAAAAATGTATTTTAAATACCAGGCAAACCTCAGACTGATTTTCGAGCCCCAGTTGACATCCCCTAGGGAAATTTGGCTGACTACAGTTGGTAACAGTGGTTTCCTATTAAAGCTGCCTCACCAGTTATTTTTGCATCATTAGGGATGTGTGTGTTTCTTCATGTGCCACACAGTTAGTGTTGACAGCTGTCCAGCAAATCACAGACCAGTGACAAACTGCAGTTATCCTCAGCTCTGAACTTCCTCTCCTGCATTCTTCCCACTTACCCATTTCCTCTGTGACCATTGCTCTCCTGAAATTATTTTGGCAGGGTTACAGTAAAGACAGTCTTAAAAATGGCTTTAGCTAAAAAAAAAAGCTTTAAAATGGTTTT
This sequence comes from Sterrhoptilus dennistouni, assembly GCA_013397095.1. Lineage (NCBI taxonomy): Eukaryota > Metazoa > Chordata > Aves > Passeriformes > Zosteropidae > Sterrhoptilus > Sterrhoptilus dennistouni. The sequence continues at coordinate 318,707 of VWZU01011313.1, forward strand.
AGCTAAAATGCTTTTAGCTAAAAAAGCAAATTCAAGTTTTCTATTAGTCTCCCAAGGATGTAATGATACCTGAACTTGCAGTAACCTCAGTGGCAGGTGCTCCAGTATTGGCAATGATTTCCTAATGGTGAAACTGGCCTAGGACTACAATAGAGTAGCTGAGGCTTTCTGTCAGGAAGGGTTTTAAAGAACAGGCTAGACAAATCTTGGGAGCAAAGGCTGTCCTCCCCTGAGTAGTGTTCATCTTTCAAGTCATCTAGGAGGTTTTTGGAGTGACACAGCTGGTGAGGGAGCCAGCTCAGGAGGGCACCTGACTGGACCTGCTGTTTGGGAATGGAGATGGACTGGTGTGGTGTGGTGTGATGGCTGGAGCCATCTTGGGCACAGTGATCACAAAATAAGTTTCCAGTTTTTGGAGGAATAAGGAGGAGGGGGTCAGCAAAACCAATAGCATGGGCTTTTGGAGGGCAGACTTTCATCTGAGAGACTGGTTCAGAGAACCCCTTGGGAAGCAATACTGAAGGGCAGAGGAGTCCAGGAAGGGCTGGACAGTGTTCAGAAGGAAATCCTAAAGGCACAGGAGGAGACCCTCCCTGTGTGCTGAAAAGTGAGCAGCTGGTGAGGGTGAAGATAAGCCTGGCTGAATGAGGAGCTTTGGCTGGAACTCAGGACAAAAAGGAGAGTTTATGACCTTTGGAAGACAGAATGGGGAACTCAGGAAGACTACAAGGATGTTGTGAGGTTATGCAGGGGGAAAACTACAAGAGTGAAAGCCCATGTAGAACCTAACCTGGGTGCTGTGGTAAAAGACATGAAAAAATGTTCCTGTAAACACATCAGCAAAAAAAGGAAGGCTAAGGAGACTCTCCAGCCCTTGTTGGAGGCGGGGGAACACATAGTAATAAAGAATGAGGAAACAGCTGAGGTATTTAAAGCTTTCTTTGTCTCAGTCTTTAATGGTAAGACCAGTTGTTCTTTGAGTACCAAGCCCCTTGAACTGGGCTAACGGTGTGAACTGATGCTCTTAGAAGTCTTTTCCAACAATTCAATGGCTCTGTGATTGTATCTTCAGCTCTCTTTCTATGAATCTGAGCATTCATATTTCTGAACCAGTGATTGGCTTGGATTGATTTCTGCCTTCTTTCTTGAAGGCAGAAAAATTATATTCTCAGTTTTTCAGTGGGGAAAAGTGGCACTTTTGGTTGGATACAATTTGTCTTCTGTACAGATTCCTTAGAAAACTAACAAATCTCAAATTAAACAGAACTCTCTGAAAGGGCAAAGATTTTAAATTCAGTTTTGTCTTCATTAAATAGTGAAAGAAAACAAATTGGATATTGAATGGAATAGCTGTTCATTTCTTACCTTTAATGGCACCCTGGGATCCACTGGTGCCAAGATCCACCAAGAGGACCTGCTGGGTGTTCTCCTAGCTGTCTGAGGAAAAAAAAATAATCCTGCCCATCAGAAAATGTTGAATATGATAAATCAAAATTGAAAGTGCATGTTTAATTTTCTCCCCCTCCCTCCTCTTCCCCCCCACCCCCAAAAANAAAAGGAAACAAAACAGGCATGTTGCTTGAGTTTCTTAGCTTTTGGAGGTCTGTTGTTGTGATAATGGAGGTACAGACTTTGTAACCATTTTTTAAAAAAGGTTTCAAATAATCAAATGGCTTTGAAGCTGACAGCTAAGTAAATAAATAATTTAGAAAAAAAGACAGTTGTCTTTTTTTTTGTAATAAATTTAGTAAGTAGATTTGAAGTTTGAATTGTGACTAATTTTCACCAGATTTTTCAGATGTCTGGGGTAGCTCCACATTCTTTCAAAATTAAATGAAATTATTAAGATTTCTAATTGAATTTTTGCTTTTTTATATAGGCTTCTAGATATTTCTCAGCATGCTCAAAATTCCAGTTGATGAAGCATAGCATACAGATTTTAATTGTTTTTTGAAGGTAGCACATTTTTGTGCCAGGCATGGAGTGAATTCACTCATTTACTTGAGGTCATTAGATGCATTGCAGTCTATCAGTATTACTGAATATTGATCAATGACACACAGTCTGAAATGACACAGTATTCTGGATTGTCCTTCAGACAACATAATAACAATGAGAATGAAACATCTTGTTCTCTCTGTATTGCTCCCCTACTATTTTTTCTTCCAGCACATGTGATTTATTATGACCCTTGAGTAAAGTAGTCAAATCTGTCAGTCTTCAAAAGGTACCAGTCATGATGAGCCATTAGGGAATATTAGGAAAGACAAGGTAGTAGACAAAGGCACAGAACATCTCCTGGGACAGATTTCAGTCACTATAGTTTTAATGTAGACATTGATGATTACCTGTCTTTCACCGAATAGACACTGTAATAATTTCAAATTGCATTTTTCATGTTTCAGCCATCATTACAAACTGCAAGCTGCTTTCAATCAAAAGTCTACCTCCAGCATTAACATTTGATTGGATGCTGTTGAAAACTGTTCTTGAGCTGATATTTAGAAATCCACACACTTTTGCTGGATTGAAAGATGACACGCTTGTATCTTTCGAGGCAATAGGTATAATTACTCCTTTATCTTAATGTGAAACCCATTCAGTCAGCAGAAGTCAGAGTCAATTGCAAATTACAGACCCTTCAGGGACAGTGAGTGGAAACTATGGTGTCTGCACATGGATTCTGCTCTTGTACAATTACCAATATGCCCCACTGATGATGATGTACTCCCTCAAAGTGTGCTTCACCTTGGCTTGGACAGAACACACTGCTCACAGCACAACTCCAGCACACAGTAACCTGCAGGGCATAGCAGGGAGCAGTGGCTGTTCCTGGTATCCTGGAGCATACCTGTTTTCCCCACCACTGAGTAACAAAATCTGTTCTTGGGCAGTTGCACAGGAGATGTGGTAGAGCTTCCAAAGCCTCCAACATAAAGTAGAATCCCTTTCCATCTGTGGCTGACCCTGATATGCAAAATAGCTCCATGGACTGAAACAGAAGACCCACAACTATGCTGTGCTCCTTCTTGGCTTTTCACAGGGCAAGCCTGGCTTACTGGAGGAAGCAGACTGCTCCATTTTAAAGGGAAGTACAGGTTTTTCCTCTAGCACTAGGTTGTTAGTGCTTCGTGGTCCAATGATTATTTTGGGGACAAAAAAGATGCTCACCTCTCCCAAAACTAAGCGGCATCTTAGAAGTACAGTTTCTACCACATTTTAATTTTGTGATTTTTATTTAAATATTTATTAAACTTCAGATAGCTGCTGCCAGCAGCTTTTTGGTGATATGTTCATGAGACATAGTTCAGAAAGAGACTTTACAGCCACTCTCACGTGCAGTGTAAAGAGCCCACGCCTCACAAATAGGTTATGCATGCACACACAACAGATTCAAAGGTGTCTGCTAATAGCATCTTCACTTCTATCCCGAATGTGTGCTTGTGAGCATGCTGGAGGAGAGATAGATTGCTGTGTGAAACACTGGTGCTGGTAGATCAAACAGTTCCTGACAGGTCGTGGAGGTAAGTACTTGTGATGGCCTCCACTTTTACAGAGTTTTTTGCTTATAAATACCAAATCTGATAGAGGTTTTGCTTATAAATAGCAGGTTTGTGCTCACACCCACTCTGCAGGCTTTCCATTCATTTGTTCAATCAGTATAACTGATTAGAAAAGCCTGGGGTTAATGGTCTTTAGTCCTTTAGTCCTCCCTCCCCTGTGCCTCTTTTACAGGCATTACTAAAAATGTGACCTCTTCCAGTCCACGTTTGTTCCCAGTCAAGTTGTCTTTGAAGGTCAGTTGAACTTTAGCTGTCCTCTGTCTCCTGATCAGCCTCAGTGGCCAGTGGAGCTGTGCTGACCCTCCTGTGTGTCTGACTTGCATCTGTTCCTGTCCCTGTGACTTACAGGCTGGCCACTGCCCTTGAGTGATGAAATGTCCTCTTACCTTCCCTGTTCTCCCCTGGCAGTTTCTGAGAAGCAATAGAAATGAGAACAAGAAAAGATAGCAAAGTGCAGGTTTTTCTACAGAAGTAATTTGGTTCAACACTATCATTTCAGGAGTGGGACCTTTGCTATTTGCAAAGCTTTGCTATCATAAATTACCACTACTCTAATTTCACACAGTGCTGTCATGGTCTGAAGTCACTGCTATAGAAGAAAATGTGGTTTACCCAGGAAGCAGCAGCATACTTCTTAAATCACAATGGTCATCTTAAGTAAGATGAAAAGCAATCAGTGTCCTAACAAATGGTGTGGGGCATTTGCCATCTCCTGTGGATACTGCCTGTTTGGTTTTCCCTGGAAAGATTCTTGACATTATCAGGAAGTTAGAATCTCCTGTCTCACTGAAGGCTAGCTCTTACTTATGGATCTTCAAATCAGGCATAGCAGAAGGATTGTGGGTCATGGTTGAGATTTCAAAAATAGATTAATTACCATTTTGTCCCTTTTTGAGTCCCCTGGACATGGATTTCTGTGTATTTAGTTAATCAGTTTCTGTGGATCCCAAGACAACACATCAGGATTTTAAACTTTTCTCATGTTATTGTCTAATACATTTTTACTTCGGGTAAAGTGAATAAAGTTTAGGTGATGCTGGATTTTTCACTCCCTTATGTTTCTTATCTTTAATCTGCTGCAATGGAAATGCAGAGTGTTAGACTCCATAAAGATAGAAGGATCAAGGATGCACTTCTTATACAGCTCTAGAGGATTTAAGGCTCAAGGCAAATCATGCTGCAAACACTTTAGCAGTGATAACTATTTTGTATTTCTACTGCATTGACATTGATGCAGCATTCATGGAACACATGCATGAAAAATTGTGTGTGAACAGAATAATTATACAACCAATGTTAACTCAGGGCCAATCCATATGATGACTCTCTGATCCAAATCTGGACTTCTTCAGTTTTTTCTGGTATTTCATAGACTCACAGAACAATTCAGGTTGGAAGGGTTTCAACCCCCCTGCTCTAAGTAGACCCAGGTGGACCAGCTTCCTCAGACCCTTGCCTAGTCATGTTGTGAGTAACTTGAGGGGTGGCTATTCACAGTCTGTCCCAGTACTGGAGCACCATAACTCAGGGAAAAGGCTTCTCTGAATATCAAATCAAAATTCCCCTTGCTTCAATTTTTGTATATTGAATGACGTCTTCTTCAGTGCACCTCCAAGAAGAATTTGGCTCCATCTTCTTTGTAGTGTGGAAGACGTGGAATCCTTCAGGCTGGTTTCCTAAAGGCGTGGTCTAAAGAGTTATTAGAAAAATTCCAGCTGACTTCACCAAACTCTGGAACAAACCTCTATAACAAAATTAGGAACAGGCATTCCTGTTTGTCTGTAGGAAAGGTCTCAGATCACCTGCCATTCTTGCATGGGTAAGTTCACAGCACTTAGGTACTTTTCTTGCAGTTAGAGATCTTTGGATATGAGCCAGAGCTGTTTGAAAATCCCATTAGTCTAGAGAGTAAGGATATTGTTAGAAAATATTGCTGTGTTGATGTGTTTGACTGTGTTCATTTTGGCAAAAGTTGGCTTGTGTCCTGTCATTTTAAAGGATAATGAGAAGGAGTTCAGACTTGAACAGACCTGTCCTGAGAATGAGTGTGTTGGCCATGCTCAGCAGGGCCTGTCACCGAGGCTGTCAGTGCATTCCTGGGCTCTGCTCAGAGTACTGCAGGGCTTGGGTCAGTGTGGTCCCTGCTGTGGTTCCCCCTGACCCGCCTGGCTCTGGCTGCTTGCACAGCACTGGTACCTTGGCCAAGCACCTGCCTCGCTCGCCCATCACTGCTCACTGCTCACAGGAGGCAGTGTTGTGCCCTTTGGGGGATTTCCATGTGCACACTGACTTTAATCCAGATCTGATAACAGCACAAGCCACCTTTGAGCCAGCGCTGAGGTCAAAAAAAGAGGGGAAAAAAAAACCCCAGACACATTTTCATTAGCTTTTTTAAAAATCCTAAACAACGTGCACATTATTTCCTGTTTAAAACGACAAAGTTTAGCAGCAAAACACGTCTCATCCCCCTGTGGTATGGGAGGTGTTGCTGCCCCTGCCTACGGCTGTCACTTACACCCACTCCTGCATCCCAAATTGCCTCCCATCAAATGAGCTCACGCAAATATCAGCGTTGTTGCCTATGCTGGGGCTTGCAGGATGTATTTCTGCATCCCTGCTGTTCATCTTGCAAAAACCCTTTTAAGTCCCAGCTGTTATTTTCAGGAACCGACAAGTGGATTTCTGTAAATTAATCAAATTTATTCAGAACATGGATGTAACCCTTCATCAGAAGACAATGAAAAGGCAAGAAATACATACCAGAATGTATCCCAGCCTGTGTCAAATCTGGCTTGTCAGCACAAGGAAGAGGTAAAACAGCAAGAAAATTTTTTCTTGGTTGCTCCTCCTGTGCTCAGTTAAGAGGATAGATGGGATTTAGGAGGAGGTGTTGGAAAAAGGGGTTAAACAAACCACTTACTGCAAACATAAACCTGCTTCCTTCGCAGTAGTCTCTGAAAAGACACATTTTGGATACTTGCTGCAGTGGAGTCTACTGGCAGTTTATAATTTGTTTACTAAACAGGGAATGTAATTAAAATGTCATTGAATTGAATTTTTTAGGTAACAAAAATATAAAACAGCTTTTCAGAGTAGACCAAGGCCTCTAATTTAATTATCTGTAAGTCTTACAGATCAAAAGTATTTTTTCATCCATTCCTGACAGTCTGAAATTTGAATAACTAAAATTCAAAGAAAAACCTTTTGAAAAGGAGACTTGGCAGATGAAAGAGCAAAGGTCCAAACCTCTACTGAAATGCCCATTGTTTTTATGGCAACTAATTTTATGTGAAAACTGTTAAAGGTTTGGAAGCTGTGATACCCATTGGAGGGACCAGGGGTCCCCCATCACTTCAGGCACAACAACCTGGCTCCTTTGAAACACCATGGTGTACTGGGGCACTTATTCCTTAAGGGTACATTGTGAGCAGTGGCCAGAAGAGCAGCAGGAGCAGAGCAGCCATACAGGTAGTGTGGAGCTTGTATCACCACTGGCAGTCAGTCCTTGACACCACAGATCAGGTCCCAAAGCAAAGCCTGGCACTGCAAAGGCATCTGAAGGCAGCCAGAGCTCAGGCACGTCCTGGGTGCTGTGGGGTCTGGCGTGTCCCAGCCATGTGTGTGCCACCAGTGTCCTGCACTGAGGCATGGCTGTGCCAGCCAAAGGCTGATGGGCAACTCTCCCTGTTCTTGCACACATTTTGTGTCCCCCCACATCCATTCCCACTGTGTGTGTGTCACAGGAGCAGAGACTGCAGTGTCTGTGTGGAAACACGGAATTTCCCCTGACTCTGCAGGGGAAGTCTGTGTCTGAGCAAGTTGTGAACACAGGTCTCCTCTGGTGTCATCCCAGGCTCAGCCATCATACACACAATACACAAAAAAAAAATTAGATTTTATCCCTGCAGCACATGAAATATTTTCTGAAATTGGAAAGGTAAACCAAAGAAGTGCATACAAGAAAAAGTGGTGTTTTCACTTAATGGGGTGAGTAAATGAGGAACAAAGAGGTTTGGAGTAGCAAAAATGATTCTTCACTGCACTTGGGTTATTTTCTTAGAAAATGTTCTCCCTTTTCAAGTTTGTGTTTTAAGACTTTGATCTAGGGGCACAGTAGTAAACAAAAAAAAAGAAGTTTGCTTCTTGTATAAACATTTAAAGCTTCATTGGCTTGAAGTGGAATTTCACCTGGGAATATAAGCAGTGACCCCCTTGACAAATACAGGGAACACTGGTACCTGTCGCTTGGAGGTACTTGAGCAGTGCCCAGAACACCAGCAAAATATTTGCTGATTCATTTTGTCATGGAGTACTGACTTTTCTTTTCTGTAGTTCATCTAGAGTTGATCTAACAATTTTGACTTTGAAAAAGGGTTGAGTTTGAAAAGTTTTTTTAGAGTGGATGGTGATGTTATTTGTCTGCAACATGGATCAATGCACTTTGAATTGTACATGTGCAAGTGGGAACTGGAGCGAAGAAACTGTAGCGCAAGTGCCAGAATTCTGCAAAATTCTGGCTAAGGAGCTGGCCCTAATCATTATCTAAAACTGTGCCTCTAAAAGGTATCTTAAATTATATTTAGGTTTACTCTTACACAGTCATTTCAATTTATCTTTATGGTATGTCAGATATTAAAACCTTTAAAACTTGAACAAATCCTTCACTTAGCTGCCCATAAGCAGCATGTTTCTCACTTCTGTTTTGTAATTTGCTATTATACCCATGCTTGGTGTGACACTTGTTGATCTGGATTAATTTCCCATGCTGATTTGTGATGAATGTGCCCTGTAGGCTAATGGTGTATTTGCAGCCTCTCTTCTTCCTTTGTAAAATTTGCTATTACTATTTACAGGACAGCATGTTCTCTTTGACACCTTCCAGAAGTGCCAACTGCCTCTTGAACGGCATGGCTCAGCTGTTACAGCCTGATCCAAACCCTACAAAATAAGGGAACAGTGATGCAATTCAAGGTTTTTAAGGAAAGGCAGTATCTTTTATTAGATCAGCTGTTACAGTTGGGAAAAAACAGACTTTCGGGCACACAAATCCTTCTTCAGGTCTGAAATAGCAGCAGTGTTGCTTTTACCAGCATTCCTCATCAGTGAGGCAGCTATGGTCCCTGTAAAGATTAAAAACTGTGCTTTAAAGTGTGTGCATTGCATGGCCCTTCTCACTGGGGAGGGCTTCAGAGCAGCACACAGGCAAACATCACTCCCCTCCTCTCCTCTTCCCAGTACACACCCTACAAACAAGGGATGCATCCTACAAGGACAGGTAGTGTAAAGTCACTTATTCTTGAGAAAAAATCTTCAATACCTTATGACCAAGGCACATCTTCCCCACAGTCACCCTGCTGTTGGGAAGGAGTGGGGCAAAGCTGTCGGCTTCACAGTGCAGGTCATTAACTTCAGGATTCAGGCTGGAAATTCTGTCTCCTAACATTTACAGCTGTCCAGCAAAGAATTGTGGGACCAGCTGGCAAAATCAGTTCTATTCTCTTTCTTGTAGTCGCTTTACAGGGAATAGTGTTTCCCAAAGTTTCTGAAGTCACTGTTGACTGACCAGCCACCTGATAGCAAAACATGTGATTGAAAATGCTACACAGGCAAGATAGTTCTGCAAAAAAGCTGTGAACAGCTTTCCATAATTCAAAGATTGCTTGTGGTGACGGAGATTTCACATTTATCTTCCTTTTTCTTTTCTGGAAATCTTCAAAAGTTTGTACTAAAGTCTTTCTATGCTAGAAACTGGGCTGTTAACTGTAGTTAATAGCTGTGGTACTAAGAAGCTGAGGATGCTTTTTGCCCATGTGAATATTTTCATGGTATGTGGACTGTGAGAACTCTAGATTTTGCATTCTTTCATGCGTGTAGTAATAGATGTGTTAATTATGTGGCTGCTCTATTCAGCCCTATTAAAAAAATGAAAGACTGTGTTTCAAGAAACAGTCACCACAAGAAAATTGTAAATAAGTATTAATGCTTCTGTAGAAATTGAAAGGATGAACTGTTTATGACTTCATGAGACATAAAAAACCAATGAGCAAATAATGCTGTAAACAGGAATATGATTATTGGAAAAGCTTAGTTAAGAGGGAGAAATACATCTTAAAAATTACACAAGCCAAAATTCTTAGTTTAAGATCTGCTTTTGGGCATTGGTGTTCTGATATAAAGGTGTGTTACATCAGTCTTGAAAGCCATTTAAAGTTTAAAAATTTGTGGGAGCCTGTCTTTGTATAAAATACAAGAGTTTCAAATGTGTTTCTGAATTATCATACCTGGGCGTGCCACTCCCAGCCTGGCCAAACTTTGATCCCTTTTATGTTTCTCCACCCAACAATGTGCTCAGTGACACATGCCCATGGCAAGTAGGCTGGCATCAACCACAGAACAGCACAGACAGCTGCTTCTCTATCCCAGAAGAGGTTTTAGTGGAGGAGTCATGAAGAAAAGCAGATTCTGTGGTGAATTTCAGAATTTGTTTAATTCCTTTTAGTACCCAGCCAACATGTTTGTGTTTGAAAGCACGGCTGCTGTGAGTGTTACTGTGGACCAGTGTTTCTTTTTCTTCACGTGCACCAAAAGGAAAATGATTAGTTTGTCAGTGAAAGAGCTTCATTCTTACTTGGAACAAAGGTCCTTTCATATTCCCAACTATTTTAAGACACTTCCATGCTGCCAGAGTGGAAAAAGTAAAAACCAGGATTCATACTTAGTTCTCATAACAATAATTGTGTTGCCATATGGACATCACACATCTAATCTGCAGAATATAACAGAATATAATTCCACATCTGGATTCTGCAGCCAGTAAAGGGCTCTGATGCTCTGGTCTTTAACATCTTTGACAGAAAGGTTTGAAATGTGAAGGCAGATCCATTACAAGTCTATGCTTGAGATCAACCCCCATTTAGGTTGGATCTCCTTATAAAGGCATTTCTAAAACTGGAAGAATGGCATGAAGGAAGGAGAAGCAAAAAAAAAAAA
>VWZU01011313.1:329269-377114 GCA_013397095.1 Sterrhoptilus dennistouni
GAACTGCTGAGGAAAAAAAGCATCTACAGCATCTACTCCCAAGCCTCTAGCTTTTGCTACCTATAACTCTTCTTTAATAGTGATGATGTTGCAGCTTTTTTAAACGGAAACAGCAGCAGCAGTGTCCAGGACTCAGGTTAATGTGCCAGCTACACATGAATAGTGCACCTTATAAATACACATTTAAGGTCCTTTCATGCGTACCACAGCTAACTAACAGTAAGCTCCACCTCAGTGTTTTTCCAATACTGCATTTATGGAGTAGCCTGTAGTAAAGGAAGGCTGGAAATGGCAGCAGTAATGGTAGCAGCAGATGACTTTGCACCTTTATTCCATTTCTGCTGCATCTGATTATAAATTCAGGTGGGAGATGTCAAAAAGCCAGAGAAGTAAAACTCTCTTGTGTTAATTTTCTCACCCAGAACTCAACATGTTTGTCTCATCTGGCCTTGCACGGTGGTAGCTTTGTCTCTTGCTGTTTCACTGAGGCTTTGCTCTTTTCCAGGTGCCAGGAGACAACGAGAAGCACTGGAAGCCAGTGTTAGTGGTTTTGACAGAGAAAGACCTCTTGATATATGAGAGCATGCCACGGATGAAGGAAGCCTGGTTCAGCCCTGTGCACACCTACCCCCTGCTCACCACCAGGTACCTTTGCTTTTTTATCATGACAGCTTTCAGGAGCAGTGGGAACAGCTGAGTCAGCCAGGAATGGGTATAGCTGGTACACAGCTGTAGTCACACTTGAAATGTTGTGGTTGGAGAAGCAGGTTCTTCTTCAGTGGGCTGATGTGCTGAGCTTAACTCTTCTCTTCTCCATTTCAAGTTCTGGTGGAGGCTGACAACCAGAAACTAACTGGGATTTTGGATGTGGCCACTTGTCCTGGATACAGAGGCAGGAGTGCTGAAAAAGCCGAGAGCTCAGACTCCTGAGATTCCTATCTCAGTGTGCAGATCTGTGAGCTTGGCAGAAATACTTTGACTTCCAGCTGCTCCTCCAGGCTGGATAAAAGGGAACTTGTTGCTCTGAGTTGAATGTTCTGGTGTGGCAGAACTGCACCACCAGTTTGGGCCTTTTGGAGGGTTCCATGTGATGGAGACACTTTAAGCACAGCTTCTGATTCTACTCTAGCAAATTAATTCCTGGCTTTTTTAGCTTAAAATGGTAAACTTGAAAGACACATTCTTGAATCTAGGTTGGAAATAAACATTTGCATTATTTTGAAGGTATCCATTAACACTAATTCAAAGAGAGCTTTCCCATAGTTGCCTTTATGCAGTGGAAACTATCTGTGCTTCTTGATGTGAATCTTAATCATGTTTGCCAGTATGGTCAAAGGGCTTGAGAAAGAGCTGTTGTTCCTTGTTTCAGCCTTGCTACAGGCCTCTATTATACCCTTTTCAATGAGTTCTCATTCAGAAGGGCTGGTTGCCCTGGCTAGAAGCAGTGGGTCTCTTACTGCACTCTCATTAATTTTTGTTCTCTGTCTTTCCCCAAATGAACTGACGCTTTGCTGCTAAGTCATTATATTAAGAAAATAAAAATTGAACTCATGGATTTACACTGATGATTGGTTGTCCCAGTCCACCTACCCAAGATGGGGCTTTCAGACTTCCTGGGAAGCCACTTTCTGACTCCCCCTTTGTTGTCCTGGGGTGAGAAACACCGGCTTTTCAGCTTGCAGTCTGCTGCATGGTATGGTGCTGGATGCTGACAATTCTAGGTGACAAATCCCAGGGAAAGGTGGGTAAAGTATTGCAGCTGTGTCCAGCTGTGTCACTACACTTTAGAGTTTGAGAAGCAATAGCACCCCAGCAGAAAGTGATGCATTTCCTCTCCCTTTTTTTGGGGATTGTAATTTTTACATGAGCTCAAATCCTCCTTAAAGTGACTGGGTATCTTGTAGTGCACCCTGCCCTTTCCTGGCCACAAGTCCTCATGTGTAAAGAGGGCCAGCCAACTCCTTGCTGAGTATCACCAGCTCCCATCATCAGTGAGACCAATTTACTGCATCAAACAATCTAAGTCCACATCTTGGGGCCTGTCACTTAATTACTTTTTCCAAGAGGTCACATTGGATAGCAGACAGACTTGCCTTGGGTGGGGATGGTCACCTCCTTGTCGGATGGGATACCTTCCTGAGTGGAAAAACATTGGTCTTCATGCTGGAGGGAAAATTAGAAGTTGCACAGTACATATGTCAGGCTGCTGAAGGGTCTTTACAGAGGGGGAAGAAAGCAAGGCAGGATGGTTTGTAAGAAAGGCAGGGTGCTTTGCACTGAACTTTGCACCTGTCAGAAAGAACAGGTGCAAAGTTCAGTGCTGGGGAATAATCATCTCTGCTATTTTGGTGTGGAATATGAGCAACAAAGTAGTTGCTCTGTCAGGAAGCACCTGAGCACTGTGATAAAACTGCTTGAATCTATGGTGTTAGAGAGGGGAAAATGAAGAGAATCATCTTGGGTTATAGCAGAAGTACTGCATTTTGGGCAGATGTAGTAATCATATCTAACTACAGAGAATGAGTAAAGCCTCAGGTTCATGTTCATGAGAGGCATTGCACTTGCAGAAAGATGCCAGTTAACTGTGAAAGGTGTAAAAGAAAGCAGTGCAAATACATAACACAGAAATACTATCAAGAAGGGAATACTTAAGAAACCTTAGTAGCTTAATCTAGAGAAGTCCATGGAAAACATGTCCATAGTTTTCAGATATCAAGATGAGACACAAGGAGGACAGGGGAGTGAGTGTCTTTTCTAGATCCCTCCAAAACACAACAGGACATAGTTGACTGGACTTGTGGCAGGGAATTGGTGAGGTAGAGGTTTGGATTCTTTGGGAAAGGTGTGCAATCCTCATCACTGAGGACACTGAAGGATGGGTGACACAAAGCACAGTTAGCCCTGCTCTGTGAAGGGGGGTGTGCTGGGTGACCTCCTGACAACCATGTCAGCCCTAGTTTTGTGATTTTTCACTACTATCACTGAATATAACACCCAGATAACAACACAGCAGCTATACAGAATTTGGTGTTCAGAATGGAGTCACAATGTGATAAATAAACATATTTACACAGAATTTACAGCAGATTCCATAAATCCCTAAATCAGATTCCCTAAATCATTGCACCTCCTGTTTTGGATGATTTTGATTAAAACCCTGCAGGGTCCTGCTTTTATGATCTGCCACAGTGAGTACGGTTATAGCCAAAAAACACAGTTTTCTATTGGCATTGACTGCTGTGTTCATTCTCAGTCAGTGATTCCCCTCCTCGTGACGAGTTTTCTAATCCCCTCTGTGCATTGATCAGTGCAATTTAGAACTTTTCACCTGGAAAGTTTGCAGAGCACATGTTGTAATCTTAGCTGCTCCCATCTTTCAGATTTTTATGAGTCCTTGGGAAAACATTTTTGCTTAGCTAATGCATATTTGAAAAGCTGCTGAAACTGGAAAACTTCAGTGCCAGATACTGTACAGAGTCATGCTTAATCTACCCAAGACATAATGAGCAGAGAAAATTGGAAAGTGGTAGAAGGATTACAATCTTCTCACAGTCCTTTAACAGCAAAATTTCAATATGCCCTTCTTGTTTGTTGATAAATTTGCCTACAACCTCTGGATGCCATTAAGACCTAAAAGTATTTTCTAGTCAGTGTTTTCCAGCTTTGCATGGAATATAAATAATAGCTCAAATAAAACTGAGATCAGATTTAAGTTGTTCCTTTAAATCTCTGCACAGGGAGGCACAGCAGCTGGCACACAGCCCTGACTCCAAGGACCTTTTTGTCATAATCTCTGTTTCAGTATTTCCTAATGCCTGAATAACAGTGCCTCCCTCTAGCATGGGAATGGGGCTTAAGTAATTAGATCTTACATGTTTGCAATCAAATTCCATTATCTACCATAGCCAGATATGAAAGGAAGGGAAAAAAATAAAGCAGCCCATGTTGGGCTCTGATTAAAGATCAGGTAAGAAGCTTTTGTGGTCTGTAACCAGAAAGTATTAAAGCAGTTTGATAAGTAATGGAAAAAATGGGGAAGGAGTTTGGGCACTGATTTGTCATCTGGGCAAGTGGGCAGAGGGACAGGCAGAGAACACAGGGTGCCCTGAGAGCCCCAAAAAGGTGTATGAGGTGCTATGCAAGTTCTCTGCTTGTCTTCCCAAGGCAGTGAGGGAGGCTGTGGGTGCCTCCATGCATAGGTTTCCAAGGAGTACAGCCATTCCAGGGCAGGTTTCAAATGCCAAGTCAGAAAAGTGCTGTAGGAAAGGTCAGATGGCAGTGCTGTTCTAACCAGCAGAGCTGCACCAGTGCTGATGCACTTGTACGTGGTCTCTTCTGAGCTAAATCTCAAGTGAACAGCTGAAGGCTTCCTTTGAATTTCAGTGCTGGTTTCAGTGTCTTTTCTGAAGAGACCATTAGATCTGGCTGTTGCAGTAAATAGTTGAAACTCTTCCCATAGCATCACGATGAGACGCAGGTCTCAGTGCATCTCGCCCTGTACCAGCACTTCACCTTAGACCATACCCATCTTGCCATTGCTCATTTGAAGAGAATAAAGTTTAAAAGGTGCTTGAAATATATAGAGACAAGGGAGAAATGAGACCAGATCAGCAGTGTCTCCTGGCTGCCGGGAGCGTGCCCAGGGCTGCGTTTTCGGCCTCTGCTGCGCGCCGTGCCCGGCCGTCTCCTGCCCTCTGGCGGCTCTGCCGGTGCCCGCAGGAGCCGCCGGGGATCGGCATCAGTTCTAAACTCCGGTGCTCACAAATTCCCCCAGAAACAGCCACGGAGCAGAGGAACCTTCAAGGGCTTGGGTGAGTATTACCAGAGCCGGGCTCGGGGTGCAGCACACACCACACACACCCGCTCCCCTGCAGGCAGGGAGGCAGGAGGGGAAGCCTTCTGTGAGGTTCCTAAGGCTCTTCTTTGCCTTTTAAGGTATCTCTGTCGTCTTTAGGATAAAACACCTTCTATGAAATGGCCCACATTAATGCAGCTTTATTAAAGCATGGGAATCCTTTGACCTGTACCCAAATACACGAGTACTGACAGCTGGTACAGAAATACTATTAAATGTCCTCCTGCATGTTTGTCTAGTTCATGTTTAAGTGCATGACTTTCCAAAGCATGATCTGGAGTTGCTTGATTGAAAAGCATTTTTAAATAGTGAGGCTGGATTTTTGATAATGAGGAGAAAATAAGAAAAGGCAGGCAAGAATCAATGTTCACGTTGGATGTGTTCACATACTTTAATTTGTATAGTACATCTTCATTCTATCCATATGCTGAAAAAACCTACAGTACAGTACTATGGATACAGCATGACAGTGTGTGAGAGTGGGTGGTGGTGCCATGTGTTTTGGAAGGAAATCAAACATTGGAACCATCTGTTTGTTATGTATTCAGTAACATAAGTAATAAAAAATGATTTTTAGTACAGCTGAGGAACACTGCATAAAGGAGAATGCAGCAGAAAAAAGGTGAAATAGTTTTATTTCTAATGACAAACTTGATGTGATTTTCCAGGCTGCTTTTCCACAGCCCAGAAGGCAGCATGAGAGCAGTGGCTGTGCCTTTGCCTGGGTGACCAGCCAGGGACAGACAGCAGCAGATGTCATGGAGATTTCAGTTCCCTGATTCCTACCTTAATTATCAAGATGTAGTTTCCTCTCAGAGTTTGGACCTTCTCACGCCAAATGAAAGGGAATTAAAATTTTTAGGCTGTTTGTCTGCCACTCAGTCCCTGGCTGTAAAATCTGCCTACAGTAGAGACAGTAGAAGGCCCTGAGCATCAAAGCTGAGTGGGGCATTAACTCAGCTTTTCTAGAGGGAAAATGGCCCTTCTTGTCCTGCCCAAACAGGGCAGGGCATCTCTGACCAGGATAATTCTGTGTCTCACTTCCCAGGAGATCTTAGGACCATAGAATCAACAGCAATGCTCAAAATCAAAAGAAAGTTGCCATGAACTTGAGCATGAACAGATCTTGCAAACCTTCTAGTGGGGTATGAAAGAGGAGTGCATCTGTTTGCCACAATGTGCATCCCAAATGTCAGCTTGGACTGTCAAGGAATTGGGGGAAATTTCAGATGCCCTGTGGCTGGTGTTTCAATAATTGAAAAGCTAAAGTTGTACTTTTTCTTTCCTTTATGCTTTTTCCTTTTCTACCTAAACATCCCTCTTTGGTGGCTTACCTGTACAGTGTCAGCTACCAGGCAACTATTCTTGGTGATGTAAAACAATAATTTGAGGGTAAATTAGTATTCAGTAGATTAGCCTAATCTTTTATCCTTTAGCACAAGTGTTCTACTATGCCACATACTTTATAGACTCCTATGAAGTATATTGTTTGCCCTGTAGAAAGAAAAACAGAAGGCACAAGACAGAAATAAGCTTTTCAGACAGATTTCATTTTGTGTTTGCCTCTGAGGGTTGGTCTCTGAATCTCAGAGTGATGATCTCCCCTGGATTATTCTTTTCAGATGATGTCCTGAGTGAATTCTGTGTTGACTGTCCATACTTTTAGAGGGGAAAAAAAATTAACATAAAAGGGCAGATTTAAGGAGGAATTAATTTTTATGAGGTATTGATTTTCTCACTGAAAAATATTCCCTGCGATTTTTGTTTGCCCAGATGAACAAACCTTTCCTGGCCACAGGAGATCAGCTATTGATGTTGGGCAAAAAAAAAATGTTAATTGCAGACAAATGTGAAAGAATTTCAGATTACAAGTAACTGCAACATTTTGCATTTTACAGGTTCCTTATGGGAAAAGTAAGTACAAGACAGTACTTTTGCATCTACGTATTTTACAGAGTTCATACTTTATTCAACAGTATTTATCATTGAATTTGACAGCAGATGTTTAAGCTTTAGAGCAAATGCTGCTTCACCGTAGAAGGTGGATTCAGCTGTCTCATCTCAGTCAGCACTTGTATCTGTGGACCAGAGTCCATCACCACAGACCAGCCAAGGACTTCTCTCAGTTCTTCATCCAAAGGGATGTTTTGTGCAATTCATTAAGTAATTTTGGGACATGTACACCATAACATGTGTGTCCAGCTGCTTCTGTGCTCACTGCCTTGGACCTTCACTCTTCTGAGAGAGGAGATGGGAGTTCTCATGCTCCCAACCATGTGTCTTAGGAATGTGCAGAGCAGAACTGCACTCAGGTGGGGATTTTGGTGCAGTGCACTGTTGTCAGAATTTCCTGATGTGTTTTCAAATCCAATTGCAGGTTGGTTCATTCTGGCCCAGGAAAAGGCTCACCGAAGTCAGGGGTGGATTTGTCCTTTGCAACCCGTACCGGTACAAGACAAGGGATTGAAACTCATCTGTTCAGGACTGAGACCAGTCGAGACCTCTCATTGTGGACGAGGAGTGTAGTGCAGGGCTGCCACAATTCTGCAGAGCTTATCACAGAAATCACCACATGTGAGTAACCTCTGCAGTGCTGCCATTTCCACACCTCCACACCCTTCCTGTGACACTGCAGTTCAAGTTCCTTCGGCTAGAGGTGATTTATTTTAAAAATCTGCATGTTCAGGATTCTACTTGTTTAAAATACTGTCAGGTTCTGAGCCACTCCCAGCTGCTGTGGTACCTGTGTCCCGTGACACACTCATTGTCAGGCTGAATTTTGGGTTTGTTTTCAGCATGTTGTTTCAGAAACAAGTCTGTAGTCAGCCAGGTAGGCCTGCATGTCACAGAGGAGTGATTGTCAGAGGTTTGTCCAGAAACCCACAGAAAAGAGCATTTTTCTCTTCATTCAGAAGGAGATTCAGGAGACTCCTACGAGCCCTAGCAGGAGTTTGTCGTGCAGAGGGAGGAGGCAGAAGAGGACTGGCACATTCACAAGTGGTCATTTATTCACCCAGCTCTACAAACTAGAGAGTAAAGAACCACAAACCAATCTAGTAACCACATTTTGATGGGTAGTAATTCCCTTCCCTCAGCATCAGAGTGTCATTTCTCAGTGCTTCTGTACATGCAAAATTGATTGGAATATAAGTACTTGGCTGCAGATGCTCTGGAGTGATGCCTTGTTTGACCAGGCAGCTGCAAGCCTGAGGTGGCTCTGGGGTTTGAGGCTGGGCCTTTTTCTTGAGTGCCCCCAGGCTTTGCAGTCCTTCCCCTGCTAGTCGTACAACTGGCAGGGCTGTTAATGTTGAATTTTATCTTCCCTCATTTCCTAAAAATGTGAGAGCAGGAGCCAAAGCACAAATCCAGCCATGCCAAAGGGCAGTTCTTGTTTCTCAAAGCTCAGGTGGAGCTACGTGGCTGCTTGTCAGCTGCCAGGCCCTAGTCCCCACAGGGAGCTCAGGATGCTCTGTGAGGGCCTCTGATGTGCAGAGAGCCAAAGAGCAGGAACCAGCTCGAGAACATGTTCATCTCCTTGGTACCATGCCATAGATGCCATTCTTTCCAAAAGAAGAAGGGCATCCGCCCCATCTTTTATCACAGTGCTTTTATCCCACTGCCAAGGATCCTTCTTTGGGAGAATTGTTCCAAGAAAGTAATGGAATAGTGAATTTGGGATGTGATCACTAAAACTCTTCATTCTTTAATTTGGATCATGGCCTCTGTTTCAGAGCTGAGGGAGAGATGCAGACTTTCTGCTGCAGTAGCTATTATATACAATTATCTGGGCCCTTTTTCAATTACCACAACACTAATGAGGACTCAGGAGTGTCTTCATCTTTGTCAAAATACTTTAGGGAAACCCTTTACAGCTCCTAATTTTCTCATGCATTGTGTGCCGTGTTTGATTCTGGCCGTGTCTGTCAGATGCAAGAAGAGTAGTTGTGACTTTGTCAAGGTTTGGAAGGAGGAAACACCAGTCTGAGCCTTCTTAAACTTCAGTACACTGGTTTTTGTCAGCACGTGAGATAGATGATGCAACATGAAGAACTGATTTTGAGAATGTGAGAGACTAAATTTTGATTTCTTCTCCAGCCTGCACATACAAAAGCCAGGAGTGCCGCTTGACCATCCATTGTGAACACGGATTCTCCCTTACAACTGAACCGCAAGATGGTGCCTTCTCCAAGATCCTTGCACAATATCCCTACGAAAAACTGAAAATGTCCTCAGATGATGGGATAAGGATGCTCTATTTAGACTTTGGAGAAAAAGATGGAGAAATTGTAAGTACTGTGTTTAGCAAAGGGATGCATGTTACCAGCTCTTGGGTTGTCCTACAGGTTTTGGGGGTGGAAAAGCACTACTGGAAGTTGGACTAGATGAGCATTGTAGCCCCCTTCCAACTGAAATACTTTATTCCATTCTGTTCCATTCTAACAGTTGGCCAGTGCCAGGTTCCAGTATGAGTATTTAGACACTGCTTTCTAGCACAGCACGATGATCAGGCTTTAGAAGGAGATAAACTAAAAAGACAGTTAAAATTGTAAAACCATACAAAGAGAGATTAAATATTTGTCATATTTAAGAACAAACTGTACCTCTAAATAGCCACATATTAAAATTTTTGTATGTATCCATTTCACTTCTGTAAATGACTGAGGATGAAAGAACTTAAGAATGAGACCTTCTTAATTCCCAATGTACACATAGGGACTTCATGTTATGACAAGAAGCTATGTTTTAGGTATTTTGAACATGCAGTTGCTGGGAAAAAAGCTAGATGTTGTGCAAACTGTTTGTATAGGTCTCTAAGCTGTCACAATGCCTAAAAATAAGGCGCATATTCCAAAGAGTTTAAATCCATTAATTGTTAATGTAAACATGGTCTTTCGTCCCAGATTTTTTCAGCAGTTCCTAAACATCGTGGGTACTTAATTCTAAACATCATCTTTGTTAACATACACTCTGCAAACTGCTGATTGTCAGGCTTTTGAAGGGAATTTCTTACTAGCTGTCAGTAAAGTTGATTCATGACTGCTGGAAAGGTGTTATGAATGAATGTTTGAGATGGCTTAAAAAATCACCACCAAGGGTATCAGCAAAAACCAGATTTAATATTTAGTGACAGCATGACAGAGTTCGTTGGCATGATTGACTCCACTGCCTATAGGACTATTATTAAGGCAGACCAAGGAAACAAAGCAACAATAAAAACAGGCAATCAAAATCCAGGCAATCAAAACAGAAATGAACTGAGAACCTTCTATGGGGCTTGTGTGTGTGTGTTGAGGTGTGTGTAGCAAAAGGATTGTAAAGGCAAGGATAAAAAGGAACACAGTCTAAAAACCTAACAGCATTCAAACTTTACAGTACTTTAACTTAACTTATACCTTAAACCTAACAATTTAACAAAGGAATAACACTTAACATATACCTAACTTTAAAATTTAACAGAGGAATAAAAGCATTTAACCCAACTTACGACTTCAAAGTTGAACTTAGCTACTCAATAGAAGAACAACACTCAACAGGATTTAACTTAGCTTACAACTTATGTTCAATCTTATTCAGTCTGATTTACAGGCCTAACTTACTGAGTTATCTAAGGTTCTTAAACATCTAAGAAAACAGCATTTCTCCCAGATTTGCCAAAGCATATACACAGGTGCATACACAGAGACAGAAAGAGTCAGTGCAGGCAAGGTACCTGGGAAAAAAATCCCCTCAGACAACAGGGACACACTCACTTTGGATGCTTTTGCATCTCCTGATGGGCAAAGGGGTCAGGCCTGGAGGAGTGCGGGTACCAACCCAGGACTCATTGTTTGGTGATCTCCACATACAGCAAACCCAAGAGCTGGCTGGCTCTGAGAGGCCCCACACAGAGGGAGGGGCTGGTCACAGCCTGCTGCAGCTCAGGAGGCTCAAACGGTCTCATTTTGGACAGCTGTTTATAGGGTCACAAGAGAGTGGGCTTTAGTCATAACAATGTTTCATGCTGGCCACAGTTGGGGTGGGCACTTTATTTGAAAATGTGAGAGCAGGAATATTGTGCCATTCAGGCAAGGGGAATAGTTCCCAAGGTTGTTCATAAGGGAAACAGGAACTCCTTAGACAGCAGTAGTTCCTGGGAGTGGAAGGTGTTTCTGGTAGGCTAGGTAGGATGGGCTGAGCCCAGGTGCTGCTTTTCAAGGCCAAGCCCTAGGCCTAACAAGCATTTCTCAGATTGTAGTGCAGCCTGAAAAAGGAGGAAGCAGGGCAGAATGCACCACCACAAAAGGCAAATGTGGTTTGTTTTGACGTGACCCTGTTGGGCCTCTGCACACTGACAAGCCTGTCGTGCTTAGCAAGTGTGTGGTGAGATCATCTGAACCACGACTATGTAGAACTAAGTTTGAGTTCAGTCTCACTGCTGGCTCTGAGAACAGAGAAGCAGCTGTGCAGCACTGGCTGAAGGTACTTCAGCTGCACCAATAGCAGATGCACTGGGCATCAGAGCGAGCAGTCCCACCACCATCCCAGGCAGAAACGGCCAAAAAAGATGGCGCTGAGCCTCTTAGAGAAGTGCTTGCAGCATCTGACTCAGCTTTCTCAGCTGCTCACCCAGGTGGATACAAGGCCAGAGGCACCAGTATCTCACCTGCTTCCAAGATACTTACTAGTTTTAGTAACCTAAATATTTGCAGCTGAATGCAAAGGAAAAAGAATATGTTGTAGAGAAAGGTTGCTATTAATAGAACCCTGTTCGAAATACCAGACAGCAGTCTGAGTACTCAGTAAATGACTTCTTGTTTGAGCTATAATTCTCAGCTTGGCTTTTTTTTTTTTTTTCTGTACTTCCAGCAACTGGACCTTCATTCCTGTCCAAAACCAATTGTTTTCATCATTCATTCCTTCCTGTCAGCAAAGATTACAAGACTGGGCTTGGTGGCATAAGTGGGATCCATCTGTTTCTTCAGAGAGATGGGGTAACCACACTAACCTGAAGTACAGTGAACGGCAGCAACCTGTCCCAGCTGTCATCAGACACCAGCCTGGGACTCAGGACTGGGCATTGGTCATTTCTGCAGTCCTCCAAGGCCCAGGTTTCATTTTGACCAGCTAAAGAGATGGCATGACAAGGAATAAGGGGGATTTCATTGTAAATAATGGGATTTTAAAATCCTATATGAGACCATAAAAGCATGTAGTACCACACATGTAAACGTTTCAGAATCATAATTGTGCCTATTCCAGCGTACTTGTCTATATAAAGGGCTATGCAGGCAAGAGCACCCTTTGGTTGTGATGCAAGCCAAGGTTGTTTGGGGAGAAATCCTCCAAAGATTGTCCCATCACCTGAAAGTAAAAGGATCTTTCAGTTATAATCTGTGCACCTCTTATAGAAGGTTTTTCTTTTGGAGCATTGCCAGAACCTGTTGCATGAATACCCAGCAGAACCTGCAAATACACACCTTTGAGCTGGACACACTGAAGCAATCCAGCTGTGGTCAGGTAACAGCTGGAGGGCCCCTGCCAGGGGCAATTTCACATTAAGCAGTAACCACATGTCACCCACATTCCTAGTGATGGAGCCAAAGCAGGACCAGCCATAGGGCTGTCAGGAGGGCACAGGCAGGAGTGTCCTTTGTTAATGAACACAGGATGCATTTTTATAGACTTCCCAGAATAGCTTAATGAGTTTCGGCTATCTGGGAGCCCCAGCTCAGGTAAAAGTTACCTGAATCCATTCTGAGGCATGATGATGCTTCTGCCAGCATATCTCCATGGCAGTTTCCCAGTAGAAAGCCATAGTAAGAGTCTGTCCTCCTACCCCTACTGAGTCACCCCCTTTGCTCAGACAAGGCTGGTTGTGTGGTCTTAGAAGAACAAACATAGGGAAAGGAGGAAGACTTGATTTTATCAGTTTTTGAAAAAATTATTGAAGCAGCTTCATAACAGTGAGAAACCTACACCAGGGCAGGAACACAAGCTGCACTCCTTGACATGGAACTGCTCCTGTGGGCATGACTTGGCAAGACCAAATTTCTTGCTGAGGAAATACAAGATGTTCATCTCCATGCCCACAACTTTGTGGTGACTGTTTTGTACCACAGCTTACTGTTGTGATTCACTGAGTTTCAGCCTTATTCACAGCTATTTGAGCAGCAAAAAGCAGGCAGGAACACTGACCTTCAGCACCAGAGAGAATGTACACAGCTTGCACCTGGAAGTAATAAACTGGCATTATGTGATCTGGTGGGAATAGGAAGAAGCAAAACAGGGATGCCACTTGTGTTGTTCTTCCTTTGTAAAAAGAACAGCTTCAGGGGTGGGGTTTTGTCTGCTTTTAGACTTTTGCCCTAAATTCACACTTCGAAGGACAGGAAGTAATATACAGTAATGTACAGGTAGTAATATATTCAGTGTTCGTGGATATTCAGTTTTCATATTACAACATTTCTTTTATTCCTAAGAAAGCACATAGATTTCAACTTAGCATCATTTGGTTGGCAAAGGGGAAAGTTAAAAATACATTTTGGTTCCATGTTGGTTTTGATCTAAGTTTGAGAGTTAAGCATAAGTCACCCTGTCTATTCATGGCATAAGAACATGGTGATTTCCGTAGGTATCTTAATCATCAAAACCAATTAAAATATTAGGATGATGGGCTGAATTCATAAATAAAATAATCACTGAATAACAGCTCAATGCCCAATTGGAAGAGCAGCCCCAATGCCAGCACCTCTCACCAGTCAAGAGGCATGCCAGGGAAGGATCCACCCAGCTCTGCACTTTCATTTTATTGTCATGGTACTTGCACTTAAAAATTAATTCCTTGTGTAAATTAACGAGGTAGGAGATAACATGTTACATAACTTACCAGTAATTTCCAGATGGACATTTCCATTTAGTGACCACTGCCATTCACACAACTTTCTGTGGCAGTTATTTGGGCCTCCTTGGGCTTGGAAGCTTCTGGGAGAGATCCAGGAAACTGAGAGCAGTTGGTACGCAGGGGGACAGGGCTCCGAGGAGGAGCTCATGTCACCTTATCAAGGAAACTTGTGTTTGAAGTCTTCAAAAAACTTTTGAAGTTCAGGACATTTTTATTGCTCGTCCAAAGTATAACTTAAAAATTTGGAGACAAGCTCCTGTAAAAGTTCCAGAGGTTGAAGTGAAAACTTGCATTCTGGGGGGGTAGGTTAAATACATTTGTAAACTATACTGCACTATTTCCTTCTTCCTTTTAACACTTACAGATCACTGGAATGTTATACCTAACATGTATGTGCATTGTAAATATTACAAATTCCTATATTAGTGCCAACAATTAAATGACACAAAATGTAATCTAAGGTGCTCAGTACTATATGAAGTCTAAGTGAATAACTAAGCAGTTTGCAAAGAAAATTCATATTATATATATTTATAGAAAAAAATAATGATAATTACAGAATCTATTTCTTCATTTTCAGATTTTGGACTGATTCATATTTGGATGGGATAGACAAATGAAATATGAACTTACTCCACATTTATAAGAGTATAGTGAATATTTATATTTTAGAGGAAAAGAATATATTTAATAAAGTCATTTATTGGATTTTTGTTAGGTGAGCTTACTTTGTATCCAGACAAACTATCTGGAAGGCTGTCCTTTGGTTTTGGGCTGGAAGAAATACATTTAAACTTCAGTGCTTCTGTTAAGAATTCTGTTACTTGAAAGAACTGTTAATTGCATTGGTGGAACAAATTAAAAACTTTAAAAAAAAAACAAACAACTGAAATCCCACAGGGATGTTTTAGGGCAGGTCATTCAGATATCTCTGCTGAAGTTGCAATGTTTTCTCTGTTGCTTATACTGGACTAGGTGGTAACAGAAGACTTATAAAAAAATTAAGAAAAAGCAGAAATTTCTGCTCAAGCTTCTGCATCCAAGGACTGAGGCCAACATGTGCCTTTTTTCTCTTATGAATGGTTATGGGAAAAGAGATTTTTTTTCTCCTTTGATTTAATTCTTAAGTTAATGGCCCAAATAGAAAAGCTAACTGTGGGAATGTAAGCCTTTTCTTTCAGTCTGACCCAAGTTATGACAAAAGAGCCTCATGGAAAGCCTAAAAAGGGATATTCCAGAGTTGCATCTTTTCACAAAATAATGACTATAAATGGAATGGTCTTATCAGAAAGTTTGTATAGCAGCTTCATCATGAGAAGGACTGGGATACATATTGGAGCAAAAATGTTATTGGAAAAATGTGATCTAAAGTGTTTGTTAAAAAAATAAAATAAAGCTGATCTGATTGTGTTCAGAAAATCATACTGGTGTTTTTAATAGTCCTGCCCTTCAAATGGAACCAGCATCTTTCTTAAGGTACTTCAGAAATCAGAACAAGACTCTTGACATGCTACCAAGCAAATCACCACTACAAACACCATTATAATTTGCAAATTTTGCAAATAATTTTTGCAAATAACAAGTGTTTTCGTTCTGCAGAATATTACAATTTCTTCCTCCCACATGGCAGTATACTCCATCCAGCACTTTGCATTGGAAAGCTCAGCTCATTTGATGGGGAAATTGATCTGATTTCCACCCAAAAGGATTCTCAGTGTCCTCTTACCCATGCTTAAAAGTTAATTGAAGCTTCTTTGGTTTCAATGGAAGCAGAATCATAGCCTAAAGAAATTATGTGCTCTAGATCATTACACTGCCATTGATTTCTAAATTTATGTTATTTTCCATAAAAGTCAAACTGGCAAATCGATAACTAACTATTTACTGAGTCTATTTACAATATAGAGAGACCATTAATACAGTATATAATACATATTTTTATATATACACATACTGTGTATATTATGGACACTTTTGAATTCAGTGGTGTCTTTGATTTTGAAGAGCAGATAATAATATGCTTGCAAAATTTTGAGAAACTCAGCCTGCTTGCTATAAGTGAACCCCCAGACTAACCAGGGCAAAAATTTAATTTAAAAGAATGAGGGGAAAAACATTTTAAGTATTTAACAAAGATGATCACCTCCTGTTGAACATAATCACCTGCTTTTCCCACATGGGATTAGCTTTTCATTTTTTTTCCTTCATCAGAATTTCCATGCTTGTGTAAATAATTAGAGGCATTAGGAAACAAATTTAGAAAACAAATTCCAAGGGAGAACTGTGAAGTGGGACAAAGAAGTCTGTGAATTTGGACAAGCATTAGTACCAAAGCTAAGTTCTGTGATAGCCCAGTGATATTAATCATGTAATTGCTGTAATATTACAAGTAATCATATCACTAAGTAATTGCAACCACATCAGTGCTGTCTTACCCCAGTCCTGTGGGGAATATAAGCACATAACATGGATGGATGATGTGCTTCTACATATAATACATAATGTTATTATATATGCTCTGTTATGTTATGTGCTTTTTATATAGGACGGATGGGTTATGGGTAAGCCAGAAATGGGTACTGGTGAATATGACTTACATCCCGACTTGCAAAAAACATGAAAGCCAGTGCCCAAAACAACACAGACTGGATTTGAGGATCAGCAGCCACAAACAAGAAAATAATTTGAAGTTCAGAGGCAAAGGATGATGTTACATTCTGCATCACTTAAGTGACAGCACATCAGCTGAGCTGCAAGAACTCTCAATGTGGGGTTTTGGAACTATGACAGATGTAAAATAATTTGGTTTAGTGCTGTTACACTGGACCAGGTCAAATTATTGCCTGCTTTTTTGTAGGTTAAGAGCATGGACAGGGACAGTTATCACAGCTCAAATGGGGCACAGCGCTATTAAGCCACAATAATAAAACAGCTACCACTTGCACTAAAAAGCCACCAACACAAAGAGCAAATGAGACATGGGTAGCAGTGTATTAGTTCTGCACTGGGAATCGTGCAAAAAACAATACATCAAAATGCTTATGTTTCTCTAACTGCTTTCTTGCTGATTATTTCAGGCCAGCCTTTGAGTCTACAGAATTAATTAAACCAATAACCATTGAGTTCTACTTGAAGTACAAGAAAACCAGTTCAAAGTATTAATTACTTTCCCGAAGGTATTTTCTTTGCTCATGGCAGCTAGCCTCAAGGATTTACGAAACATAGAGCTTCTGTACTTTTACTTATCAACTTATGTATAATTATTAACTACAAAGTTTTTCTAATTACAAATATATAAACTTCCCAAAATTAAGTAGAAAATATAACTTTCAGTGGCTTGCTTTAGTATTCAGACACAAAACTATTAGCATTCAGGCTGAAGAGATAAGGCTACAGCTTACAGCTTTCCTCTCTCTGGAAGTAGAGACTTTCTTGATTCACTGTAAGATGTTAAGAAAGTTTAATGTCTTGATTACTTTCTTGTTTCCTATATTGAATGCAAAGAAATGTGAGCCATACACAGTAATCATTACATTGGAGCAATTTTGTGTGTGCACTTATTAAATGATTATTTAAATATATCTCTTCATTGCATTTCTATTTTACCAAATCACTACAACTGGGATGCTGTGGATGTGTGGCATTCTGCAGACAAATGTAATCCATCTTACAAATAGTTATGTTTGTCCTGGGCTTAGATGCACATAGTACTCACTAGAGCCCATGTTCACAGCAGAACAACTTCAGAGCTCTCCTACTGCAGCTCAGTTAAACCAAGTACACACCCAGCCAGAAAAGGTCTTGGAGAGTGCAGGACAATGGTAAACTTAGGAACAAAGGAACAGAACAGTTTAATTCCAGGTCCTGTTAGACATGAAAAACCTCCTTAGGGCTCAGCTTTACACCAAATAGAATTAAGCAAACAATAATGTCACAAAATCAGGAAGGCTCTTTAGAGAAAGCAGATTTTACAGTATTAAGTCAAGCCTCCACATGGTTTAGTTTGATTATTTTTCCACATTATGTTTCATTTTTATTTGTATTGCTTAATTTATTTCCCTACCAGGATAACATAGCAAACAATAGCCCTGCATCTCATTAAAACTGATAGTTTTAATTCCATTGGTTTATATGATAAAGAGGAAATCCTTAATACAGAAAGCTTAGTAGGAACTCCTCATCTCAACAAAGTACTAATTTAATAATTACATTAATCCCAGCCAGGTACATGCCAGAGACTTAAACAAACTGAGGCCAAATTAAGTATTTTACTGTATTTGCAACACAGCTAGAAACTCTTTTTTCCCCTTACATTTCAGCATAGCACACCAGCTCTTTTCCAGCTCTCACCTTCCTCATTACCACTATTGCTTTGATTTTCTCCTCTTCCAGAAAAAGAAATCTAAGACCTCTCCTTAGGAAAAGATATTTTCCTAAGGTGTGTTACAAAGAGCATGCAGGAAATTATACCAAAAATTCAGCTTGTAAAACAAAGAAACTTTCTTTAATGGGACCTTGTATCAAGTTTCAAGCCATGCTTTTTTTCTTCCTTATGTTACAACACAGAGATAATTATGATTCAAATTCTGATTATGTTTGTTTTCACCTGCAGAATAGGAACTGTTCTTAATTGGTGTATAAAATGTTAATGGTCAATGCTGTAAACTGCTGTTTATACAAGAGCAAGCAGTAGTCAAGTAGAATAGAGACTTCACACAAAAAGGTAAAACAAAGTAGTAGTTATCAAAATTAAGTATGTGGGGGGTTTTATTCATACAAAAACCAAATACACTGGTTGAAAAATATACAAAGCTTTATAAACCAAGTCAAGCTATAGTCCTTTTATCAAACATAATAAATACACATATAAAATACAATCTCTTTTCATGTGAATTAAAAAAAAAATAAAAACTTGCAGTATAAAAATTTTCCAAGCTTGGTCCTGTGCTTGAAGAATGAGTCTATATAATTACACTCACCAAAGTGTGCAGATCTGTGTGTGCATTGAGCAGTATAAGGCTTCTCTAGTCACAAGTGCTCTGTCTCCACAGCTCCTGGGAAGGTGTGAATAGAATCCACACAGTGCTTCTACTTGCCAGTCTTCTCCAAAACCCATTCAATCACCTGGGCAAATAAATGAGAAAGCAAACAATTTACATAACTCCTGGGATTGAAAGCAAATTAAGAAAATCTCGCAGACTTTATCAAGTCTTTCTTTAGTCCTTTGTCATCATCTGTGTGGTATTTACCATACAGGATTTAAAAGCAAATTACTCAAGAGGAGAAAGTGTTGTTAATAAACAGAGCAGAAACAGCATTGCCCTAGAATTGTATTTAATCTTACAAAATGCTTTGTCTTTAGGAAAAGGCATTTTTAGAACCCCAGAATTTAAATATTTCCCCCTATTCTTCCCATATACCAGGAGGAAGGTGCACATAATGCCATACAGCTCATGCTTCCAGCAGTAAAAGTTCCTAATGCCAGAGAAGAAAGAATAAAGGATAATTTGTGCACTGCTGCATCTACCACCATTATCACTGCTGCTTTCCAAACAGGGCAGTTGTTCAGACCACTGAGTAGTCCTTGGCAATTATATTTTTGTGAAGTAATTTCAAAATACTCTCTAATACAGGGAGATGTAAGCAGTTTAGGAGAACACCAATTTTAGTATCTTTTGCCAACAGCAAACATACAAAAAACTACCAATTTTCTGCCCAGAGAAAGATGGAGGTGAGAAGCAGTGTATTAGCACAACAGCCCAGTTCAACACCAAACATCAAAACCCACAGTTTTTGAAACCTTATCATCCATACAAAGCAATCCACAAAGGAATACAGCACAGAACACAGCAAATACTGCTCTCATAAAGTAAATTCTGTGGGAATCTAGCACTTTCTTGAGACTGTGTTCTGTTACTTACCTACTTCATTTCAAATTCTACCACTTAATTTATGGTTATGAAAACTGTACTGTAGTTATGTATGACACTTTTTTCCCCTTTTTTTTCCCCTCCAAATCATGGAGTCACTTCAGTGTATGTCTCAGAACTTAAATCAGAGTTACTTAATTTCTGGAGGAAAACTTACTTCTGTCATTTGCTCTGTGCTGCTGTTCATGTAAGTCCCACGATAAACACAAATAACCCAACCTGATATCCCTTGTGCTTACAGTTACTCACAAGCCTAAAATTACTGATTTTCATTGCTTCCTGTAAAAAACTGATTTCCTTTTATAGAGCTTTATTACTTCCTAACCTTTGAAATATTATTTCCTTCAACACAATGGAAGAAGAATTCCCTAACAATCCTAAAATTAGAGAAAAATCTCATCTCTCTCTTTTTTTTTTCCCCAGTGATGTAGAAACATTTATTGTCTTCATTTCCATTTCTCACTGTGGCCCATCATCTCAGCAGCTGTAACTAAAATACCATCCAAAACCTAGAAATTTTGGCTAGGGTCTACTGACTGGGAGAGAGTTTGTGTGAGATCAGAGTGAAACAAGACCCACAGCCAAGGGTATGCACCTCTCCATCTCTTAAAGCTGTGGACTAAACCATCCTGTGGCCAAGGTGCCTTGGCTATGTACAGGAACAGATAAACACATGGTCTTACCTGTTTAGCATTGCTATTTGCTGTTTTCTTCATTTCATCGAGAAGTCCCCTAGAAGTTTTAAGGTCCTAAATATGAAACAAAAAACCCACAGAAGTCAGCAAACTCATATGGTCACTCTAATTTGGGTTATAAAAGCCCTAATAACCAGGGTGGTGTTACTTTTATCACCTTGTTCAGGAGAATTATTTGACTTTGCTTTTTTAATAAAAAAGGGAAAATAATTTAAATCTATTCCAATGGGTTGCAGGTTGTCTTACAGCAGTTCAAACCTAGTACCCAATTATGACTGAGTCTTCCCAACCTTCTGTACATTTCTGCAAAATTTCCAGAACTTTTTTTCTTCAGTGACATTCAAAGTTCTTACAAGTCTTAACTGAAATCCTGTTTCTATATAAACATGGAACTTGGCTGTGAGCTTAACCTCTAATACAGAGTTCTTGGCAAAGAACAGAGAAGCAGACATCAGAAAAGAAAATCAGTGCAGAAAAGAGAAAAATGTAGAATGGCTTTTCTGTTTTGAAGTCCATTTAATGAGTCCAACCTAATCCACTCTTTTAAACAAAGCAAGAACAAAACTTTGCCTGAAGAGAAAGAAAATTCATTTACTGCTTGTCTCCAGAGGAAAATGATACCTATGTTACCATGCTTTTGAATTATGCAGCACACAAAATGATCCAAAGGACTCCCACAGATTTGGAGCTGCAAGACAGTCCAGGAGAACAAAATCCTGTGTTAAAACCTCTCTCCAGGAAGGACAGGATCACTGCCCTATTCTTCCTTTTCCTTTTCTACTTGGAATGGAACCACAAACCCTGATTTGCTCTACTCACACACTCCTCCACGCAGCCCTTTCTCATTTTGGATAGGAGATCATCTTCCTTCAGGGCATATTTCTGGGAGCACTTACAGAATAACTGCACAACTTTGTTCCAGTTATTTAAGAAGTTGGTGCTTATCAGCAAGATGTTCTGATTGTGTAAGCATCCAGTCCTGTTCAACATCCATTTAGCTTAAAGCACCATTACTGAAGTTGACTAAACTGAGCTGGTTCACCCTTAGTGCTAGGTTAAACACATGCAAATGAACAGAACAGTAGCTCAGTTTGTAAGCAAGAGCTTTTAATCACTCCATAGTAATTAAGTCAATTTTGTGCTCAGACCAAGTAACATAGGCTTCAGCACTGACTCATTCTCCTAGCTATTGTGGAAAGAACTCTCATCTCCCCCTAAACATGAGGTTGATGCAATTCTACAGGGTGCTGCTGAGCCAGTATGTGAGATAATAAAGCACATTATGTCATGGAACTACAATTTCTGAGTCAGTTCTGTAAGGTACTGATTGAGCCAACAACCTTAGAACAAGGGGAAAGCTGAGCTGTCACAGCTACAGCTGGGAGATACTCTATTGCTTTCTTAGCTGTTGCAGCTCTAAGAGTGACTTGACCTAACAGGCCCATGCTTTAGCATATTATTTCACTGTGTATAAAATGCTACTGGTTTAGGTTTTAAAACAAGCAAACCCCACCAAAATATATTGTAAAACTACTTTCTGCATTTGACAAATCCAAAGGTTTCTCCACACAATCTTCACATTACTAACACACCACTGAGAAATATTAGCTTAATCAACTCTGAATATCCCACACGCTATCTCAAATTTTATTCAGGAGTGGCTTCACTTAACCAAGAATGAAGAACTGTGTGTCTTCCAGTTACCTTTAAGTAGAATTTTGATATCTCAAATAGATGCTGGCTGCATGATGCAAAGCACTTATGATCCTCTGCAATTCCATGTTTTTGAAGAGTCTTAGCAACCACCTCCTTCAGCATCTTGGAAACAGAAGAAACACACTCAGAAGTTCATCCCAACTATTGACACAAAAAATTGTCCAAGGGAAGCAAAAAAACCCAAAACAGAAAACATTTTGTGATCTTGCCTGTCTTTAATCTATTGCCAAAGGCAAACAGCTCACTGGCTGAATTTGAGCAGAGTTATTTAACAATCTATTTCCATTTCCTTCATTTGAAAAAATTTAAGAAAATGCTTATAATGTGTCAAGGATCAGTGAATATTCACATGGAGCTTGGAAGATAAAAAAAAGAAATCAATATAATCTTGGGGTTTTTTTTTCTCAAAATATATATAAAAAGAGCACTTTTTGCTATACTGATATTCCCTTGTTTGATGCATACATATTTAATAATAAAAAAATAAAATCTGACACTAAAGTCTCATTAGAAAATTTCTTCTGACATTCTTTATATCAGATGTTTAAACTCTGCTGGAGGCCTGAATCAGTCACATCAACATATGCTTCCTTGGACCATTCTAACTTGTCTTTGACGGTACATTAACATTCTTGCAGTATTCTCCTTGTACCCTGGCATTAATTTAAAATTAGTATCAGCAAGCCAGAAACTGTTTAGTGTATTGTATTTTAGAAGAGGCATTCCTGATATGCACACCTATTAATTAAATATTATTCCACCAAATTATCTAACAGCTATCTCATTTAATGGATTTACAGAACTACTGGAATCTCTTTATTCTCAGAAGTCTG
The DNA here is from genome assembly GCA_013397095.1 of Sterrhoptilus dennistouni. NCBI lineage: Eukaryota > Metazoa > Chordata > Aves > Passeriformes > Zosteropidae > Sterrhoptilus > Sterrhoptilus dennistouni. The sequence continues at coordinate 352,180 of VWZU01011313.1, forward strand.
TTCCTCCACAATGCCTTTGGCCATTCCAGCACATATATCTCTTTGTGTGTTTAGGTTTTATATTAATAATCTGTATTTCATTATTCCTACTAATTGATATTCATTTCCACCTTTTTTTATTCCTCGTTGTTATCTCTTGCAGCCTAAATTCCCTGGGAATGATAAAATTTCCTTTACACACTTTTTCAGTCTTTGCTTCTCCAGCAGTCTCCTCAGTGCCTTCAGGATACACATGCACAAGTGAACAGAACGAAATTCAATAACAAATAGGAAGATAGTTCACCTTGAGTTAAAAAATTTTTACAAATCAAGTCCCACAGAAAGAAGTTAAACAGCTGCTTCATCACTAAAGAGAACAAAGTAGATTTTTACCCTTGTGTGTTTCTGGGATCTGGATTCCTTCTCTGGCTTTGAGGCCTCAGGCTCTGCAGCTGAGCCAGCCCTGGTGGCAGCTCTGGGAGCTTGGCCGGGTGGTTTTGATGGTGCTGCAGTCACAGAAACGGATCTCTCAGAGCGTTTCCTCGTCACAGCAACTGCACAGTGGCTCCTGCTGCTTCCACTTGCCTGAGACAGGAGGGAGTCTGTACTCTCAGATTTGGTAAGCCTAGAAAGAATAATAATAATAAAAAAACCCAATAAAAATAACTTTCAGGTTTTGTACCGACTCTTTAAGTGCCACTGTTTCTGCTATAGAGGTTGCTGCTGTAGAGCAGTAAGCACTGAGCATTCCTGCAAACATCTGAAAACAGCAGACAGGAAGACAGGATTCTAGTCTGTAAATTTTTTTGTATTAGAAGAACACTCTGCTGACTGGATTGGGCTCTGATACATAGACCCACTGCACCTCTGATTAAAAAGATCTAGAAACAAATTTAAGAAATCAGGCAACTAAGAAAATAAAACTCTTGGGAAGAGAATTGGCCTCCAATCTTACAATATAACAGAACTTCTTGAAACTTTCTAATTTCTTTTGGCCCTATAGGAATGTCACAACTCATCTTTAACTGCAGGAAGTTGTACATTATAGTTCTATGGGAACACTGTAATCCTTGATCCTTCAACTGTAAGAGCATTAGTAATTCCAAACTCCAATTTACAAAATGTTAAGTATAATCACATCATCTTTTCTAACTATTCAGTAAGCTGCAAAAAGATACACGTATTTCTAAAACCAGACCTCTGTTAAAGGCTTATTGTGATTAGAATGCAAGGGGTATCAAACTGAAATAAGGACGAATTGAAGCATTACAGTAAAAAAGGGAATTTGGAAATAGTGTTACCTAGCAGTTATTTTCCAGTGACAGAGCTTGCATCTTCAGAGTGAGGACAAGGTACAAAGGGAAATCTTAAAAACTAAACTTCCAGAAAAGACTTTAATAAACAAGGCTGACAATAAGATTGAATTTTGGTAGGTCACCTTATGCCAGCAGTCTTTTGGATTAGAAATTCAATTATTCTGTTTGTACAATCCTTGGCTTTCTAAACCTTTAGTTGTTTATTCATAGTGCAGGAGCACTGACTGTTTCAGTCCTAGATGAGGTTATCTGTCACCTTTTCAAAGGCACTTGAGACTGCAAGATATAGCCCCAAATCTGTTAAATGAAGTGTGCCTGTGCTGCATGGTTTTGATTAATCTAATGCTATCGATGAGAGATCACACTCAAGGAAAAAAATGAACCTACAGAAGAGGATTAAACAACTAGAACATTTGTCTAGATAGCTTCACTGAAACATTTTGAGATGAAAGAAAAGATGCAGTTCACAAGAGACTACAAAACCATTTCACGCTAAAGATGCATTTTATTCAGTGCATTACCTTTTCTTGGGATAAAAGTAATCCAGGTCTTTTGATCTGCATTTTAGCCTTGATGTCTCTGTTTTGAATTCACTTTGTAAAGACTCTCCATCAGGGACACTTCCAGGCTCTGACAAGACTGCAGGAGATGGGAGAGGACTCAAGACAAGTGGCACAGGGCAGCACTCCTTGGTGCAAGTAGTCTGAGTTTCATAGCGAATAAGACGAGTTTGAAGTTCAGCATATCCCACATCTCTCTCCAAGGCTCTTCTGTTATCTAGACAATATCTAAAATTGAAATTGGGTGAGAAACCTGTGAGAGAAAGTCTCTGTTTTATTACAATCAGAAAAACTTAATTTTGATAGTCATGTGAACTCCAAAACTTTTTGTTTGTTTGAAGTGATGTATTGTTCTGAAAGACAACTTTTAACAGCCCAGTAAATTAATACATACCTGATGGATTTTGCTATACTCAAGTCCAACTCCAACAAAGAAGCTGAATTATAGATTATTTGTAACTCTTTACCCTGTTCTTATAAGATTTCCAGGGACATTATAAGATTTTTTTCCTTGAACAGTCTCTTTGAAATGCAACTTATAGCTTTGAGATAAACACTGCTGTATGAGAGATTCACATTTTTAAGTACTAAAAAAAAAAAGTATCACTGAACAAGCACAAGCTTCCTATTGACAACAGTGAATAAGTGGTTTAATCAACCAAATCAAGAGAAAAAACTGTATTAACTACTGTGGGGCCGAAAGATAACAAATTAACAATGTTAACTCATTGAAACATACACAGGAGATAACACAAAATGCATCTTAACTACTTTTCTCTGGTGTAAATGATTTCCAAGATTCCTTGCAAGAGAACAGTGTTTCATCACTACTTACTGCAGTGCAGGGAAATCCTGTAACAGTAAATTCTGTATTATTTCAGCCTCTTTGTTACAAATTGTTCTGAGCAGTGTGAGATATTGCTCAGCCCGCCCTTCAAACTGCTCAGCAATGTTTCCTACTCTTAGGGAATCCAAGACACATTCTTTACTTTTATCTCATAACATGGAGTCATGTTAAATTGCTAGTTCTGGTGTTTCCATTTTCTTTAGAGTATTTTCATATTCAGGGAGAAATTAATTTTTCTAGTAACTGCTTGATGAATCCATTTCTACAGTTGAGGAAGACTTTCCACTGGACAAATTCATTATCTGATAAGAGAGTAAGTTGTCTTAACTTAAAAATTTCAAGGTATTTAATTTTTCTTATTTATATTCTCATCCCCTGAGTAGTCACACACCCAACAAAGATAAAAGAGTAAAATTGTCATTTTACTCACTGCTTTAATGGCAATTGCTTTCTCTTTGCAAAACAGCATGCAAGTATCTGGCACATGCTCACTACACCAAAAGTTTGATTTAATCACAAACAGGAACAGCCTCACATTCACAAGTCCTGGTCTTCATGGGGGCTTCAGCCACTCCAATAATCTGTTAGAGGACCAATCCATAGGGCAGAGGCAATCCAGGAGGTTGAGAGGTGGCCCTGTGCCAACCTTATGAGGCCAAGTGCAAAGTCCTGCACCTGGGTGAGGGCAATGCCAGCACAAACACAGACTGAGTGAAAAATTAATTAAGAGCAGCTCTGGGGAAGAAGATGTGGGATGCTGGTGTTCCTGCCCACGGCATGGAGGCTGCAACTAGATGATCTTTAAGATCCCTTCCAACTCAAACCATCCTATGGTAACTGCTACTCCTTGTTTTTTGACAAGACTTTAGCTCCAAATATAAATACAGCAGCTGGGCAGATGACAACTGCATAGTCCTAAACACATCTGCCCCATAACCACACTATTCTTGTTACAGTACGTTCTGGTCATACGCTACCTCTCACTCTACTGCTTCCCTCCCATACTGCTAAGCACATTGCTCCTGAAATATTAAATTGCCAGGATCTTCCTCCTCTCCACAATACCCAGGTCTCCCTCTGGTCTGTATCTGTCATATTTTGCTAGGAGAAGAGGCAGCACAAGCTCTGCTGTGCCTAATTTGAAATCTCAGGCACAGTCCTTGCTGAGGTCAGGCAGGGCAGCAAGATACCACATAGCAACGGACAACAGAAGTGGTTTCTTCTCACACCTGCCATATGCATTTCTACTTTTCTACCCACTTCTACCCTCTCTGCGCCAGTTATTACAAATCTAAAAAGGCTAACAGGCTCATGAGTTATCATTTAGAAAAACAGATAACTAAACAGATAAGAGTGCTTCACTGCTCTAGAGAACCTGGCTAAAATTACCAGGTTTAATTAGATATTAAACACAGGCTTAACCAAACTATTTGTAAAATTGATAGGAAAAAAATACCAGCAGCATTGTTAGTCACGTTCTGATAATCTGAAAATGTGATTTTAGGAGGCAGCAGAAGTTTGCACAAAAACTGAACTAACTATGCTTGGTATCCACTGCATTTCTTAACAGATACTGCGCTAAGACTGTCTGTATGGAAGAGTTATGCTTAATTATCTACTCCAGCATTCCTATAGCCTTTTTCCTTTTCTCCTCAATGTCAATATTTGTATTTTTCTAAACTATTTTATACAGCTACATGATGTGACAGATTGCCCATTTGTTTGCTTTGACAAATAACTATTGCTGGCTGAGATTAACTAACAGTCCCAACCATATGGATTGTTTTGAATGTTGTTACTACTAACACTTGCCTGCTGGTGTTTTCAGGTTCCCTGAACATACAGGTAGCAACATCACATCAGGTCTCATTAAACCTTTTGATTATTAGTCTGAAAGTGTCTACAATTAAATATCAAAGCAGAAACTATGTATGTACTTAAAGCATGTGGTTCCCTAGAAACTTGATATGTACTAATGAATCCTAATTCCCTGGCCATTTTTAGTTCTGAATTAGAATTTTCAGGGGCACTGAGAGTAGATAGAGCAGCACAACTGAGAAAAAAAGACCTTCAACGTTTTTACATTACCATCAAGGCAGGAATGTTGCAATTTAAACCAGTGACATTTAAACCATAATTAACCTACCCTTAACATGTTGTTTGAAACATTTCTAATTATATCTAGACTGGAAACGAAAAAATAAATCTGGGAAAAGAAGCCAGGAAACTTACTCAAGTCCATGATAATGGTATCTAGTTGCTTTTTCAAAAGGCAAACCTCTGAGTTTTCGAGGAGTAAGCTCTCGTGTCAAAAGAAATGCATTTTCACTGAAAGGAGAAAAATAAAGATCTGTTTTAACCAGCTACCATCAGGATAAATTATACTTCAAAAAATCAGAAACAAATGCCTTAACATAGGAAGACTAAAACAGCATGTCTTGCAGCTAAGCCCCTAGGATAAAACATCAATGGAAAATTAAATCTGTATTGAAGTGAGAATTTAAGTTCAACTAACTCCTACTGAGCTGTTATTGTTACAGAAGCTCTTAGACATTTCTTAGACAGTTAAGGTCACTGCTCCAAAATATTTACCAATAAAACTAGGCAAGTATCACAATGTCACAATGGGACACCTGAGTAGTAGAATGAACTGAGAGGAAGTGGAAAGTGACCTCCCATTTCTCATCATGCACTGTAAGTAGTGAATTCCTTCCCTTTAGCTTTAAGTTGTTGCCTCACCCAACACTCATCTTTCTCAGACTTCAGAACTAATGGCTTGTTTCCTGGGATATTTCAATTCCAGCTAGTAACTCCCTGCAGCTAAATCATATGAATGTACTTGTTTGAAGGTATTTCAACAGAATAAGGCATAACAAGGTAGATAGAAAGATCTTGCTGCCAGATCTCAACATACCCTGACATTTATCTCTAAAGAAAGGAAAAGACAAAAGCAAGATGTAACAGAATCTGAAACTGACACATTGCTTCAAATTTTATTTATATAGAACTGCCTCTGCACCATTTCCACTGGAATAATCTGAGAAAAACATCCAGGAAAGATGTAATACTGAATCCAGCAAGATGATAATTTGGAAGGACTGTCAGCTTAAACTGTAATCTATCAAACTTCTATCTAAGCTGAAACACGGAATACAAGTGAGCATACTTTTAATTCACTAGCCTCTATCAAAAATCTCCTCAATCACTCTGTTGGTCAGGAAGATCCTTGGGTCTGTATTCACTGTCCTTGATCACCTACTGTGCAAAGCTCCTCATCATTCCAGAGAATTCAGTCAGAGCATCTTCTAGGGGAGTGAGCAGCTCCAAGTACAGTGTTCCTTCTGCTGGACTCAATTCAAATTCAGATCTCGCTCCTTTGTACCTCAAAGCAAGTAATTCAAAACATTCAAGGTATTCTATGCTATAGTGCTTCTCTGGAGGCTTTGGGGAAAAAAAAAATCAAAGACTAAAAAAAACCAGATCTTTGTAGTGAAAAATTATTCACTTGTTTTCCACACAACTGGTTGTTGGAAGGGAAATTTTTTAGCCGAATTTCTTAATCTTCTGTACTCATTAACAACCCAGTAGGAGATTCTAAATCTCTACTGCATATTTTCTAATTTGATTGAATTCTCTGCTCAGAACATACTAAGTTTAGTTTCAAAGCTTCAGTAACTATTTCACAGAAGTCTCAAAAATCCTACAGAAAATCCAAAATACTACAGAACCTTTCCTTCTCACAAGCACTCTTATTACATATAATGAAGTCTGGAAAAGGATCAAGGGCTGTATCTAATAACTGCATCATAGTTTCCATTATTCAATATTAAAAAGGTCAACAAATATAATTGTAGTGATTGCAAAGACTGTCTTGCTTACCTAGCACACACTGCACAAATAGTACAGGCTTTGCTTCTACAAGCACTGACTCTTATAGAGTCTGGCCTTAAATCTAACAGATGTTCAGATCCTGAAAATTACTCCAGTAACTCCATGTATCTATCTTCCTTGCTGAAAAAGCGGAGGTTAATATACTGATACCTACCATCAGACACAGTAAGAATGAATACTTGCAAACCCACCAGAGTACATAAATTTCCTTCAAGAAGCACTTTACCACATAAAAAGCATGACAGGAGACAAACACAGCTAAATCGGCTCAGCTATTTCCTTTTCTTATTTTGTCTTCCCACCTAAACTCCCCTCCACTGCAAGAAATCACATCCAAAAAATTAAAGCTCTGCCACAGTAGCTTCCGCCTTACTAGAAATACTCTTTTGGAAATGGACACACAGGGCAGCAGCAGCTTGGCAGGGCTCTACCAGTAACACATTTGTGCTTCAGGTGATTATTTTGATATTTAAATGCCTAGGACCAAGATCACCATCTCCAGCCATTTCAGATTCTGAAAGAACTAAACAGCAATGCTGACTGGAGACCAAAACAGTTGATTTCACTGGCAGGAACGTGATGTAAGCATGTCACAAATTATAAACTCAAATCCAGTCAGGCCATTCTGTGACTCCCATTCCACCCTTATCAACACTGAGTGTGGTCCTCAGTGTGTTTATCCTGCTGCTCATACCGCTTGGGAACGTGGAGAGGCTGCAGATCCCCCACGGGCAGCCCCTCCGGGGTGAAAAACTTGAGCAGCTCTTTAGCATCCAGCAAGGTCAGCGACTCCCGCTGGCCGTCTTTGTGTCCCAGCAACTTCTCTGATGAATGCCCAAACAGAGGAACTCTGGAAAAAAGGAAGCAACCAAAGACCAATCTAAGATTATTTTCTTTTCTTTTTTTTTTTTTTTTAATAAACTAATGGTATTTAAAAAGATATTAAGTCATTGCTACTCTGGAGCAATTAAACTAGTACCAAAGTAAAATGAACAAAGTTGCTCCTTGTTAACATTCACACAAATGTTCATGATAATGAACATGGTAATCAGGGCAAATTCTCTAACATTTGACTAAAGAAAGTAATTTCTTCAAGAATTTAGAGCTTAGTTATGAAATATAACATGGGAAGAAGATTATTCACACCTTTTTTTTTCTATTTTAGGACCAAAAAATTGGTTCCCATTAAAAAAAAAAAAAAAACAGGAAAGGAACCATAAAGCCACTACTGCATGCAACCCTCCACTCTTCTTTTAGTGTCTTCAATCAAGAATATCAAAGTTCTCCCTTTTTCTACTGTTAAGCAACACTTTGTACCCTGATGCAAGAAAGATAATCAGTTCAGATTATGAGCAATAAAATAAACACTGACTATGTAACAGAAAGGTCCTTCAGGAAGCTTTTCAACAGCTAATTAAAAGGAAGAACTTTGCCTGTTTGAGAAAAAAAGCCAATAATAATAATGACGATGATGACAATGATAATAATTAATAACAATAACACCAACAATAACAATAATAATAATATTGCCACCATGAGAAAGCTAATGTGAGAATTTATCATATACAGAACTCCAATCTAAGACATGGCCAACTGTGGTACATGAAAGACAGAAACGAGATGGAAGTGACTCAGAAAAGGACAACTGGACACTTGGCTCTGCAGGTCTGTCACCAAGAACATTAACACCATCAAAGACCATTAAGCCATGGAATCACAAAATAAGCTGAGTTGGAAGGAACCACAAGGATCATCGAGTCTAACTCCTGACCCAGCACAACACCATCCCCAAGAGTCACACCAAGTGCCCGAGAGCATCGTCCAAACTCTTCTGGAGCTCTGTCAGGCTGGTGCTGTGACCACTTCCCTGGGGAGCTGTTCCAGTGCCCAACCACCCTCTGGGCAAAGAGTCTTTTTCTAATATCCAACCCAAACAATCATTGACAAGTCTTCTATAAGTGAGAGCTAAACTGAAATCAACAGGCTGTCTTAAGTGACACAAAGATCTATGGGTTTCCCTTGAACAGCACTGAAGGCAAAATATATATTTCAAACACAAAACCAATAGGCTCTTTGAATTCAAAATTACTTGATTTATGGTATTAAGTACTGAGTATTTAGGAAACATGAGGAGATTAGAACACATTGCACATGTTGACAAAAACTACTAAATTATCTCCATTACTTAAGATATGTTGGGAGAAAGAAAAGCTTTTATATGTTTTCCTACTATGGCTACTATTTTCTGAAGGTGCCATTTTCGTAATTTAGTTTTAGAACTATTCTACTTTTAGCTAGCTTCCAGTTGCATTTAGTCAATAAAAATCAAAACAATACTTCTTTAAATACCAAGAATTACACCTTTGGAAACTGACAGAAAAATAGTTTGAGCCTTAAGCAGTATTTTCTTTGAAAAATTATCAACATATGTGAAAACAGTTTACGCAATGGTTATCAACATATAAAGTTTCTCTATATTAAAGTTCTGATTTAATATTAAAGTTCCAGTTCAATGGCTAATCCAAAGAAAATCTCCAGTATTTCATCATTACCTCATTTTTTGTTTGTTTTTTTCAAAGTTTTCCAAATTCTGAAGAACGTGTCTTTCTGGCCACTCCAATGGATTTGGCTCTATTAAATCAGGCTCTGCAAGAAATATATGTAGGATGATGCTAAATAAAGAATCTTATTCCTTAAAGAAACAGATACACTTTATATACAGATATTCCTCAATACATATCTCTGAAAGTATGTAAATAAAATAAAAATAAAAACTATCTGGTGATGCAATCAGAAATGTTTTCTGGACAATTTTTTTTGCCAAGGAAGAAAAAGGAAATAGGGTAATGCAATGGTAATTTCAGTTTGCAAAATAAGCCTAGAAAGTTACTTTACTTTTCCTTCCATGTTTTCCTCTTTCGGTAAACAGACTTTACTCCTTTTACTAAAAGATTGACGACCAGTATGAAAAAAAATGCAAAGAAAATAAACAGTATATTTTGTAAATAAAAATACTTACCACAAGTCACAGTGCATGACCTGGTTTTATTGCAGACCTTCTGTAGAACAGGTTTAGGAACACTAGTGCTGCACAGGTCCAAAAAACAGTCTCTTGTAAGTTTTAATAAGCTTTTAAACTCATTGGTAGAAATAACTGGAGGCTGCTTGGTCAATTCCTTTCTCTCTATAAAAGAAAAAATAAAAGGTACTGCATCTGCTAAGTAACAAAGAACAACAGGAGCCTCCTAAAAACAATTAAACAAGAAAATCCCTACCCAATAACCAGTAACATAAGTAAGTTAACTTGACACTTACTATTATACCAGTAAGACATGGGTGTTTATTCCAAAAACAAGTGAAAAAACAGCAGTTAAAACAGCTGAAGTCACATGTGGTTCATGTTTATACAGCTCTTTAACTTCTAAATATATGCATTTCAGAGTATATCCAGGTTTGAATTCCCCAGAGACAAACACCTGGACTTGCTGAGACCAAAAGTGAAGGGCAGAACTCTTCAGTCTTTAGAGCTGCCACCCACCTGTTTCTACTGCTGTTGCAGGAGTGTGGCTCCAGTGTAACTGAGAGCCTGTTCTGGTCCCTTTGGTCAGAATGTCAAGGGTCAGGTAATTCTGGTATGATTTAGGACAATCAGTGAATCCCAACTGCTCCTACTCAGTCTCTTAATGGAAATGGGTGACCCACTCAAAACACAAGCTCTAAAGCAGGCCCAGCCCCAGGGTTGAAGCAGACAGGAATCTGAGAATGACTGTAAGTCAGCAGCGGGTGTGAGGTGGAAGACAGCACTACTTGGAAACCTTATTTTCTTTAAGCTGCTATTCTGTTCATGATAATATACTTAAATTATCTCCACAGCATGCCATTTTCAGTAAGCCAGCCAATCTCTCTGAACCACTTTTTCTTTTAATTGTGTAAAGACTCAATGAACTTAAGACGGGAAAAAATCAGGGCACTCAAATGTACTTCTCTGCAAAGTCAAAAGCAAAGGAGGATGACCCTTCAAGTTTTTGATTCATTATGAATGATGCATCATGATAAATCTAACAAATCTCCAGTGCATGGTTTTCCTCTGCTGCTTAAGACTTTTCAAAGAAAGAATAAAATTTCAAAAAGCTGAAAAACCCAAACCAGAATTCTAATTTTTGTAGAAGGTAAAGGATTTTGGGGAAATCATCACAGAATTTCATAAAATTATCTCAACTCTATTCTCAAAAATTCAGAGTATTCATGTAACAACCACCAACACTAATCCAGCACTCTCTTTTCCATTATCTGACAGATAATAATGGATGTACTTCAAAGTTTCTTTTTAAATTCCTGCTATTCCTTCACAAAGTGATCAACACACTTAGATTGTTTGACAAAACAGTTTTGTAAGGTGAGCCATCCCATCCAATTTGAAATAAAGACCTTTTAAATACCAGTTTGAGAATTATCAGAGTTTTCATATTACTTACTGAGATACTCCTTCAAGGCAAACACCTGGAGATGAGACCGTTTTGTTTCTCTCTGAACAATCTCCTCTCCACAATAGCATGGCAGAGACTTGATAAAGTCAGAAATATGAAAGCCTGTACAGATTAGGAGAAATTTTTATTACCGATCTCTCTTTGCAGTCATTACTTAATAGAAAATAGAAACTTAGGAAACATAAAAATTTCCTATTCAAAGGAAACAACCAGACTTTCAAATATGCCTAATCATTGAAAAATCAAACAAATTAATTCCAATTGAACACCGGGAGGATAATTTGAAAGAGATGCCTGACTAGTATTTCTGAATATCTGTACCAAACCAGTATAATGACAACACAATTAACATGACTAACATTTAAAGAAGGTAAAAAGAACATAAGTTTGATGCCAGGAAAGAAAGGTTTTCTCCCAACACATGGTCAAGGACTTTCAGTCTTCTGACAGTGTACTAATGGGATTTTAATTAGGATAAATGGCAGAGTAGTCAGTCATATCGCACACAGATTGATTTCAATAATAAGGAATTAAGTGGATAAGATACAGGTCACTGTGCTCCTTTTCTTTGCCAGTGTTATTGAAACAAATACAGGAGTTAGTAGAGCTATCTGGTAGGTGTAGTTGTAACATGACAACTACCCCATGATAAATGGCTGCATTCCTGCTCTTCCCTAGTGGGGCAGTTAGGACAGGAGTTCCAGCCCATACCCCAAACACTCTGCAGTAACATGGACATCAGCAAAAGAACTGAAGGTGGTAACAAAACTCAACTTGTCTACCAGCCTTGCAGTTTTTATTTTAAATCATCACTGGAACAGAATTTTCAAGAGATATTTAACCTAGATTTTTGGCAGGTCAGTCTTTACACCAACAATGCACACTTTCTAAACTTTAAGCTTGCACAAATTTGTTCTGCATTAAAATATTACTTGTATGCCCCTTTACAATAAATGATTTTCAACTAATCTTGATTATGAGAAATGACTGACGATAACTTTGCATAGTCAATTTAAAAAATCTGGTAGCAGTAAATTCTGTGAATAAATAAGCTCTTATTTTTTTATGGATTTAGAAAAATATTGTTAAAACACACAATCATAAAAGATGTAATATTCCTCGTTTTCTCCCTTTTAATACTGACTGGAGTGAATAAAAGAAACTTTACGGAATTTAGTAGCATTTTTCTGCCTTAAGGTGCTCATTAATAAATAAGTGATTACTCTTACCTGACTCTGCTTCTTCTGCTTTTGCCTTTAGCTTTCCATTTACTGCAGCAAGAGTGGCCATCCCATTGATCTGGCCAGCTGAATGAATCAAGGTTGCTTTACATCCTCCAGAGCCATTGCCTTGTAGCAAGAAATAGTATCTGCAAGACTCTCCTTTCAGTTCAATTTCTGGAACTTAACAAATATCAGGACATAACTGTGAAACATCCTCAGAAAAACATCTTTAAAACAAACTATAATCCACCATCAAAATTGTTTCATTTGCTTTCTTCTGTTCTGTGACAAATCTTACAAACCAGCCGCCAATAGAAGTTTTTTGACCAGGCTAAGTAACAGGCAAACCTTTAACTGCCAAAGTTACATTTTTACCATGAAATTATAAAGAAAAGTTTCTGTTCTGCTACTTAAAACCAGGCCTTTTTGCATATGTGCATCAAAATAATGTAAGTATTCAATGGATGAACATACAACGGTAGAAAAGAAGGAAATAGTCTACATACTCTTCCCAAGGACACTGCATTATTCATTAATAAAAGCTTCACTCCCTGCTTTACCCTTGTGCCTGAAGGAAAGATAAAGACATTCTATTTTTAAATACTGGCATACAGCATAGAGTTTTGAAAGTAAATTAATGTGGGACCTGACAGTAACAGTGAAAGGATGGGTTTGCTATCTTTTCACACAGAAAACATTCTATAGCACCTTGGTAGACATAAGCAATCAAGATAATGAATCCTTTTTGATCTACTAACTTTCAGAAGTCAAATATTTTAATTTCCTAAGATATTTGCAGTAATGTCTCAATAATTAATGGGAACTTAACAATTATTAGTATCATAAATTTTTGTAAGCAACAAATAATATATTCTTGTGTTTGTTGAAAATTTGGAGCTGGGACACAGAAGGGAAAAGAGGGGAAACCCCAGTATCTTGACACATAAATTCAGAGAAAGAAAAAAGAACAGGAAAGAAAAAAGATTTCAAAAACGTTGTCATATTGTCCTGTTTCCCATGTCATTAGAAATATATTCCTTCTCCAGTTTATCTTGGCATCTCAAAGCTGATTCCTGATGGGTAAGCTTTTATTTTACATTTTATTCCTAGCATTTATGAACTACCAATACCAAGAATTATACCTTCCCACAGATGGAAGAGATTAAGGATTCAGAAATCTTTAGTACACTCGGATTAGTGGTAGGCACTAAAAAAATCAAGTTTTCAACTAAACAAGAAAATACATTTAAAAAGCCGTCTTTCTCCTCCTCTTATAAATTTTACTCAAGAAGCTTAATAAGAGCCTATTGTGTATTACTGATCACACAGTAGTTAATACTCGCACAAAACCTTTCCACTGGAGCACAGGACAAATATCCTGCAGACACTGAGGATCTTGTGCTCGTTTGACTGCAGCAGTAGCATCTCTCCAATAATACAAATTCTGCTGCTGTGACCAGCTCTACACCCTCTGTACTCTACCACTTCCAAACATACAGAGACAACTTAAAATCTATATACTGCTGATGCTGTTTGGCTTTTGTTTTTTTTTCTTTTATATGTTCTCTGTATTCTTCACACATATATTTGTAACTCTGTCACCTACTGTACGAGTAGCTAGTTTTCCCAGTACTTTTCCATGGCCTTTCCCTAAGCAGAAAGACAAAACAAATTCCAGAGCCCCAAGCCCTGGGGGTACAAGGTTCCATGCTATCATGTTTCCTCTTGGGAACCAAGGCAGGGAACAACTCTTCCAGATACATTCTCATGGACAAAGTACAATGGTGCTGAAGGGGGGAGTCCGGAAGAGGGGACTGACCTGGGGGGGAATTGCATCACAACTTGTTCCCTAACTGGTGCTTTTTATTAATTATGCTAATTTCCTAAAACCTACAAATGTACTCACCTCTGTGGGGTGAGCTTTCATGGCCATCTTTCCATAACTGCCTCTGAAGGCCTTCATTAAAGATCTTCTTTTATATTACCTCCTTGCTAAAATTATCTCAAGTTTCATTTCCAGGTTGGGAAAAAGGCAACACTGCCAGAACCCATTCCACTTCTAATTCCTCTCAATTTTTTCCTGTCCCTAAACCTGAAAAAATATCAGTCACCAATACGAGCCATCCTCATCTGCAGACTTGTTTAAAGGATTTGTCTTGAGTTGGCAACAGCAACAGTCACTGTTCCTCGGAATCTACATTAATTATGTATTAGACCATGAATGAACAACAAGATTTTCAAAGAAGGCAGAATCCAGCACCTCATCATGTCCTACATAAATACTTTAAGCACTGGGTTACCACCAACTTCCTTTTGTTTTCAAGTGCCTACAAACCTCGCAGTCACTGCTTGTACAATGCCTCCATTGTAGGACACATTTACTGGCTGACTGAGAACCTTCCCCCAGCCTTGCTCTGCACTGCTTCTCTTCTCCCACCTTTTGAATCAGATTTCTAAGCACTGGCACAGGGTATAAGAGTCAACTGCCACCAGTGCAGCCCTACAGGGAGGATGTTCTCAATCACAGGTTTAGCACACTGGCTCACAGGTGAATGGAGGCATTCAGCACTTCTTAATAGCCATATTTTCCCAGGAAGAGATTGAAATTAAATGCAAGTGCACTGAAGAACCTCTGGAAATGCTTAAATGAGAAGGAAAGCAACTCAATGAAGCAGAGTGGAATTCCATCTGCAGAAGTAAATCTCTGTGCCATGGATTTTACAAATCCCCTTAGAAAGATGCGTGGAAATTGGATCTTAACTGACAGACAGGACACAAAAATGGTTTAAAGGAGATGCCTTGTTTCCCCAAAGTTTGCCATTTTTCTTCTTACAAGTTTGCATAGCTGAACTTTCATTCGCCAAATCTTCTCATGTCAATGAAGATTACTATCACTGACTTCATTTCATTGAACTTAAAAAGAGAATCCCAAATGTACAGAAAAAAACTCACCATATATATATAAAACCACAACAAAAATACACGTACCAGAAATGACCTTGGGTTTCTTAGCCATATATTCCTTCCATTTCTTGGTGCTCAGCTGGGCAGGAGATGGGATCACTACACTGCTTACATTACATGGCAATGTAAATAAAGCTCCCACCTAAATAAGAAAAGAAAATGTAAGACATGCAATATTAGTGAAACCTGTTTTACACTTCATTCTTGAGCTACTAATTTGGCATTTATTTCAAATCTACCTGAACTGAAGAAAAACATCTCCACTTAACATATCTGTCATTCACATCAATCAAAATGGAACTGCATTTGACACAAAAGTTGTAAAAATTGTGTGTATTTTTTGGTCCAATTGAGAGATCATTAACTGCTGAATTTCCATTACATACATAAAAAGGTATTTATCATGTTTTGCAAGCATCTCCATAACCTAACTGCATGCATTTTTGTAGAGCAGTATCCAGAATGAAAAGAGAATTCAAAGATAATAGCAGGCATCAGTGACTCTGCATTCCTATGAATTATTTGTTTTTCCTTTCTTTGTTACCCTTGTCCCTAAATCAGACAGTGGACAACGTTTATGTTTCTAAATAGATTCAGTAATAAGCACTACCAGAAAAATTGCAGACATATTTGAATACTCTAGCAATAAAGCAATGCTATTACAGGTATTAGAAAAGCCAACAAACATGCAATATTTCCAGTAGCAGACTGAAAAAAATCCCTATGACAAACTGTTCTTTTCAAAACATATTCAATTCAACACATGCAGACTCTAAAAAATAACCTGAGAATATGTTTTCACTGTTTGGGCTTTTTTTAAAAGACTAGTAGAAATGTGAGCCCCTTGACTGTAAAAGTTGTATGACCAACAACTCAGTAAAATGAAGTGTTCTTAAGTAAAACGAAGATTTCCTGAGATATTTACCAATATAAAACCATTTAAAAAGATACTTATGGCATAGCACTGGAAAAAGGACCTTTTCCTTTTCTGGCTAAGCTAATGGAGAATGGAGCAGCAGGGGAGAAAAGGAGTTACGAAAAACCCAAATAACAAATTGAAAATTAAACGTACAGCCTGATAGTGGAATACCATCTCCATAGTAAACAAAAAACATACATAATTCATAATAACTGTGTCACCATTTTCAAAGTGCAGGTTTTGTTTTGAATGGCATAGATTTATTTTATTAACACTAAAAAACTTGCCTAAACAAGTGTATTACCTTGTATGTAAAGGTGACAGAATGTTCAGGTAAAACATCTTCAAACTAATACTGTGGCTATGAATAATCTCACTATCATTCCAAGGCAGAGGAGGGAGGGTAAAATGGGACTGTAAATGTTTCATGAACTCTTTTTATCCAAAATCAGAATATGCACATGTACAACAAAAAAGCTTACCATTTCAAAGTTGCTAGATACATTTTGTAGGCTGTACATATGCCTGCCTTTTGCTACAAAAAAATCAATAGCTCAATTATGATAGCACAGAAATTATCTGTCAAAATAGGGTTAAAATTAGAAAATGTTTCAGGCAGTTGAGATAAAGAGAAACCTGTTCAGTGGGTATGTAGAGCATGCACTTTGAAATCCATGTTTGCTCTAGAACTAATTATTAAAGAACTTAGACACAGATTAGGTTTAAAAATATTCTTCTTGTGCCTTTTATAAGCAATATACATACCTTTATTTTTCTGCTATACATAAATAAGAAGTTTTTACCTTCCCAGAGAGAAAAGAAATCTGGTTCAAAAGCAGTGTAGATGTCTCCTCGGTATTCTTTCTTGACAGGCTCCTGAACAGAACAGTTTAAGGAACCTCATCTTCACAAAGAACTATGCACCTCTGTCTTACAAATCAGGTTACCATAATATTTGAAAGAAGCACTGCAAGCATGTAATTTTTGATACCACAGTATCACAAAATATAAAATCACCTTTCCATTAAGGTGATACACTTGAAAATGTTAGGTGACAAAATACTCCTCTGACGTCTCTATTATAGGCTGGTGAAACAGATATTTATATATTCAAAATCATAGCAGGCTTATACATTCCAAGGT
This sequence comes from Sterrhoptilus dennistouni, assembly GCA_013397095.1. NCBI lineage: Eukaryota > Metazoa > Chordata > Aves > Passeriformes > Zosteropidae > Sterrhoptilus > Sterrhoptilus dennistouni. The sequence goes on from VWZU01011313.1 coordinate 369,509, forward strand.
ATTATTGGTACACCAAGACTAGTACCAAAAGTACATACTTTTAAAAACCAATAGTAATACATCTGGAGATTTCTGGATTTCTGCAGTACACACACACTCAAGAGAGAACTCCTCTGCTAAACCTTCCCACAGATTTTTCCATTGCACAATAAAAACACAGTTTGTAGATAAATGTTCCTATACTGTGAAGCATGCTACATTCATTCATTAGAAAGGCTTCAGGCTTTTTTTTTTTTTTACACTTACTCAGAATAAACATTTCTCTATTCTTTTCCCACAAACAGCATGCACATCAAGAAATTACATATGCAATAGTATCAACAACACATGGTTATTGCTAATGTAATTTAATTTCAAAATGAAAAAATCCAGTTGTGAAGTATCACTATGACTATTTTGGAAGGCTAGAATGGAATGAGCCCTTGTCTTTCCCCATCTGCTGCTTGCACAGGTAGATGCTGATCTTTTTCTTTCTGCTATAGATATTATCAGTAGAAGTTTAGATCCTTAAAAAAAGGATACACTTCAAACTCCAGATCTGATATAAAAATGGAAGGTAAATCAGACAGCACCACCATCTGCAAAAATTCCAGTGCAGGACCATAGTAATGAAAAACCTGAAAAGAGATCAAATAAAAACCTATGTATTTTACACTATATATGATGTTATAGCAGAAGTTCCTCAAGTGTTTTGCTGGAGGCATTAGCCTTGCAGATAACATCTGAAAGAGGTATAAAGGAATACAAAAGCATTTCAAAACATGATACTAAACTATATTTTAAAAAAGGAAGGTATTTAATTTTTTTTAATTAATCTGATTTTATAGAATATCAGCAAATATGTGCATATGTGCATCAAATGATTTCTAACTCTTACCTAAAATAAAATATCATCTACCAGGAACAGACAAATGCAATACAAAATGCACAAGTTTTAACAATGAAAATAACAAATTCCAAACTGATACAAATTTTCATAATGCTCATTTTTGTTTTCATCAACACATCTGATTCTGGAGTTCCCATCAATTACCTACTTCCAATAGAAAACATGAAACAGCGAGAGTGTAAAAAAAAAAATCAAACCCAAACTTTTAAAATTAAGTGGGAAGGGTTAGATAAATACAGAATTCACAATTTAACTATTTTGAGTATTACACTGAACAAAGTCTTGATTTCAAGTTGAAAAAAATCCGGTATTGTGTTCCTAAGAACAAACAGATGAAGTTTTAAAGACCTGTTTTGACATCACAGATGTACAAAAGAAGCATTTCTCAATTTTATCCAGTCATTACTTCTATACTTAATTTTCAGCTCTAAGGTTTCCCTAATTACTGATTTTCCCTAGAAAGTAAAACAGTTGAATTCTAAGACTCAAAGAAAAATCAAGAATAATACTTGCTTCTGGCAATGTATCAGTATTCCTCAATTGCCTCTCCTTTTTAGCAGCAAAGCAAGAACTTAAATTTGCAGTCCTGAATGTCTTGGCTGAAGTGCTCTTTATACAAAATTCTGGAAAATCTACTCCCGATCCAAACTAGGGAAAAAAAAAAGAAGACAATATATGTGTCAAAAAGAGATAAAAATTATTTCTCTTCAGCCAGTTAGATGTGTTATTATTTCGAACAACTAGTATTATTTTTTTATCAGATCTGTAAAACTAAGAAAAAATACTAGACATAGATAACCAATTATTAAATCCAAAACCTTAATACTGAAAATGTAAACAATGTCAAATATATGCTTGCAACAATGTCTACATTTACATGACAATGATTTGTGATATATACAAAACAATCTAATTTTGAACAGTAACTTTTAAGAAAAATATTTCAGAGGGGACCATCTGGATTTCTGAAGTTCAGATCTTGACACATTGGTCTCATTTATCATTTCATCCTGCCACCCATGCAGACACACTGCACATTACCTCTGAATTACACAGTTGAAACCAAATTTGGCTTAATCACAGAATGTCTGGGTTGGAAGAGACCTCCAGGATCATCCGAGTCCAACCCATGCCCTAACACCTCAACTAGGCATAAAGTGCACTGCACAATAAAGGCTTTAAATGAGGTACACAGATGCTTTAAAAACAACCACCACAATAATAAAATAAAAGTTATTTTACCTTTCTTTCCCATATCTGAATCTTTCCTCTCCAGAGTTCATTTAAATCAATAATATTCATGATATCATCTGAAGATACAAAGTCTGCTGACAGATAGTCTGCAATCTTTTGCCAGCTACTGTAAAAACATCGAAGAATTAATCTTACTGAATTTAGCATTACAAATCAACATGCAATGCAGCTTGACTGAATTTACCTATGGCCTCTTAACACTGAACAATCTTGTGTATATCAAGACAGACAAAAAAGTCTTCTATTCCACAAAGTAAAAAATATTACAGAATTGCTTGTTCAGGCTCTGTATAGGAAGCTGCTCATACGCTCTATGAAAGTGAGACCAAAGACTTCGACGTCAAGTAAGACTGGCAATGGCAAGCTGCAAGCACAAGTAATGCTCAGTGCTAGAAGCTGCAGCAAAGCCTAGTAGCCACCAGTGGGGCTACCACTGGTCTGTCCAGATAGTTTGTACTTAACCTTCTAAATGGAGCTAAGACTGCAGCACAAGCATTATCCAAATTCAACAAGAGAGTGAACAGCCATTATCTGTGGGTTCTGCTGGCAGTCTGGCTTCTAAGGGAAATCAGCACCATCAACAGAACAGGAAGAATAAGTGAAATAACTTTCATCAGAGATCCTCTACACCCAACTAAACTCACTTTACACAAAAAGCAGAAGAAAAATCTATTTAGTCAAAAGCTGGTTCCACAGGATGATATCCATGAGCACTGACATCAACTGCTCCTGAAAGTCACTCAGTAACTCTCTTGTCCTCCATGCACCTCAGGAAATACTGTGTAATAGCTATATTGCTTATTCTATCGAAGGACTGAACACTGAGCTTTTTAAACAGTTTTATTAATTTAGGATTAAGCTTAAGCATATATTCTATGGAGCAAATTACAATCTTTTGGGCATAGAGTGGAAGGAAAGGGAGGCCTTGCCAAGTTGTTCAGTATCCACACAGTCATGGGATTAAAAAAAACTCCAAATCACTGTGGTTTATATGGTGAGACATATCATGGCCTTTATGCGTCAATTAGAGGAGGTCAGTAAGTAAATTACTGGACTTAATTTCAACTTGAATTAATAGTCTCAGTAACTCTTCATACTAACAGAATCTTGAAAAACATACAGGAAGTCATAGAGCATTTATACTTCTTTTTCAAAAGGGACAAATGAGACACTCTACTTTTTCCCCCTGAAATGTAATACCAAAGGTAATATAAAATTTAAAGTAAAACCAACAGTAGCATGGATTAATTTTAAAAAATCTGGAAAACTACATTCAATAGACAAGTTATCCCACAGCATAATGCAACGTGTAAATATTGTATGTACACTGAACCCATGGAAAGGGAAGAGAAAATATTTTACTCTTTGCTCCCATAGAAAACAAGAAGTGGAGAGGATTGGCTTTTTTGCCTGTTCCTCTGGTTAGGACATGCATTTACAACAAATCAGGATGAGTAATTCCTCTCTTCATACAACAACAGACAACTAATTTATGTATTTAAAAAGTATACATGTGAAATACTCAATGTGCTGTTTTTATTTCAACCCACTGATCTATGCTAACTCAAAACAGAAGTGGCTTTGTTTTAGCCCTGAAATAAATGCCATACCCTTTAGCATCACTTGCTGCAATAGTGATCTGTGCAGAGTGCCACTCTCTCAGGTGTTTCAGGGCACCAATGACAGGTAAGCAGTCCTTTAACTTGGGTCCATCACATTCAACAGCCTGCAGGATTACATCAACCATTGCTCTGCCTAGAAAATAGTTGTGTGTGACTCAAAGTATCATGACTCAGTAAATTATTCAGTCATTTAAAGATAGGATAGTATTGGTTATCATTGATTGCACTAAAACCAGCGAAAAGATCAAGTAACTTCAAGATTTAAAACACTTTTCACACGTTTTAGCTAATCTCTCGCTACTCCTCTAAGATGAACACAAAATATTTCAGCATTCCCTCAGTGACAGTGGTTCAGTATCTCTCTCAATCAGCATTGATGTGTGAGGTTTGTTTCCCATACAACTGTGCTATGTCATTTTCCTACTTTTAACACCCTAAACTGCTATTTTTCCTTCTTCTTGAGTTCCTTTGTTATCCTAAATCAACTTCTGCAACATTATATAACCCTAACATACAAGGTGAAGGGTATCTCCAGTTTATGAAATCTGAATCCAACAGTTCTGATGTATTTTCCTTCTCATCTTTTTGGCTCTCACCAACAAGCAAGCAGCTCTTAAATCAGATGTAAACCTGATATCAGCATCTTCCTTTTTTTTAATAAAAGATTTCCTGTGTTGATTTTTGTATTGCATACTGTCTATGATTACTTTGGTGGATAAATTTATTATATAAATTGCTATTTTAAACTCTACTGAACTACACCCTGCCAAAGAAACAAGCAGCAAACTCATCCTCAAGCTAAATCTGCAATGCCAACCATGGTCAAGTTCCTAGACTACCTTCAAGACCTGCATTAAGTAAATTCAGTTACCAAACTAACACTCTCTGAACTTTTTTTAACAAGATAATCTCCAATGAGATTGGTTTTTAAAGACAAGTTACCTGGGGCAGGCAATTTATCAGCTAATTGATGCAGACTTTCAGCAGCTTCATCATAGATACTAAAAAAGAACAACAACATGTTTGGAATCAAAATATAAACAAAGTCATTTAGACACAAAAAGTTACAACTAATGAATGGTACCTGATGTAAGTATCCTACACGTTTAAAACTCTGCACAAACATAGCCAGGCTATGAGAAACCGTCTCCTCTTTTACTAAGACAGAAGTAGGCCTAATGACATCGAAATAATCTGCAGTAAAACTGGAAGCAGGATTCAAGAAGAATTAGCAAGAAATTTTTGTATATGTAACGTTGGCTGTTGGGAAACTGTTCAGTTATCCTATAAAAATCATCTATAAAAATTAAAGCTATGGAAGCAAAATAAAATTATTTTCAGTACTAGCAGAGGATTGTTCACACTTAACTCATTTGGTAGTAACTCTCACTCGTTAAACTTTCTTGATCCCCTTGGGTCATCACTGTTAGATGTCAGATCACTGTTTATTAAATAAAAATAATAATACACATACTCAGTCAGAGACAGTGATTCCCGACTGTTACTGTCATCTTCCTCATAATTTTGTGTAGTTCCCAGGTTCTCATCAATGCTTGCTTGGTGAGAGTCTTCATTTTCCTGTGTGTCAACATTTATTTCCTCCCAGTCAGAACTGCAGAACTAATCAAATAAAAAGACTTAAATAAGCAAAAAGAATTTTGAACATCACGGTTTTAGCTTGTTCTACAGTCAGGCAGATGGTTGAAGAACTTACACTTTAAAAAAGTTTTTTTTACCTGATAATAACCACAAATGACATGACTTGCAAAATACCATTTCTTTGCACCTGGAATACCAGCCACTGAGCACGCTGCAAAGAGATGAAACAATTATTTAAATGAATCAACTCACTACAATCTCTTCTTCCTATTAAAATGAACATCTCTGTCAAAGGACTCTGTAAGTCATTTAATGTGCAACAATTACTTGAGTTCCACTTTCCTCTGGCATTCTAATAAAGTTCTAAACATATTAAGGTGTAAGTAAGTCTCTTGGCAAGTGCCTAGACTTACCAACAGTCAGACCCTCTGACTGTTAGTAAATAAGAAAACATTTGTCCTCTTCTCTGTTCTGGGTAATATTTCTTTCTTTTTGCATAATCTGTATCCGACCTGAACCAAATAACACCTTTCATAAACATGATTTAGAGCTCACGAGATGAGATAGTCTATCAACATTACTGTGCAATAAAAGGCACAGAAGTTGAAAACAGGTTAACACTCCCATCTCCAAGAATTTTAAGAGCTTATAGTGGTCTTCCCACGTGAGTCCCAATTATATGACATCTGTGACAAGATGAGCTTAAAACAGTAGATATCCAAACCAAGTAAAAATCTAAGAAAGCATTTCTTTGATTAAAGAAACCCCAAACAACAGAACACAAACACACAGCCCCTAAAAGTACTAGAGATCTTAAGAAATCTATTCTAAGGTGAAAAAATGATTTAACATTCACAGTTAAGGCTCTGAATTGTTACCTAACAGACAAGTATTGCCTCCAGTGAAAAAATTAGATGTTATAAGAGTAATTAAAATATCATGCTTCCCACTGATTTGAGAAATAAGCCCTTTCCTACTCTTCCTTGTTCAACGGGAATAAAATTTGTCAATTCTTCAAAACCCTTCCCCTTCATTTCTCCCAACCAATCAATCTACTCATCTCCTAACACCTCAGCTGATGAAATTATGTAAGTTCTTCACAGAAACATGAGCAGCAGAACAGGCCCACACCACAGCAACTGGGTTTACTTAAATTTCTGACTTGTTTCCCCTAAGAGAACACGCATAGGCCAATTCCTCCATAACATTTGCCCCACCTCACTGTGCATTGCCATATTTACCTGGGAATGCGCAGACATCTGCATTTATAGACGCATTACAACTTTCTTTAAGGAGCTGGTACATGTCTGCAGCAGTCCCAGCTAGGGGGGAAAAAAATAAATATCTTAAAACTACTGAATAATGGAAGTTAAATCTTACTTTTGTGCAAATAGAGTCTTAACTTCAGTGTGATATTAGAAAGCGAATTGAGGGGAGAAGAGAGAAAGGAGGTGGTAGGGTTTTTTAAGAGAACTATCACCTGTGTTGGCGGAGGAAAGAACACACCATCACAAAATTGTGTGCGGTGCTTTATTTCAGAGCTCTGGAAGCCGGGGGTCTGGACAGACGACCCAGAACTCGGCTTGTCCAACATGCTAAATGAATACAATTTTATACCTTTCTTGTTACATAAGGATTTGTGTTAATCATTAAACCCCATTGTTCCACTGATTCCATCCCAAGGAACAATGGTCTGTGTGATTCTTGCTCAAGATTCTGGTTGGAGAAAATAATCATATTTAATTACCAAATTAATATCACAATCGACAATTCTAGCATGCGTCATACTAATGATTATATCGCTACAGATCCTCCTGGCCTAACTTTACTCCTTAAAGCCTGTACGTTCTACTGGTGTTCCCCCTTTTCTCCCCGTACCACCTGAACAAAGTTATATTTCATTTAAAACAATACCATGGAATAGCATCCTGGTTACAGTGGAGCCGATCCCCTGTTCTAGGGCCCTTGCTACTTCAGAAATCAATTTAACCCTATGCTATCACCTGCAGGCTTACAATTTAAAAAGGCAAATTTTCCTAAATTCTCCTTTAAGTCATGCTGAGGAATGCATTACGGAGTTACACGGCACCATCACAATAAAGCAGGAACCCCTCCCCAGGAAAGCTTCTGCAGGTTAAAGGTAGCAAAGACCTTCAGCCTGAAGGCAAAGGGGTGTTTATGGAGGCAGGAGAGCCCCGCGGACACCAGAGCAGCCCCCGCCCGGCCCCGGCCCCGTTCCCGC